>JAUBOD010000314.1:2495265-2518879 GCA_032353885.1 Nothura maculosa | reverse complement strand
TTTCTTTTCTTTTCTTTTCTTTTCTTTTCTTTTCTTTTCTTTTCTTTTCTTTTCTTTTCTTTTCTCTTTTCTCTTCTCTTCTCTTCTCTGCTTTGCTTTTTGAATTCTGCTCAAGGTATTCTCAGAACAGATTCTCAGTGAATGAACTTATTTTTTCCTACTGGTCTTTGGTACATTCAATTCAGAAATAAATACTTACAGTTCAACTAAGTCATTCTCTAGAAATCTTCAGTTTCTGTCTCACCCTTTCAGATGCATTGGGAGGCTACATTTTTACTTAGTAAGGCTCTCTAGACTAGAATCCCCAAATTGAAGTGTGCTTCTCAAGGTCTTTACATTTATTCATCTTTTTCTCCTATTTTAGAGTATTTTTATTTGGAAGGCATGACCAGAACTAAATGCAATATTCTTGAGAACAGGCAACTGGATGCTATGTTGTTATATAACTGTTTACTAATATTTTTTGTTGTTGTTCCTTATGACACACAACCTGTTTTTAGGCAAGGTTGAAAATTGACTTGAATTTTTTTTTCACTGAGCTATTCATAATGGTGGCAGGATTCTTTTTCAGTGTACTTGGGGCTAATTTATAGACTTATGATGTATGAGCAGTTCATACTTTATCCCTTTGCAGTGTGCAATACCTTGTATTTGGTAGGAATTGAAACTCAGCTATCAAACTTTTATGTCTTGTCAGGCCATAAAATAATATCAGCAAACTCTGTATATGAAAATCAGAACTTTGAAATTCAAAAGATTTGCTCTTCAATTTGCTTGGAATCAAGAATGTGGCTCTGGACATAGAATATTTTTTCTACATGAATAATGAACACATTTTAGCTATGGAGGCACATAATTATGGAGAAAATAAGCAATACTTATGTAAACCATTACAAAAATTAAATCTCTAATGGGATGTTCTTCAAGCAGCTTCAGAGGATGGTGCATATCTTAATTTCTACTTCTATGAAGTCCTTATCTTCTAGATTTTCATTACATTTACAGATCTCTGTGCCCTTCTTTGATGTGGAAGCATTCAGAAATCATTTCTTTCCATTAAAACATATGAATAAATCATTTCAAACTTCTTTCCACTGTATATAGGAATTGTCTCTCACCTGGGGCTCTATATTCGCAAAATATTCCTGACCTTCTTTACTTTGTAGTATCAAGTGTATTTCTAATTGGATCTGATTGGAAATCACCCACTGATATTCAAGAACATTCAAATGTCCTGTTTCTACAATATCTTGAAGGTCTGACAGTGAACACTTAGGAATAGGAGCAATACATGTGAATTTTAACGTCAACCTTCATTTAATTGTTTCACTCAAGCTGAAGATTTTTCAGATATTTCATTGTTTTTATACATACATATGTATGCAAATACAAATATTACTTTTTAATTTTATTACCTTTTTTCTTTTTCCTTTTAAAAATATGTAAGAGATATTGCATGATTTTATAGTGCTAGAAAACATATCAAATTATTTTATGAGTTATTCTTTAAATTAAAGCAAATTATTTAAGTGGTTGTGAATAAGTATTTAAATTTGAATTATATTGCTTTGCAAGTGATGATGATTTTAGACTCTCTTGGATTAGATAGAAAGATTCCAAGTTTTCTTTGTGAATTAATGAATATATCAATTTTCTCCTCCCTAAAGCAATAGTTGATCTTTACTGCATAACCTACCTAGCACCTTGGAACCATGAGAAAATTCAATTGATCTTGGAAAGTAAAAAAAATTACTGTCCTTTATTCTAATTCCTCCCAACACTCACTTTAATTTTCACCCAAGGGCAAACCATTTTTACTTAATTCTACTTGTCTTTTCTAATAAATGGGTAAGTTAACAATGTCCACTAATAGAGATGATAATTTTTCCATTTTAATCTTAAAAGTTTCCTGCCAATTCATGATTCAATTTAAATACATTTAAACAGACCATTCAGCTATTTCTGTGAAAGCCAGGTTGTTTCCTTTTACCTCGAGGCAATAAATATTTGTATTCTATTACCAGCAAAACATAGTGAAGCACAAATACTGCAGAAGTCAAGGTGAAGCATACATTTTTAATGTCATTCTTCCTCATAAGAATAGTTATACGTTATAATATTATTGCAGATACTTTCTGGAAGTTTTCAATACTAATATATTATGATTTTTTCTGCCAAGCTGTAAGTGGCAATGGAACCATGTTAAGAAGTTATGTGCCTCATTAGGGATAGATTAAATTTTTCCTTCATTTAGAGTCTTTCGGACGGTTTGCATTGCACAGCGCACTGCACAGGACCATTACCAATGCCCTCCAGACTAGAGGTGCCAGTTGAAGAGAAGACATCTAGGACAATCTGAGGGTATGTGAGTAAACGTGCAGGCTGGGCAAACACAATGACATATCAATGACTTTTGCATGGAGTCAAATCACAAGTGATGTGATAAAAAGTGATAGATTCCCAATAGCTGTCCGTGTCATCAATCTAATCCTCTCTTTACATTCAGTCACACACATCATCACTTTTGGACAAGCATGATTACTCCAGCTATGTTTTGTCTTGTCCCTATGTTCTTTTTGACCTTTTCTGTACCATGTAACTCTGCCTGCTGTCTCAGCAGCTTCCAGGGTACTCACAGGCCTTGGTCTTGGTGCTTAACTATGGAAAAATATAGCTGACAAGTAGCGGTGCTCTGCTGCTTGGAGAAGGTGGAAAAAGAGGAAAAGGAATTTGTTTGATCTCTACTTTGCTAGAGGGAAGAGATAGAAACATAATATTATTTGTGTCAGCAGCTACTGTGGCTTAGGTGTAACCTCTCTTTGTTGGTCACTTCGTCTGACATCTTTAGCCGGGCATTAAGAGATTGTATGAACTAGATACATACTGCTTAAGTGCAAAACACTAAGTAATTGTTTAATACATGCAGAAGATAGGTAGGATTAATGAGCTGCTAGGATTAATGCGGTCAAGGGTTTGCCTTTGCTGCTCCTTGCAAAAGTACCTTGAAATTGCCGAGTTGCTGTCTTCTGACTCCCTCACTGTCCCTTTTGGATGTAGTAATTTTCCATTTTGCAGTTATAGCTCCTGGCTCTGTAACTACTCTTTTTCATAGCTTAGCAATTTCTTCAGCAGGCCATATCAGAGAGTGGGCCATATCAGAGACAGGTTTAGGCTTGCTAGGTGTCAGGCTGCTATGAGCCTAGCAGAGGACCATGCGTCTTCTAGGGAAGCCTTGCAGAGTATGAAGGTGCCCAGGTACCCTCTTGTAACAGAAAAATTCCTCATTCTCTTCCCAAGAAGACAAGAATATTTGTCTCATTTATCTTCATTTTAAACCTCCACACCCCAACTGCTCTTTCTTTTCATCTTTAAGTAATGGCCAAATATCCAAGTGAAAGCACCATGGCAGTCAGACAGAAATGGGCAAAGATGTTCAAACAACAGAAATTCATTCCCCATGAGCATGTATGATCCGTAACATGAGAAGGGTGTCAGCTGTAGCAGGGAAACAGAGAAGCATAAGTGCTAGCGTGAAAAAAATTTCATGTATTCCTTTGTGTGACAACACTGCCACTGAGTAGTAACAATGACAGAAATTGCCAGATTCCTCTGACTAGCGGGGATGGATGTCTGCCCATGGTTCTTACCATAATCTATTTACTTTTGCTTTGTTCTTTGGCTAGCAATTCAATGTTACCTTCACTCTATACAGCCTCTTTTATATAGGTTGGATACTGGAATTTTATTCTCTTCGTTAGCCCTAAAATTGAATTCCCTCAGCTCCCATGTTGTCTTCCTTTAATGAGCAGTAATAAACCACTTATGGTTTTTATTTATAGTACTGGGACGTCTATTTTCTTTCTGAGCCTGCACTTTCAAATCCACTATCATTGTTCTCCTTGTATTTTTAAGGTCTGTTTTTACAATTTTTCTTTTAAGAGCTATGTTCTTCCAATGGCATAAATAAATCACATATCCTTGTTTGAAGGTCATTAACTCTTCACATTGCAAATTCGGTAATAATCTAGATGATCATCTATATGGGGATTGGTATTCTGGTAAACCTTTGTTACATTCTTCCTCAGTTCTGATAATATTACTGGTATTTTACAAAAATTGCCCTACAAGAATATTCTCCTAATGCAGATTAAGTGGTGAAATGCTGAATTTATTAAACCTAATAGGAATCTGCATGCTTTAGATGTCAGCTGGTGTGATTTTTGGTGCTAGACGCAGAAAATCTTTAGGTACCTGAAAAACTTCCATTCTGTAAATAGATTAGAAATTTAATTGAGGGAAAAGCCCTGGAACCAAAACGTCTGGGTTTAAATGTTCAACCTTGACTACATTCCTTTATGTATGTGATTTCAAGAATATAAAAAAGCTATTGGCAGGAAAATAGTGAATTGATCTCCTCAGATCTGCGTGCTTCTTCCATAATGAATGAATTTTACCTCCTCACTAAAGTACAGACATTACAAATCAGAGCACAAACTCTCCAAACAGAAAGATAAGAAATGCTAGACAGCATCTTCCCTCCTTCCCACATATTTTTAAATTTGCCTGTTTTTCTGTACATATTAAGCTACAAAAGAACATGCCTTTTTTAGATTACTATGAAGCTGTATTATCTGGTTAGAGAATGGCAAAAGCAAAGATTTCTGCATCACTTCTGAGACACTGTGTGACCTTCTGTATATTGGATCAAATTTTTTTAGATTCTGATGAACCTAGAAAATTGTGCCTATGGTAAAGCATCATAATATGTCAAAAAGACAATATAAGTATAAAGTCAATGGTATCTTGTTACTATAAGACCACTGCCTTTGAAGACAACTTACTCCATGATGGTTGCAATCTCTTATCTGGTAAAGCAGTTCTTACTGAGTTTCTGAAGACATCTTCAGCTATTTTCCTAAGAAGTAAACTGTCTAGTTAAAAATAAGTAAATGGTAGAAGAATGGCAAATCCCTTTGTTGTGAGCAATGAAAAACATACATATGCATCTTTGCTTTACTTTTCCTCTCTCCTTCTTCACTCCATGACTTATACACTCCTTCTGTTGGGTATTTTTAATGGCTTTGCTCTGCATTTAAACTATCCTGGTAGGAAACAAAATGAACAGGTGAGTCATGTTATCAGAAGTTTATGTACATGTGCACTTTTTGCAGGTATGCTCTGTGATTTTGAAAGAAAAAAATGTGCAAGAGTCTGATCAGATTCTGAAGGTGCAGGTGCAGAAGGCAGCACAGTCTTCCTTTGTTTCCTATCAGTAGATCAGATCACTGTACCAGAATGTCTGTCTTGAAAAAATGTGTAATATAGTCGATAAACTCTCAAAAGGTCATACAATCCAGGCAAAGACAAGACAGGATTAGAGACATACAACAAATATCATCTGCTTATAAGGGTCTTTCAAATCTCCCATCCACCCATGAGTTCTTCAAGAATTGTAAGACATGTTCTCAAGCCTGCCAATGCTTCTGTTGCAGGAAATTGATAAAGATGAAATGAATCTCTCTCATCCATACCTCATTTTGCTTTGTTATGGAAAATAAGCAAAGTCAGAATTAAAATCTTTAACACATCCTTTGTGATAGAGGTGATTCACAATAGTGAAACTGATCTTTAAGTTTCAAGAATTTTTTTTCTGGTATGGTAAAAGTATTGATTTACCTAAGACTATAAGATAAGAAACAATTTTTCTGGGTTAATAGGTTTTATAATTATTTCTATTCTGTAGGCATGAAAATATAATTCAAAAATATTTTTTGATTGTCATGATCTATGCTTCTCAGTTATCAGAATATACAACAGATGTTACCTTTCTTTTCCTGTAATTTTTGTGATGAATTAAAAATCTCTACCAAATCATAAAATCATTCTAATAAAAATTGTATGAGAACCTTACACTTAACCGACTGAATATTCTGCCTATACTTATATGCAATAAAATTGACCATTAGTATGTCTGTCATAGCCTTTTGGCTCCAGCATTATCTTACTTATATACTTGTATATACTTTTATTTTTATAGATATATATAGACAGACATAGATAGACAAAGAGCATATATGCCTATTTACTGCATAAGGAACAAAAATCAAACAATTTAAAGTGAACGTAAATAGATGTGTGAGATTTGAATTTAAATATTGAACTTTTAAAAAAATACGTTGAAAGTGGTTCAGTTATTTCTTTGTACACATCCTCTAATACAATTCAACCAGATCTGAATGAATAAAAAGCAGAAATATCTCTAATAAAAAAATCATAAACAACCTAATAGGCAAAGATATGTATCAGGGAGTTTTATAATGCCAGTCTATTTAATATTGAAGAGGCAGATAGCAAAATAAATCTTTTAAAAAGCCAAGGAGACTTCCTAAATTAGTCTACTGACTAGTGCAAAATTTGGAGATTTGTATATGAACGATACAGAACAACAAAGGATAGGAAAAACACTTTAACTGTCTTTAACTTTTCTATAGTGGAAAGTCGGGATGGGTTCTGCTTCATTGCATGCAGAGGCTGAGAGATAACAGGACGTGCCCTTTGTGTGATACATTTTCTTAACAGTAACTCTTTTTTTCAGTTTTTCTCTGTATTTTAGTCATCAGAACATTCTCAAAATTCATCTTTAAATGTTAAAGTCAAGTGTATCCATTTATCTCAGTGCAGAGTTTGTCTTCAGTGGTATAATCTGTTGAGATTATGTAGTTTATATAGGAATTAATTCATTTATAAATTAGTTTGAAGTAATGTAGAGAATGTAGATGTCAATGTGACCGCACATGCTGTATTTCTAATATTCATTCACTAGTTTATTATTATTATTCATTAGTTCATTCAAACTAACTTATAAGTGAATAGCTTAGACCTACACTTTAAATATTCTCTTTTTCTGTCTATTTGCTGTCCATCAGTTAAATATAATGATGATAACAATGGAGGTTTTCCACTCCATTTAGTCCATTTACTGTTTACTGGAAGCTATTAAATTTTCTGAGCTGAAACTCAGATACTTTCAGAATAAAGACAACTTCAAGGAAAGATGCAGCTAATTCCCCAAGGCACCATCCTTCTCTCACTAGGTAGATATCGATATGGAAATTCAAGCACTGACCTGAAGAGGCTGCCTAGCCTTGGCATTTTATGGCAGTGTCCTCCTCTATTTGGAGGAGTATCTTCTGGCTTGGTAGAAGAGACCTAACCACGAAGAACATGATGATACTTTTGTTAATCATATCCTGTGCTACTGGATATTTGCCAGCTGCTCAGATAAGGAAAGTGCCACCAAATCTGGAGTTTTTTCAGGAGTTTGATGATCAGGGTAGATAGAGACTGGAACTTTTTACTTTGTAGTAATATGCACATACAGAAATTGAAAATTTAATATATTCTGATTACTTCTGTCAACTCCTAATTACTTAGATGTCACAATAGAATGCTATAGCAATATTATATAGAACAAATATATATATTTATAATTATCTAAACATAATACAGTTCTGTACAACTGAACTGAGAAGAATTATGTCCAGAGGCTTTAAAGACATCTTGTTTTTTTATGCAATCACAGATAAAAGAGTCTACACCACAAAAGTGATGTACAGAAATAAAATCCTGCTGTTGCTAGGCTTTCTAGCAGTTGCTAGGAGATGGATCACAATGGTTTCTGATTTAGAAGAAATAAGTAACCCATTAGGGAAACCAAGATTGATTTTTAAAATTTACTATGAAGATTGTTGTCCAGATACAGTATGAGCCAATAAGCTTCCTAAATTATATATGTATACCCATATACAGTAACTCTATTTAAAAATTTACATTTCTCTGAGTTTTTGGAGCTCCTGAAATTTAAAACCTTTTTTTTTTTTTTCAGGTATGCTTTTAGAAATAGTAGAATCAGTAACAGCAGGAGGACCTAGGAGAATTAGGAACAGGTTATTTGACATTTCAGTTCAAGTGAACCAGAAAATTTTTTTTATATCAGATTCTATTTCTTTTCTCTTTGGCACATCCTTTCCCTTTCATTTTCTTTTCATTCCCCTGAGTTTTTCATTTTCTCACATATATGAAACATTAGACCACCACACTACATAAAAGAATTCAATATTTAAGGGATATTGAACACTGAGGTCTCACTGTGGATCAGAAAAAAAACACTTGTCATAACTCTCTCAGTAATGTGATACATCTAAGTTTAATGTCTTTGAAATTCATACTACTATTTGCATCATGGCTGAGACTAGTAGCCCCATACTGGGCTCTAAATTATATGTGTAGGATTAATGATTTGCTCAAGACTTTGAGAGTTTTATATTACTCTAACTGGATTTTCAGTTTATCTATATGTGATTCTGCCCTCATAGGGAAAATATTAAATTAGTCAAAAGGTTTTCTAAAGTCCCCTTTAAATTGCAATAATTTAATTCCATGAATATATTGGATTTATGTGTTTCAGACATTTCCTTAAATCCCACTTATTCTAATAAACATCAGATGTGCCTATGTGTTTGTAATGCAATTGACCAAAGAACTTTAAGCATTAGTTATATGTTTTCTTTTTTCTAATAGATTTATTGCCTGAATTACCAAATTTTGAAAAAAATGAAATAGAAACTTTCTGTGTTTGTAAAAAAACTGAAAAAGAGCACAGTGTTAATGCTGAATTCATTAACTCTGTTGAATCTGAAAAAAGAGGAGGTAACTAAATGGTTGTAAGAGTCACTGCTGAGTATTTAGGCTAGCTGAAGGGTGTTCCTGGCAAAAGGTTTTAGAGTACTTTGTTCATCTGCATATATTTTATTTTAGCAGTCAGGGAGAATATAAGTAGAGAACTTGATGTGAACTTGTGTAACTCTTTTTAGGACAGTTAGATAAAATTACATTTAAATTTTAATTTATTTCATAAAGGTTATGTATTTATGCTCCTGAGCTTGTCCAAAATTCCTTCTGTTTTTATTCTGTATAGAAATGCATAGTTTGGGATCTTCTGTCCATTGCTTTTCTTTGTGATCATCTCTGGCTTTCCAGCTAAAGACTTGGCACTTTTACAGGTGAGTGAATCCTATATACTTCCATGGGATTTGAATATTGGATTGATTCCAATATTTCTTGAAAAGAAAACAGTGTTCATAGGGCTACTTAAAACTCAAGGTCGAGATGCATGAAATTTGTCATAACACTGAAATCACTCCAAAGGCTGGAGAATCTTTAAGATGACAGATAGCTGGAATGTATTACTCTGCAGCTGATTATTTAATAGGTGTAAATAAAGAAAATAATAGCATTGATGTTCAATTAGAGGACTGAGTGTGGTTTCAAGGAAGTTGTTGTACGTGTTTAAGCTATTAGCCTCCAAAGCTGAAGCAACTCTCAGGCTAATTCATGTGTCTTCCAGAGCTAGGATCCAATTTACATCACAAGCTTCTTTCCTAGATATTGCTTTTCTTGAAAGAGAACTAAATTTGAATCCTAAAACCTTCCTTCCATGCCCTTTCTCACTACCTTTTCTATTGAGCCTAACTTCATATGTAGGCACCCCACTCTGATGGTTGTTTTAGTTGCTGGATATTGCCTGTCTCCTTTCTCACAGTCTGCTTCTGTCATTGTCACAGTCTGTTGTATAAGAATACCTTCATAATGCAACCTCTCAGTAATAAACCATGAAGAGCTCACAAAAAGTATGATTGTTCACAAGTCCATTAGTTCAACACAGATGTTTTCTCCTCAAAGCCAATAACTGAAGGAGCCTTACCCCATCTGGAGTTTGTGGATGAAGTTTCTGGAACACCTAAGTAGGACTAATCCTTACCCAAGATACTAGTGAGAAGAATGCAGCTAGTTACTAGTTTTTGATAGAGACTAGGTATCTGATCGTGTTATCTATTTAAAATATGATACATATCAGCAGGTTTTACATTGAGCTGTGAGCATTTATAATGAAGCACTCAGACTTTCTTCATCTAATGAGATGGTGGCTCATAAGACATAATCACTTAAATCCACTGCTCCTGTTTTTAAATATGTCTGATTTAGAAGCTTTACTCGGCAAAATGTACAAAGATTAATCACATGCATACAAACATACAAATATTTACACATTTATGATCAGAAACAATCAAATATAAGATTGAAGTTATTTGTGTTTCAATAAATACCTTTACAAGTTGGCTAATAGTTGCCTTGTTCTCCTAGGCAAAGATATTACAATTAAGAATTGTAATAGAGTTTTTCTCCCTTGCCATTAAAAGGAAATTGTAAAGCTTGACAAATCTGAAGAATGCATCTATGAAGCATTATTCAGTGTAACACTTAATACTAACATGTAATGAACCACATTTGCATTTCTTTTCATTAGCTACAGTTCCTGTATTTCTTCAGTGATATCTTAACTATTCTAGGAGGATAATGTCCAACTTCTACATAAACTCAAATATTGGGTCATTTTTAAAGAATCTTGCATTTCTATGCATATATTTTTGGAATTGTGAGCAGCCAGTTTCACTGGTCTGGTAATTTTAAGGAAAGCTGGAAAATTTGAAATGCCTGGCTGTGTATTTTTTAATGTGATGGTTAGAAATCATGTTAGAACTAAGTATAAGCAAAATATAGTTGCCATTTAAATCTGATACTCAGGATACAGCTCAGTTCCTTTAGTCTTTTTTTTTTTTGATATATATTTGGCATGAAAGTACTTTTCTTAGGGCAGCTGCAGGAACTAATCAAGCATCTTTGACTTCTTCTGTTCCTGAAATCTCTCTGAAAGCCCCTCATCTTGCCATTCAGGTGGCAGTAAGGACTAATGAAAAGTTCTCACTAAATGCTAAAGAAATGGGGATCAACTCTGGCCATCTATCTGCTCATTATGGTGTGGAAGGCACTTGTCCTGCAAATATTCAATCTGTTATTTATTTTATTTTATTTTATTTTATTTTATATTTTATTTTATTTTATTTTATTTTATTTTATTTTATTTTATTTTATTTTATTTTATTTTATTTTATTTTAATTTTATTTTATTTTATTTTATTTTATCTTCTCCTGATTTCTATACTTTTGGAGGGAGTGTGAAGGAAGTGCCTTAGTTAAATGAGCCTCCTTGTGCCTCAAAGAACCTACAAAAACTTTTGGTTTCCTCATTCTGTAGTCATCAACCAGTTGATGGCTTTCTCCTGATAGTTCCAACCACCTCCAGTTTACCTTGCAGCCCTTTAGAGGGGAAGGAGAGTTTTCTGCCCTGGTAACCCTGTCCTGAGGATGGTACAATACTTGTCCCAGTGTATTTGCATCAAGTTCTCATTAGTCTGAGCAGATTATAGTCTGCTGGTGTGTGGAAAATTATTTGAGGTACTAATGAGACCTTAGTTTATTCTTATATGGTTTCTGAGCTGTTTGTTATTCCCTACTGTAATGCGTAAATGCATATTTACAGCTTTACCTTTTTGTTGACTTCCTCTGTACATTGGAGAGGGAAACAAGGGGAGTCCTTTCTAAAGACATTTTGGCCATTTGACTGAGGTTAGAAGGGTCCACCTGAGAACCTCTTTTTCTCTGAAGTGGTCTGCAGATGAGGGAGCTTGTAGACAAGAGGCACAGATGGTGTTTTGTGTAGGTCTATACGTCTCCACCATAAGATGATGCTCTTTAGATACTCATGCTATTTCCTTATCAGTGAGTGTGGTCTTCTGAAGCAATCTTTCCTCCCTCTGTCACTCTCTGTCTATGCCCTGCACTATATTAAATAAGAGACTCTGAGTGGAGAAGCTCCTTCATTAGTGCTTTTGTCTTGCTCCTGCAGGATCATCTTATACTCTCTGAGTGACAGATGAATCTTTGAGAAGGGATACTCTGTTTAGTAGTAAATAAATTAAACTCTTAGGTGTTCTGCAGCTTTGGAAAGAGGAAGCTTGCTATGATATGTAATTTCCACTCTGCTGTTAGAAGTAGAAAAAATGCTTCTAATGTAAAGGAAAGCAAATATGAATGAGATAAACACACATTCCATTGAATCTCTAAAATACCTGAGGGGATCATCAAGATATGCCTCTCCTCAAAAAACATCAGCAGATCTGTAGACTAATGCTGGGTTGTGCATTTGGATGATAAGATTAGGAATTTGTATTTCTCCTGAAGATATTGTAAAAATATTCTTTGAAGACTCCAGGATATTTCAGAAATGCTAAACATAAAGTTTTGTGAATGACTGCAAATATCTGGGAACAGAGACTTTCTAAAGTCTGAAAGTATATTTTGAATAGGATATATTCCTATTTATAATAGCTCTTTTTTTTCCCTGAAATGTACTGGGAGCATATCTTTTCCCCAAAGAACAATATCAAATATTATGTAAAGAGAAATGAAATAAGGTAATCTCTAATACAGGAAAACAAAAAAACAAACAAAATAAACAACAACAATCAAACAAAAGGACTCAACTTTTCCAACATATAAGCCTTTAAAAGACTGCATAGGAAAGAGATTAAACTAGAATCTAAATCTAGAGCCTAGTTAGAGCCTAGATTTAGGCTCTAAATTCTTCTTTTTTCTTTTTTTTTTAGACTAATCAGAAATATGGGGTAGATTTCACAGACATAGGCATAACCTGAAGCAACATCTTTATAATTAACTGTAATCTAAAATGCCCATTTCACTGCATCCAGTAGAGGGAATCTAGCTAGTTTAGACACGGAAATTTATTTTTGGTCAGATGAATACAACAGTACTGTTCTACTGTGGTGTTAAAAGAGTGTACTTGTTATTCCTACCATTATACGATATATCCCCTTAAAATTGTGCTTGTTCCATAGTCTATTTTGCCAGGGAAGGTACCCAGAAGGAATGTTCCTCATCTTGGATGCTGGGAGTTAAATATTAAGAAGTATTTCAGGTTTTTTTTCTGAAGAAATCTTTCTATGCCTAGCTTCTAGGCTGAAGCTATACTATACTCCTGTGCTTTGCTATAGTAGGCTTTTACCAAGAGATCTTCATCCTAGAAAAACAAACAAACAAACAAACAAACAAAAAAACCCAAAAATGTACTACCACAAAGTAATCAAGCTATCTTCCTGCATTATCATGAAATAAAATATCTACCCTTTCTCAAACTACGGGGTTCAAAGATTATAATAATAAATGGACAAATATTTGTAATACATTTTGAGCTTAATTATTGATCTGTACTTTGTCAGTTGGTAGCTCCATTTTGATCAGAGGGGATTTAAGTTATAGGACAATTTAAACATATACTTAAAAAATAACAGTTGTGCCATGATGCAGTGATTAGGTACTCTGAAATTGTCTTGCCTTAAATCTATAGGAAGAAGGGTGGAAGCACTGCATCTTCTTGACATGAATAATTTCATAGCCAGATTACATTCACAGCAAGGGATAAACTAGCATGACAGGAAGATAGCTTAGATTGCTGTTAACTTTACTGTAGTATATTTTTAGTTTAATTCAAGAAATGTGATTCTGAGGCATGTATTTTATAGAGGTATGTCCTTCTGCACAGTAAAATCTGCTTTCTGCTATTAGCATCTGTAATTTATTTCTAATTGGTTTTGGAAAACAAGGAATGGTGATATAATAACACTCCTTTCAGGTCTAGCAGATATGATTTAGTCCCAGCACAAGGAGTGTAGTGAGGATAAATAAGCTTAGACAGAATGTTCTTGTTGAAGCTGGCAGCTTAAAAGATAAGCTGCTGCAATTAAAGAGTAGATAAGAATTTATATTACAGGGGGAATATCACAGCAAGACTTAAGCTTTTAAAATTTGTAGTCAAGGATGAAAAGATACAAAATGACATGCAACTAAGGGACCTGCTCACACCTGAGCTTAGTGACTTGTGCTAAAGTTGGAACTAGAGTAACTAAAGTAACACAAACCAACCATAATGAAAATGACTGCTCTACTTTCTATAATCTGCGTGATTTGTTGTGTTTACTACATTTAATTCTTATTTTCTATGACTTTTTTTTTCATTAGTTATATTTTTGAACATGTACTAGATACATATAGATCACAGGTTTCACTGTTATACTGGCTTCTTTTTTTTTTTGATTTGTGCCTTGCGTCAATTAAGAGCTAGTACTTTGCTTTTGATCTGGATAGTATGAAAATGTTTTTGCTTGCAGTAGCTGGATAAGCAGGTGCACTTGCTTGATAACAAGAACCAGAACTTGAAATATCAAGAAATGGCATTTTGCTACTGACAAGTTCATTCTCATGAAGAATTATTATAGGAATATTGGTATCCCTATACACTGGTGAGATTTGATCGCCCCATAGTTACGTTACCAGGAGCTAATACAAAAGATCAGGTTCATGTATTTATATTAAGAAATTATCAAAATACTTTGAACAAGATAAGCTCTCATGCTTATTGTTCTCATGATAGTCCATAGAAATACATTACTCCTAATTTAACTCTTAATACCCAAGTCATATGGGTTAATTGCCAGATACTGCAATGATAGTTTATACTGAACTCAACAGCTTTTCCTGACTTTGTTTTCAGAGAATATCACCTTTCTGACAAAATGCAAGTGAAATATCATTTACTTTTTATAATACCCCAAATCAGTAATACAGGCAAAAGACTTTTAGCAAGTCTATGTCTGTATTTTGGGACTTTATTCTGAAGCCTTCAGTGTTAGAGTAACAATTTGTAGTATTTAAGTAACATTCAGCCTCAGTGTTTTGGGTATTTAAACTGATTTTCCACATTTTGGCATGTGAAAATCTAGAACATGCCCCTTGGTTCAACTCCAAAATGCCTGCTGCAGAGTCTCTGAAATCAAACATCTGTGTGAACATGTGTTCAAATTGTCTCCCGCCGTGTGATTCAGAGCTGCTTTACATTACACAGTGAAGGACACATCCTCTTCTTGTGTGTGGATTGCACAGTCAGACAATAACTAATAACAGTTCAATATGGAGCTTTATATTCATAAAATAAGAGCACTTTGAACTGCTCTCAAACCATTTTCAGTGGTCTGCCTCAGATGAGCTGTTTTGCCAGTAGTAAGACAGCATGCCTATCTCCTGTGAAAGATCCTCATAAAAAGAGTTGTGTAGTAGAGGCAAATAAAAGATAACAGAATAAAAGTTAATACTGACAAAATTTATGGAAAGAAGAGTGGGTAGAAGCTGTGGAATTTATAGATAGGAGAGGACTATTCTAGTATTTGAGAGATGGTATGTTGCTTGACTAAAATTTATGTTTTATTTGCATTTCAAAATTACTTGACAAGTTCTCTTCAGCTATGGACTGTCTAAGTGATCCAGAAAGTAGAAAAGAAATTTTGAAGCTATTTTAAGTCCCTTTTGAGACTCTGGTTTTGTGACTGCCCCAGAACTGTAAGTATGGAATGCCTGGTACTGAGAAGAAAGCCTCGAGTCGACTTTCTAGCACAGCTAGAGTGGGTCCCATTTTAGGCTAGAAGTTGCCAGGGGTATCTTCAGCACTATTTTTTTTTTTTTTCCTTATTCTGTCCTCTTCCACTAAACAGGATAAACAGATCACCAAATGGCTTTACCATACTGTTATGAGAGAGAAATGGTATAGACTGGTTTCCCTAAAAAGGCTGAAAGTACTCACAAATATTACTAGTCACTTAAAACACAAGTCTACCCTGCAACAGTACAAACCAAGATAAAGACATAGCTCAGAAGGAAAAAGGAAAAGGGGGTCAGAAATAAGATTAAATAAATGTGTCAGGTAGTTACTTATTATTTCTTTTATTCTCCATCCTTTACTTAATTTTGGGCAACAGTGCTCCTGACATTTGGACTAGTAAGTCCAGGAGTTTGCTCTTTCTCCGGCAAGAGCCCAAAACATCTGCATGTTGTTGTAATGAGCTTTAAATCACTGGCATTACTGACAGATAAGGCTACAGAAACAGACAGGATGCAGCTCATCTGACCAAGCAGACATGTCTGTGTCTGAGGTAGCCATATGTAACTCCCTGGATAGAAAATGAAATCCAAATAGGTGCATATAGGTGCATTCTGCATTCTTTAAGGACTTCATCCACTTGCTTAAAAATAAGCAGTTAGCGCAGTCTGGGGCTGAAAAGCCTGACATGAGTCCTGTGAGATGCACAAGCTCTGGAGTATCACACACAAGATCTGGAATATCAGACTGCCATCAGGCCCATCTTTCTGGGGACCGTCAAGTTAGCTATAACTTGAAAGAGAGCCTTTTGTACCTATCTTGAGCAAATACACAACTTGGAGCAGACAGCCTACTTAATGTCTCATTTTTGAAGAGAAATATATTTGGAGTTTACTGATACTCTAATATCAAACAATTCTGTAAATTGGGAGCAGGGGAAACAAACAGGGCTGAGTACTGTTTGGGTACTGTTGCCTGAGCTCTGTACTCAGGCAAATAAGAGTAGGAGAAAAATTCATGACCTCAGCTGCAGGTAACAAGGGAATTGGAATTTCTTGGTGATTCATTGATTGCTGCCTGGGGCTTTGTGCTCTCAGGTCCATCCATCAGCCTCTGACAGCTGCAGATGTCCTTTTAGGAGCTTTCAGAGACTGGAGACTAGCTATGAATCCTTTGGCCTTGAGAAAACTGAGGGTAGCAGAGAAGATGGTATCAACCTTGTGAGTGATGGATAACAACTAGTTGTAAACCTTTACTAAACCGGACAAATATTTTCAGTGTAGATAGAATTAGCTAAGTGATTAGCTACCTCCTAAGTGATTAAAAACATGTGTTGGTTTTTTTTTCTTTTTTTTTTTCCCCCAAGTTTAAAGAAACCTAATGTAAAACACATACTGGAAGAAATAAAATATAAGACAAGAAGGAAAAGCTAGTAAGCAGAGGAGTCAAGATGCTGAATTTAGAGAGGTTTGATTTCCAGGACTTAGAGAAGGCTGCATGCCAGGTAGAGATGCAAGCAGATGATGATGATTATTACTTTATTAAAGTGAAATATTTTCATTTGAGGATTTTTTTAATTGAGAACTCCAGAGGTTACTTGAGAAAATGAAGACTCTACATTCTTATTCCTTCTTCTGAGTTTCCTTGTTTTATAAAAAGTTAGTGCAATGGTATTTACGATGAAAACACAGATAGTAGTAACAGAATAATAGAACATATTTTCCATCTTTGTAACTTTAAATGCCAAAATGTTATTATTTTAATAAATTATTTCATTGTTTTATGAAATAACAATTCAGTAGGGGCATCATAAATGTATAGAACAGCACACGATAGGAAGACAAACATTCATTAACCTCTGAATTAAACATAGTAAAACACAGCATTATCAAGCAATATCCAAATTACTGTATTCAAAACATGAACTGCAGATAACAAGTATTAAAAATGTTAATTGTTCTTCCACAGCAGAAACTAATTTGTTTTAGAAATAAATGCTCCTTTTTCCCCTTGAGAAAATTTTTATTAGAGTTTAAAATAGTGGTGGACCATAGGTAAAGCAAAGTCTATTTTAAGCAACAATTTCCATGCAAAATATAGCTCAGATCTACTTAACTATGCAGTTCTATGCATCTGCTGCCAATGTATCTGAGGACAGTTTATGCTCACCATTTCACTCACTGATTACTAGAATTAAAAAAACCTGTTCTATACGTCTTACTGGAATTATTTTACATTTTGGCATAAAAATTGTTGAAATATAAGTTCAATGGTTCTCAAAATACATCTCAAGTACTGCTGCAAGTTACATGTTCTTGATGTACAAGTAAAATTTAATTTCTATCTGGCCTATGTTTTTCACATGTGCTAACTGGGGGTAGAGCTGCTTCTGAGATATTATGGAGGACTTCAGTTTTCTAAAATATTCTCAAAAAATGGAAAAAGGGATTTTTTTTGAAGAGAGCATGACTGACTGATAGAAGATTTTTAAGGTTGTTTCAGCTGAACCATGGTATGACTTTTCTGAGAGATGACTGTGCCAATTTCAGAAGTGTCTGTAAAATTAAGCTCTATCTTTTTTGAAGACTCCTGAATGCTGGTATCATTTAGCAGAGAAGGAATTTCAGAGGGTAAAGCAGTGACTGGTAGGTCTCAAAAATAATTAATTAAATAAATAAAAGTCATAAAAACCTACCATACCAAAAAAAGTCATATGTTGTTTTGGATTATAGATGCTCAAATCTTGATCTTCAGATTCTTTGAGTTCTGTGATGTGTTTAGGTTTTGCTTTTGTTTAAAAAAAGTCAGTAACTGGAGATGGTCTGACATTTTCAGTTTTCAGTCCTAAGTGAACTAGAGAACACAGAGAGGGGTGAGTTTTTCAAGCATCAGAGTGCCTTCTTTTCTTACTATTTTGTATGTGTGAACTTAGAGATAAGCTTCCAGATTGACAGTCATGCTGTTGTCTGTTCTGAACGTATCATCTGAAAAGAGAGAGTATTTGAACAGAAACAGGACAAGTTATTTAAAGGACTGTACTGTATATCTTCAATACAGTTAAATGCTAGAAAATTAGCAAATCGGCTCTCCTCATCAAACCAAACCTGTACCACTAAAATTCTCCCTAAACTGGCAAAAACAAATTCTAAATGAAGTTTTACTTATGAACATTTTCTTTCCCCTGTAATTCTTATATATATATATATAAATATACATATATATATATGTATATATTTATTGTCAAAGGAAATATCAATCCAGAACTAATGGATCTTTTTAAATCACAGTGCCAGAGTGGTGTGATGCTGTCAACTGAATGGGACACATTGTGCACTGTGTTGCATTGCGCAACACATTATTGACTCATTTTTTGAAAGTATCGAACATGTTGCTCATCAAACCCACCAAGCAAATGAAGACTATTGTACTTTTATTTTCTGCCCGACATTTCAACATGTACCTCATTACCTAAAATATCCATTAAAGACACCTCTTTTATTGCTTTGTAATAATAGAGTTGCAGCCAATATGCTAAAACAATACTGGACATTTAAATTAAAACCAAAACAAGGACATTTCTAGAGAGGTTGTCACTTCAAGTGAGCAGAATGACAACTTAACTTCAATATCCTTGCCTTTATCAGTTCTCATTAAAAAATATTAAATTAATGTTAAGTCTTTTTGTAAAAAAAAATACTTTAACTGCTTGAATAAAATATAACTAGATTGGAAACAATGATAACCAAATGAATAGAAAAATGAATACATTCTTGTAGTGACTTTGTTCTTAAAAAATCTAAATACTAGTTCTGAAGCCTACACTAAGGGCAATGGAACAAGTATCCTAACTACTGTGTCCTGCACAGAACACAGCCAAGTCCTCCAAGTAAATCTGTGAAGATATCTACTATTCCTCTCCTCTTCAGCAGCAGATTTTTTTAAAGAGAAGTTAACGATAATATCACGTATCGCAGATAGTTTTGAAGAACATAACAGCTATGAGGAGTTTAAAATGCATGTTAATGTACTAAGCACTGTGGTAGCATTTACTGTCAGCCAAGATTGATGCCTTATTTATCCAGCTATTTTTAAGGTAAAAGATCTGTTAAATTGCGAATGAATTTATAGTAAAGTTGCAGTCCCTCTAATATTAGTGGGAGATGCTAGTTCATAGTACTCTTCATATTACTTCTGTAGTGAAAGTGAAACATTTAGGAGACTTTTTGAATAACTGTTGATATTTATTGAGATCAAATTAGTATGAGACAACAACATTTTACTGGTATGATTGATTTTTTACATCAGTAAGCAAAGGCTATTTTTTTTTAAAGGCTTCACTCATTTCTTACAAGTTCTGCATGTGTATATATAGAACTTACTGCATAATGTCAAAAATGTTAGTCTTCTCTACAGTTGGGAATAATACAGGTAAGATTTTTTTTTGTTATTCTGATCTTGTCAAACAGCAACCGCTGTTATTTTGTCTTTCTTTATCCCTTTCTTGTCTACATCTGAGATCTCCTTCTCATTTTCAAAGTCCTGTGTAACCAGAGAAATATCCTTGGTAGCCCCAAAGATCATTCTTCTTACTTTCAGCTCTGTTCTGTTCTTTTTCTATATTCTCTTGATTACCATTTTTTTTCCATATTAACATGTATACTTGTAGCTCCCTCCATATTCTTGTATGTCAAACAATCTAACTTTCACCAGTTGGTGTGACAAAGTCATTTTTTGCCCACATTTTCTAGGTAGTAAATAATGTCCCTGAAATTTAAGCAGATAGCAGCTACTCAACAGATGAAAGCATTAAAGCTTGTCATACACTGAAGGAATACACATTTACCCACATCTTTTCAGCATTGTTGGACAAGCTACTTTAAAAAAATTACAGTCACATAATATAATAGTCCAAAATTCTTGCACACAGAAGAAGGGACTTATGAGCACAGTTTCTTGTCCATAAGCATATATTTGGAGATGACAGAAGTAGCAAAATATGCACAGAATTGCAAAGATAATACTGATATGTAATTTGTGATTATATATTTTGATGATATATGATGTATATCATTGGTCTGTTACAGGTAATATTTCCTTTACATTAATATAGGAAAGATATAATGTTCCCTTGGAAAACTAGTATAAAAATAAAATTACATTATAATCATCAGATTGGATAAGAAAAAAATGATGTAGATGGTAACATTGCAACTTTTTATTTTTTAAATAATCCTGAGGAGAAAATTAGTGGAGTTTATAATCTGTTAAAAATTTCAGGCTAATTCATCGTGTTCTATGTTAGGGTTTAGGAAATCTATTTCACAAACTGTAGCAGCTTATGTAAACTATTGACCCTTTAATATTTCCTGTTAAGACCTTCCTTAACAATAAAAGCCTAATTATCACTATTCATCTCAATGCAGGCACTTTCTAGGTCATTAGAAAAAGGGGGACTGAGTGCAACAAAGCTATATTTTATGGAAGGAAGAAAACCTAGTAACCAGATGTTTCTAAAATATATTCCATACTTCAGGACATCAGTATCATCCTTTTTCAGGTGTACACAGAACAGCACATTTTCACTGAATATGAAGCACCAATATCCCATTAAATTCAATGGGATGACCTATGGCATCAGCTGAAGAAATGCATTCAGATATTCTGATGTTGTTTGGGACCATAAGAAATATAGAGCAATTGAATCAGTATTCCATGTTACATGGAGGATACACACATACACACACACACACACAAATATATATATGGACTAGGTAACCTCACGAATCCTTTAAACCTGATTTATGATAAACAATAAAATAAAGAGTATACATAGCACATAATTAGGTGTATATATATGTTTCATATATAATTAAGTATATATTAAAGTATTTTTAAGGACAGGGTTCTGTCATTAAGCAGGCTAAAAATGAATCAAATAGTCTCTTTTATATTCAGTAATTCACACAGTTTCTATTTTTAACCTTAGAGCATGCATTTAAAAGCAGCTAATTGCTTTGTCTGGGGGCCTTTAGATCCTCCAAATTGTCACTAATACCATAAATACTTTTCTTGACATTTTTTGTTGTTTTATTTTGTATAAGTTGACATGTAAGATTTTTGAACAATATCTGTCATGATTTGAAACTATGTTCTAACTTCATTTAGGATAAGTCTACATTGAGTCACAGCTATAGAAAAGTGATGGGGTTGCCGAAACTGGCATTTCAATATCTCATTCTCCTCAAAATTATGTATCAAGTTATATACTTGAAACTTGATTCTGATCAAGATTAATACTAATGAAGTCACTGGGGAAAGCCAACATAAAAGTGGCATAGTATCTGACTGCTAATGCATATTAAATTATTATTATTGTTATTTATAGATAAGCCTTTTGGAAATCTCAGGCAAAATGCTAAACACTTTGCCCATGATCTGTCCAAGGCTACCTACATTAAAACTCCGTGAGTGTTCCCACTTTGCCCCAAGGAAGGCATATCCCATCTTTCGAAAAGGGTATGAGGGAAGACTCATGTCACATTTGTTTCAATAAGAAATTGTGGTCACTTAACCATAATGATACTCAACTTCGGATATCTACATACTGTTTTTTATTAATTCCTCATATCAGTTTTCATTATTAGGTTTAGAGATAGATTGTTCACCATGTTTCATAAATTATTTGTCTAATGCTGCTATGCATGGCTAAAGTCTTTTCCCCACAGAGTGCTTGCATTTCAGAAAGATAAAGAGTCTAAGTAATGTATGTAAATTACACAGAATTTAAAAGACCACTTTATAAATAAAGGGTAGAGTATTAGGAACTGATTTATACAAGCCAAATGTCTTAATAGATTTGGATAGTATTTAATATGAAAAACGGGCATGACAAATTGTTACTTTGACATGATTTAAAATGACAGGAATCTACACACACACAAAAAGGCTATCCCAAAAAAAAAAACAACAAAAACTTCATAGAGCATTGTTGTCAGGTATCATATAGCAGTATGACTGAACTGCATTCTGATGCTAAATCCAGATGACATAAAGTTTATACTCTGTTGAAGATTTTGATTTCTACAACACATAGGACAGTGATGTTTAGTCTCCAGAGGGAAAAGGACAAATACACATATTTTGATTTCTTCAGCAAAATTTTATAGTTGACATCTGTACAATACAGATATCATACCAGATCAACATCAAATACTACTTTCTGTTGCTATGAATCAATAGAAAATATTAAATAAATTCCACTGCACAGTAAAAGAAACCTGGTCAGAGTTACTTTGGCTTTGCCAAAATCAAGGATTAGTTGTTTTTTATTTATTTTTTTCCTCTATGATTGTACTTGGTAACCTGCTTATGAAAAAATAAGACTGCTTGTTGCTTCTGGAGAAATCATGTACTTCATGCTTCCCAAAGTAGCTAGTATCCTTCCTAGTGTTCTTAAAGAAGAATACAACTGTATTCTAACAATATAAGGAATTAATCTTAAAGAATTAATTTCTTGAGCATAAAATTCGAAGTAAAATTGCAAGAGAAAAGAACAAGTATTACAAAAAAGTATGTTCTGTAAGTGCTCCAGGACATATCTTGGTTATGATGCAAAGGAGAAGGGAGATCTGCATCTTCCTTGTTCTGTCCCAATGAACTAGCTTATTGTGGAGCATTTTCAAAGATTACACTGATTCAAATATTTTAGTGCACTTTGCAGAGGGCTTTGGGGCAGTGGGCTCAGTAAGTGGAAAGCCATTTGCAATAACTCTCTGTTAGGAAATATTTTCTTAAATACAGCTAATTCTTCTCTGATTTCTCCAGCTGCTATAGAAAAAGCTACACTAAAGCTATTTCGTGATATGAAGAACCCAAACAAACAAGTGCACATTTTTTTTTATCATTTCCATGGACTACTGAAGTACATATTACTGAGTATTATGAAATATATCACATTTTACTCTTTAAAATTAGGAGACTAACTTTCTGTAACCATTTGTATTCTTAATGATGACATTGTCCACCAGTACAGATTGGGGGTTGACCTGCTGGAGAGCAGCCCCGCAGAGAGGGACCTGGGTGTCATGGTGGACAAGATGACCATGAGGCAGCAGTGTGCCCTGGTGGCCAGGAAGGCCAATGGGATCCTGGGGTGCATTAAGAAGAGCGTCTCCAGCAGGTCAAGGGAGGTGATCGTCCCCCTCTACT
>JAUBOD010000314.1:2443813-2495165 GCA_032353885.1 Nothura maculosa | reverse complement strand
TTCTTTGGAGATCTTTAAAACCCGCTTGGATGCAGCCCTGAGCCATGTGCTCTAAGTGACCCTGCGTGTGCAGGGGGTTTGGACTAGGTGACCTCTAAGGTCCCTTACAACGTTACGCATTCTATGATTCTATGATTGTCATTTATGTTACTTTTATCAAATATAATGTCAATGTATATAAACATGGTGTGTCAATTGTATGTCAAACATACAGACTGATCTTTCATACAGGCTGATTTTTTCTGCTCATTTTCCACTGCAGTATACAGCTCTCCATGACAAATTCAAAAGCATATTTTATGGTTAAATGCAAGATACTATTTTTTGAATGATTCTAGTACTGTTAGGTAATTATAGTATGTCTTGAACAATAATGGGCACCACAGGAAATAAAACTGCACTATAGACTTAATCAAATCTGAATGACAAGGTTATAGGAAAGTTAAATGTTTTTTTGATATCAGGAATGTGTTCCATATAAAGAACTGTTCTCCAAAGTAAGATAATGTGCCCAATCATTTGCTAATAATTTTCATTTCATTTGAGAGACCTAATTATTTATTAATTACTTAAAAGGAGTAGCCATTCTAAAGTGTGCATTGCTAAGGTCTCCAGTGTTTTCAAGTAAAACCTTGTAGTATCCACAGGTCAGTTTAGTTTCTTCTAGTCCAAATGTGTGCCATACATCTTTAATATATGCAAAGGGCACCCTGTCACAACTGTTTTTTTATTTAAGCTCCAAAATTTGCAAAACTGACAATTTTCTGTGCCTTCAGCTTTCCTCACACCTTCATTTTCAACAACAACAAAAAAAATAATAAAATAAAATAAAAGGAGCTCAAAGGCCTAAAATTATTTTTTGAATGAATAAAAGAGATAGTAACTTCATCAAAGGTCAGCTCTTCCCTCCAATTCTTTTGAGTATGAGGAAAGAGTGTCTTAAAAGGAAATCTCTAACAAGTTGCTGTAAACAGTTTTTGAGGGGAAGGTATTGTTTGAAATTATGGGATAACCCAAAAGGCTCTAGGACTTTATTTTTATTTTATTTTATTTTATTTTATTTTATTTTATTTTATTTTATTTATTTTATTTTATTTTATTTTATTTCCTTCTGGCTGAAGCTGTCTCTTATTTTGTTTTAAATCTCTGAAGATGTATGTCAGAAATAAACAAGGAAAATAAAAGATTTTACCCATGACTTGAGGGCTAGGCCGCCTGGACAACATAAGTTGAAGACAAATATATATCATTTATTTTCTCTCTATTAATTCCAAAAGGCTTGCAGATTATAAGACGACAATATTTCCTGACTTTGAATTCCTGATTTTTAACTGGGAATGGAAAATTACTTTCAGAGGCTCCATGGTAGACACTCATAAAAATGCTGAGTTTTAACAATTTCATCTAATAGATTAATAGATTATTAGATTAATAATCTAATTTAATATCATGATGTTCACAAAGAGAGCTTTTGATAAACAGGTAACCCACCATCTGAAAGAAAATTTCTTTACAGCAAAGGTTATTTAACAAAGCCTACAAGCCTTTTGAAATCTAGTTGGAATATGCCTGAAGCTTTCATTTTGTTGTGGTTTGTTTGTTTTGTTTTCATAGAGAAGCTAAGAAGTTAAATTCTATGATTCTCGGGGAGAGCTATTCTGTTTTATTTATCTTTATAGATATTTTGTCTCCTATAGGTTACCTTCTTGCCTGTGTATAAGGCACAGTAGACTGGCAGTTGCCTATAGTCAAATCTTCTCCACACTTGATTCAAAGGAAACATTATTGTGAGAGTCCTGAATCTGGATGGCAGCAAATTTTATCACAAATGTCTTATGAATTCTGAGAAGAGTCGATAGAGGACTGGAGAATTCCTCCTATGGGAAATCAGTTAATATCCTAAAGTATTTTTATGCATTTTACTTTACTTTTCTCCTTTTATTTTATTTGTTATGAAAAAGAATCAATTACTTATTCATATGCCTACATTCATGTGACACAAAACCTAAAGACTGTAAAAATCGCTGGAATTTTACAAACTGAATTCCTAAACATCGATAGGTAAGATTGTGCAATTCTTTATGTCTTCAAAGACTTAACTCTAATGGCACACTAATAAATAACAAATTCTGAGCCTGCACTGTATATTGCTTCCTTATGTTTCTAATGTTCCTAATGTTTCTACCCTGGTGAAATTTGTTCAGCCGTCTGCAAACCTGTCAAAATGGGCCCTCCTGAGTGGTTTGGAAGGAACTGCTGCTTCTTTGCACTTTGCAATTCAAGACAATTTTGTGACAGACTTATACATTAGTAACGAAGAGGTAATGTTATGAAAGGCTGTGTGCTGTGGCAATGATGTCCTCCTATGCCTGTTCCAAGGCTTCTGCTAATTTCATAGCGTGCCTGAAGAGGATTGCAAAGGGGCCTATCTGAACATGAAGATACATGCTGCAGAGAAGGCTAACAGCAAAGAAGAAGAAAAAAAAAGTACTTGCACAGCAAGAGACTCAGTTGCAGTTTAAGTTCTGAAAAAGAGAAGAATTTTGGAAGGAGATATTTTTGTAGAAGGTCTCTTCCCATCACATACTCTTTCAGGGAAAAATAAAATCTATAATTTTGTGATAATAGACCAAGAATGCAAATAAAGCCAGTTGATGTGCAGCATCAGTGAAGGGAGAAGCAGACAAACTTTCAGTTACAAAAATCCCTCTTAGAGATACATCTCGCTTTTTTCCACATTTATGAAATAATTCTTATTTTATTGATTCATTAAAAGGAACACAGCATAGACCTCACTTCAAAAGACCTTGTTTTTATTATTTTCTTCGGGTGATAAATGTCTTTCATCTCAAATCTAAGGCTTCATATGACACAATTTTCTTGTCTCTCAGCGTACAATGTTTACTGAATATACATATTTTTTCAAATCTGTGAGGAATTGTTGTGCATTAACAAATGTTTAGATGGATATCATGCTTCACTTTCTTAAGAATTCCTGTTAAGAAGTACTTTTAGCCAGTCTTCCTAGGAAAATAAAATGTACTTGAAAGCATGGCGTTGGTATCTCTTTGTCTTCCCTACTATTTGTTGAACATATTTGCTAGCTTCAACCAACATATTGCTTAACTTCATTTTTCTTGGAAAAAAAAAAAGAATGAAATGAAAGAATGTTGAAAAAAAAAGTCCTATGAGCTTAATATCCTCTGACCCTAGCAAGTGATTCATTATCATTCTTTCCACCTCTATTTCCAGGTAGTGTAGAGCATTTTTTTCTTACTGAGTTTTGGCTCTGAGTAAAACTAGTTTTGTCTTAGGAAAAACATGATTTTGGTTTTCATGCTGAATGAGGCCTCTACAGCTTAAATTAAAGTGCATTACAGCAAAAGAGAAGTTGGAGTTCTAAATGTGAACATTTTGGGCCATAACTCTATTCATATTTTTAATATAAGAATGCATCACTTAGGTATGTTGAGGCTGATGGCAATGTCTTGCATTACAGACTGCTTCTCTGTTGCTCCCAATCTGGGAATAGTCCAAGCATGTGGAGATTCTTACAGAGTTCATTTAGAACAATCAAGAAAGATTGCAGTGTGCTAAGTGTTTTAGCGATTGTGAGAGTGGGACCAAGGTTTAACAAGACACAATGTGCCTAACTCCGATGTGCTACAGAGCAGTGCAGCAGAGAACTGGGTCATCATGTACCATCGGTTAAGAAGATACCAGAATATGATGTCCTAAAATTAGCTGCAAAAAGACTGGAGTACATATGTCTCATGGATCACTGTGAACTATCTAAACTAGCATCTGGTAGAGAATGCTATCCAGTGTCACATCCTTAAGATTGTTTTATATGGAAAATATATGGAAATATGTATATAAATGTATATATATAATCTATAAAAGATATATGTATATAGAGTGAGAGAGAAAGAGGAAAAAAAAATATAGATAGATATACAGCTACGAATAGTGAAAGAAGTGAGTTTTGCTTTAGGTTGTCCATGGGAATGATGGGTAAACGGGTCATATTTACAGGATGTCAGCAACAAAGTAACCAACAAAGCTTTCCCTGTTGTGCTTGTTTATTTCTTTCAGCAAAACACCACAATCCATGAACACCAGCACACCAGGTGACAGGTCATTACCTCCTTACAGCTGTCATAACTGTAAGACACTCATCAAGGAGTGTCAATTAAGTCTTACTTTTCCACATCCACAGTGGGACAGATAATTGGCCCATGTAAAAAGTATAAAACCAAGAATAGAGTTGGTAGAAACCCACTCCTGCTAACTGAGGTTCTAATCTTAATCTATATCATGCAAATAGGGCCAAGGAATTTAAATCAACCTCTTATCAATTCTTCTGCATATGACATATTTACCAAAAAAAAGTGTAAATTTATAACTTTTCTTCTTTGTTTACCTGCATGGTGCCCTAGAAAAAAAATTGTAGAGGGAGATCACAGTAGATTCACTTGTCTTTGCAATGTCTTTCACTTTGTTTCATGCACAGCATGTGTGAAATCCAAAGCAATGAAAGGACCTATGTCTGCTTGCATCTTTGATACAGATGTGGTATATTCTTTCTTTTTGGGTACTGCTAGTCCAAGCAGAGCGGGAGCATGCAGAGCCCTGTTCTAAGACAGCATTACAGGCAGAGCTTGGCACAGCTCAGCAGCTTGCAGGCAGCCAGCAGCCCCTGCTCTTCTGAGTGTGTGCATGTGTACAACATGACTTTGACAGCACTTACCACCAGCTTTCGTATTTCCATAATTTGTAACATGTTTAGAGACTTAACTTAATATGTTAACATTTACCATAACACCTAGTGGGATATAAATTACATTTTTGTTGTTGTTTCTTGACATATTCAAGCTCTGTAATTTACATATCTTATATCTTATCTCCTCCCTCTCCCCTCCAAAAAACATGTTACTGAGAAAGTAATGTATTGAAGAATTAATACAAAGCCAGAAACAGACACACAGCAGAAGATGGTATGTTTGCCAATGAGTTTGTATGTTTTTGTATGTTTTTACAGTGGTAAAGCATTGTATCACTGCTCCATTTTTGTATTGTTAGTTCCAAGAATATGCCAAGAGATATCTTTAGTATAATCAAGAAGGGAAGATCATGAAATAATGAAGCAGGGGTAGTGATTTCCACTTACAGCAATCTGAGAAAAGTTTGAGCTATTTCTTTTTTTCAGATATGCTATATTTATATGTATACATATATTTACATATACATATGCATGAGTATACATGCTCACACATACATATATATACACTTCAATTTTTATGACAGTTTTGCTGTTATCTTTTCAAGAGGAAAAGTTCTGAATAAATGTGCTTCAGAAATTTTCTACTTGCATTAATAATGGGTGAAAGATAGTACTGCTGAAACTAGAGAAACTGGAAATAGCTAAAATTACTCTGAGGAAAAGGAAAAACAAAACCAAAAACCATTCTCAGATGAAGACAAGAGAGAAAGTTTAGGTGTGCAGAGGTGCTGTTGTGATGTCATTTCATACAGTCTGCAACCTCAGGAAGCTATCACTTCCACAGCAGCTAAATGTGATCTACTTTTTGTGTATTAACTGGATGTTCAGGACTTGCAACTTGGCACAAAGGACATAGTGAGAAGAATGCAGGTGTTCAAATCACTCGTTTATTTCCTATATTACAGTATAATGCTGTAGAGCACTCCAGTGTAAGCCTGTGATACCTTGAGGTAGGAAAGCCTGGGCCAAGCTCCTCCTTGCATCTTTATCAGGAAAGCAATCTTCTCCAGTTTTTGACCAGGAGCTTTCAGGGACTTCCTGGGTTAAACAGAGTCCACTAAGTCTTGTTTAGATCCCTGTGAATGTTTCCCCCTTTGTATTATTTCTGAAAGTCTTAGTTACAGTGTGCTTTTTGCTGCAAATGAACCCCTTGCCCCTGTAGCTTGCCTGGGTGCTGCACGCTTATCTTTCCTTTGCAGATGTAGTCAGTGTATTGAACGCTCCTCTGTTGGTGTGTGCATCTTTCCAGACTGCAACTGAACGTCTATCTTTTCTCCAGAGAACTCAGTCTTACTCAGTGTGGACAAGGTCATCCCAGCTGACAGTCTTAGTCTTTTAAACAAAATTTTAAATAAGCAGTTTCTAAACTGTAATATGGAAGCAAATTAAAGTGTTCTATCGTTCATGTCTGGAGGTCAGAGGAGGGGATGAGAGGTAAGCAGAACAAAAGAGCAGAACCTTCACATGATGCACTGAATCCCTAGAGCTCAGTGGCTCATCTGGTATGAAGCAGGTTTTCTTCAGCTGTCGATCATGTCTCAGCAGAGCAGCCTTACTGGAAGGCAGAGCTGATAGCCCTAAGTGTATGATTATTAGGATTACACAGCTGATAAGGCAGACTCTCAGCAAAATGTTATATTTCAGTTACACCAACAGCTTGCTTGACTGCCACTAATGTGGCATCATCCTGTCCATGTAATTATGTTTAAATTTGCCTATATCTGTGATCCACTCTGTCTTCAGTAATCTGTGTATAAGGTCACTTTGTTCCAGAAGAGTAATAATAGAATTAGAAAAGTACACAGCATTATAGTCAGGGGGTCACCTCTTTATAATAAAATTAAATAGATGAGGAGTCCACTCAGTAGCTAAGAAAGACTGTGATGCTCGACTGATGAAAGTAGGAGGTGGAGTTGTAATGAAAAAAAGTGGAAATTCTTTTTTTCAAATTTTTTAATACTGTGGACATCCTTACCATGCAGTATCAAGTAAATCAAAGGTATGAATGGATTAAAAATGAAATAGAGAAATTTATGGACCAAAGAACAATAGCTTGATTCTAATACTGACTGACAAAGCTGGAAGCTTACTTTGGAAGAGAATTCATTCTTCTCCTATTTCTTCTCTAAATTACAACCAGTGTGGCTTTGGAATAACAGACATGTGGTAGGTCTCTGGCTTGGATCATTATGGCAGTTCTTATGTTCTTAGAAGACAGTTTTAGATACCCTGTCTATAATTAACTGTATTTACCGCAAAGAAATGCCTGGTTCTCCCTTTGTTTTTCCTTGCTAATAATAAGCCTTTACACTTACCAGAAACTATCCAAGAGACCAAGATTCATGTATTCATGTCGCTTGGCAGAAAGAACTAACTGTAATGCTTTGCAGAGAGGTAATGTCCTTTGTAAGGACCTTCTTAAGACTACGTTGTCTGTGGCATACACTTTTAAGGTCTGTTATGGACCTTTTTGCGGAAGCCCAAGTGCTTAAAGAAACCTCTTTCCTAGCTAACTAGAGAGACATCCTATACTATAGCAAGGTCAGAAAACCTACTCTCCAAAGGTTTCTAACAATGTACATACCGTCTCCATTATGACTACTGCAAAGCAAAAACAGCTCTTGAGTGTATAACACAACCAGCTTCAACATGTAAAACTCCCTTTATCAAAATGAGGGCAGATGGATCAAAAAAAAAAAAAAAAGGAATCAATGCTCCTTTCTTCTTGCTGATTCTTTTTGGTTTAGTTCAGAATTTCAAGAAGTGCAAGGAGAATGTAAACCAGTGGAGGTCAGGCCATGCCATGATTTAGAAGACAATAATCAATGATTAAAGAAAGTAAGTCCTGTTTTAGTTCTTTTCATCAAACAAACACTTCTGAGAATGAAAAAAGACCAGAGGAAACTGATTCAATGTGAACATCACATGTGTTCCATAGAGTGATAAATAATTTTGCTCCTCAAAATATGGATAATGCTATACATAATTTTATACAAGTAAAGCAAAATTTCCTCTTTTAAAATGTGGAAAGTTAGGAGATTGCTATCAATGCATTTTATTTCAATAACAGAGAAGCGACTGGTGATGATATCCAAGCTATTTGCTTCACTATTGGAAAGAAGGAATTCTTCTGTGTAGTTTATCCCTCAATTAAAGTAGATATTAGGAAACTGTAGCAATGTGGGCATTCTTCAAAAGTGTCATAAAGAGATAGAGTGTTGTTCACATCCTAAGTGATATTTGAGTATATAAAAAGGCTTCAGACTCAACAATGAAATCAATCACTGTAAAGTTTTGGCCATTCTTCTTTGTAAGGTGATAATATTTTTATATTTCTAAGTAATAATCCAGTAGTCTATAGTAGAAAAACAAAAACAACAACAAAAACAGACAAAAGAAAAAAGGAGAGTCTTCTGAAATGGGAAAAAAATTAGTTATGTTCCAAGTTTAACCAAATATTCAGACTTAATCTGGGGACAAATCAACAATTTTATAAAGAAATTCAATTTTATTCCTATTCAGACAGTCAAATGAATAATGAAACTGAATAAAATCATTCTTTTCAAGGTAAACAGCTTTTTAAACCTGAATAATAAGAAATGAAGGTTAATTCTGCTGTGTGTTTGGCCTATATATTTTTGACCTATTTATTCATCTTGTTAAGGAAAAATAACTGAATATTTCCAGTACTGCATAAATGGATGATAAGTAAGCCATTGCTGATAAGTAATGGCTGATAAGTAAGTTGATATATCAGCTTAATTCCATCCTATATTGATCTTTAGATCACTAATATACTCTTCACTCTTAGCTACTTGCTTAATGAAACCTGAGTCAAGAAAGGAAGTAATTTAGTTTTAGATTGCTTTTTATTCAACAATAAGGAGTTGAAACAGGCAACCAATCAAACTTAAAACACTTGAACCATTGAAAATAACAATCACAGCTGGCATCAAACTTTTATTGATTAAGTGCAGATTTCATAACTATTATAGGTAAATGGTGTTGTTGTCCTCATGGATACGGTAGTGAGTGTCTTTTATGAATGTGTTTCTGTATTCAGGCTATATATGCATGTATATCTGCTGTCCTTAAGGCTCTTTCGAAATTGAGATGTTGCATCTCCTGAGTTTATAATAGGGAGCACAATTTCACAGCCTCACAGGATAGTTAAGGTTGGGAAGGACCTCTAGAGATCATCTAGTCCAACCCTGCTGCAGCCCCTCCCAACCCAACCCTGTCCAAACTATTTAAGATACAATACATTTTTATCATCATACGCTGCTGTGAAATGTGAAATATAATCCTATCATAAACTTATTGAGCCTAGTGGAGTTCTCCTCCTAGGATTTCAGATTCTTCCTAATTAATTACTCCCCATAAAGACAGATAATATTATGGGTAACATGAAGACATTTTCAGACTTCGGTATCTCCCAGCATTTCTAATCAAAGTTCTCTTACCTGAAAACACCTCTGCTATGCTTCAGCCATTGAAACTTATTAAAAGCTTTTCTCTAGAGGTCTCAGCTTATTTTTAACAAAGTGCACCTGATATTTGTTAAGTAAAAAAATCACTAGAATGATGAAGGTAGGCTCCCTTCTTTTGCCATTCATTTTATGATATGATACCTGTGATATCTAAGGAAAAGGGAAAAGTCACTGAAAGGAGTTGTTCAATGTCAGTTCACCTCCTATGACATGAAAACAGAAGCATCTTCTTTTGTAGTTTTCTTTGTATCTTCTTGGTATTCACTTCAGACTACCAGGCTGAACTGAAAGGGCATGGAGAGCAATGATCCTGTAACCCTTGGCTGTAGTTCATCTAAATCTTAACTGAGACATACTGGGAGAAGCTTTACACTATGTACTGCTCTTTTCTACTTTGTATTTCTTCTGGGAATAAAATCCAGAATAACATTTCATGACCTAACTCCAAATTAATAGTGGTGAATGGAAGCTCTAAGGGTAAATTTATTTCCCCTTCTGAGACTGCAGATAAAAATAAAAATAAAAAATTCTCACATCCTTCTTGATTTGTAGGCATTCCACAGCCATGTAATTTTTAATATATGTTACCACATATATTGGTAAAACAAATTCCAAAATTTGGGCTAAGCACAAGAAATTCCATTTGAATATAAGAAAACACTTTTTCCTGTGAAGATGACTGAACACTACAACAGATTGCCCAGAGAGGTTTTGCCAAGAGTCCCCATCCCTGGGCAGCTGTGGACTCTCCCTCCCTGGAGATACTCAGAACCCAAATGACCATGGTCCTGGACACTTTGCTCTAGCTGACCCATCTTAAACACGGGATTGGACCAAGTGATCCCCAGAGGTGCCATCCAAACCCAGCTTTTCTTTGATTCTGTAATATTAGTACAGTTTAATATGTTGAAGAAAGTAGCTTTCAGCATCTGTCTTCATTGGTGCCTGAGATATATATGAAACTGTACATAATTTTTTTTGCAAAGTTGCTAAAGAGGCTATTTGTGAATGTCTGTTTTCCGAATCTGTGTTCATTATTGTGTTTTCCATTTCTCAATTTAACGACTCTTCTACTGCTGTACTTTTCAACTTAGGAATGTACTAAAATGATTTAAAAAATACAGTTTTGAAAATTATTTTATTCTACTTGTCTTGTTTCCTCCTTCTTCCTTTGTTCCTGTATTTTCACTAACCTGGGAACAGGAGATAGAAAAAAATGCATGAAGAATTTTTTTGTGTGTGTGCATGCAAATACAATTTTTCAGATATTTCATATGCAAGCTAATTTTGTAATTGACTGCTGATGCATTATTTATCAAAAAACAAGACTAAACATTTGTTTTTATGTTTATTTCATTAAAAGGAGTTTTGCTTTTGTTTATATTTAACTTTCCACAACTTTTAGAAAAGAAATTCCAGTAATTGAAGCTGGTGTCCCTGATAATACGCAACTGTGTATTTATAATTTCAGAAAAATTTATCTCACTTTTTGAGGCCTAGATGTAGATGGTAGGTGATTTGTTAAGAAATAATGTCAAGATCAGTCTTAATGCCCTTAAGTAGGGACCTTTAGGATCCAAGAAAAATTCACTCTTTTGAACAAACATAAGTGATCTAGTCTGACGTTTGCCTAGCTTTCAAATATAAACAAAATTGTGCAATTTTATGCCAGAAAAACACAGCTGTATGTTTGTCTCGGCTAATTCATCTGGTTAAGATTCACTAATACATGCTAGGAAAAATTCCACTCTCATTTTAACTAGGATATATCTGTAAATTAAAGAATAGAATTTAACTTGATTTGGTATATCATTTTTGATAAATGTATCCCTTAATTATTTTCTCCTGCTCTGCAATCAAAACTACTCAAAATACTCTGTTTATATATTCTTTTTGCCTAATTGTTTTGGTAAAACTTTACGCCTTACATATATTTGTTAAAATCTTCTCTTAATTAAGTAAAAAATCTTGTAGTAAAAAGGAAAGATGCATTCATTTTAATAATGAATAATGCCATAGTTAATGAATGATCATCTCCAAGTATGTTCTCCTATGGCAAAGAAATGAGGGGTGGACTAAACTTTAAACTGAGAAGCATGATGGTAGTCTTCATATGTACAGAGGTAGCCAGAAAGTGAAATAAAATTTTCCTAAACTGACATTGATGAAAGCAAGAAGTAATGGACTTAATCTATAAGAAAACATTAAATCAATTTTATGGACAAATGTTTTAACTGTACAGAATAATAAAGTGCATTTCCTATGAATGTTATGAATGCCTCATAACATAAATATTTAAAACTTGATTATAGAGGCATCTGTCCTGAATTATATCGCAAAGGCTGTTCTGAGATATCTGCAGAAAGGTAGACTAGATATTTTTATAACCTCATCTGATCCATTTTCCATGACTTTATGTAAGCAAGTAGTTTTCACAGTAGCATATCCATCATCTACTAATGCCATGACTTTATCACTTTAAATGTTATATTGTTTTACTTCACTTCTTTGTGTTTGGCATAGCTTTGTGTGGTAGGTAATCTTCAAGGCTTTTTTTAAGGAATGGTACTGATGAAAGGCTATGTGGACTAACACAATTTGGAAAGTTGCTAGACACACAAAGGGAAGCCAATGAACTTGTATTACCAATGACTCACTACTATAGCCAAAGCATACAAGTCTGCTATCCAGCTTGACCACCTTGAGGCCCATAACTGAGTCTGCCATGAACTGGAGCCATCAGTGCTAATAGTATGACACAAGCTCCATGATATTGTATACTCATGGATAACTTAAGTGTTAAAGATTGGCAATTGTAGATATAGTGAAAATGCTTAATACTGTGTAAGAAATAACTGCTATTATGGTGTGTAAATGAAAGAATTTAATAAAGCTTAATTTTTAGAGTTTAAAACTCTCCTGATTTATGAGTCTTCTAAACATTTCCATCACAAACAGCCACAGTACCTTGATATACATATCAACTGCAACACTCCCTAAGCTGTATATTATCCATTCTCTAGGTCTTCAGTCCTCCGCTGAGTTTTAACTGTAGAATTTTCAATAAATGTCATAAGACTCTAACAACCTTTTTTTTTTTTTTCCCACAGGATATGTTATTTTATCTTACACAAGTCATACCTGGCTTAAAATACACAGAAACTATTGCTGATAGCTCCATATTCTCAGGTGTTGGTCATGCAAAATGCTTGGGAAAGGTAATGTCTTGTAGAAGTCATAAAACCTTGAAAGACCAGGTCCCTATCTGGATTCCAGTTGTTCACTTACTTCTCATGGATGATTACCAATGATAGCAAGAGAGATCTTCACTCAGCTTAAGGGTAGATGAGGTCATTCATTGCCAAAGCAGTGAATCATGAATCCTTAATTCAAAATGAGAAGCTGAGTTTAGAATTTACTTGCTATTTTTTGCTTAGTCTAAACTTCAGTATAACTACTCCTTTATTTTTCTCTTTTTGTGATGTTAGATATGAAATATCTATTTATGTATTGGAAAATAGCTTGTGCTTATAAAAAGAAACATTAGCAATATTTTCTATAGAAAACTTGGCAGACTTAGTAAATTGTCTATCTGCAGGAAAAAAAACTGATTACCTTGCCACGTGTAGAAGAATAAGGTAGAGACAACTAACAACACGTCAAAAGGAAAAAGTTAAAACAGCACAAAACCAGGAATGTCACATTACTCTTAAACTCCTGAATCAAATAATTGAATTCTCATTAAAAACAGCCAGACTGTGCTGGAAGTATAGTCCCAGGTGTGTTGTATGGAAATACCCTTGGTGAACTAGAGACACAGAAATCTCTATTTCATGAATCTGTGGAGATTCTTTAAATCTATGATGTCATGCGCTTTACACATTTCCTTGATAAATCTTCATAAGCTAAATTCTGAATTTTTTTAACATTCTATCATGTATTACAATAGAAAGGAAAAGAAAAAAGAAAAGAAGCTTAAAGAGTTAAAATTCTAGATCCTAGTATTAGAACCTAAAATTAGAGCATGATTTGTGCTAAATTTACATATATGGAGTATACAGTGTGAGGAAGAACAGTGCAAGCAGTGAATGAGTATAGAAGGTGAAGTTAAGGTCATTTGAGAAACTGCAACTGCACAATGAGGAAAAAAATGCGTGAAGATGTGTCTACAGCTTATAAATGGTGAAATGATTATCCAAATGGAAAAAGAGTTTCTCAGAGCTGAGGTATCTGATACCAGCATTTTAGTATTTGAATTGATCAAAAGTAGTCACAGGGCTCTGTCACCCTCACAATGAAGAAGTTCTTCCTCATATGGAGATGAAACTTCCTGTGTGAACTTATACCCATTATCCCTCGTCCTGTCACTGGCTGCCACTGAGAGGAGTTTGGCGTCGCCTTCTTTACATTCTCTCCTCAGATATTGGTACATATTGATCAGATCCCCTCTCAACCTTCTCTTCTCCAGGTTGTACCGGTCCAGATCACTTAGTCTTTCCTCACAGGAGAAATGCTTCCGTCCCTTAATTATCTTGGTCCCTGTAATACTAGGGAGCCCAGAACTGCACACATTACTCCAGATGTGGCCAGAGCATAGCTGGGTAGAGGCACAGGATCACCTATAACAGACTTAGAATAAAGCACAAAGGTTAATACTGATACAGAAGATCCAAAATAAAAGGATAAAGGGGCAAAACCATGCAGAAAGCCTGCACAGAAACCACTGAGAATTTCAGATCTGCAAAAGAATGAAAAGAGCATTACAATTACTCTTGGTTTAGGACTCCACTGGAGTCCACCAGGAAGTGGGCCTGAACTGATGAGTTTTAATGAGCATCTTTATTCTGTGGGATAACTGAATGTCCTTTAACCATTGCAAAAAGAATAAGAGCCATACTAGTTTGCAGGGCTTCATACATTTTGCTTCATTTCTGCAAAGGGCCCCATTTAAATACAAAGGCAATTACTGTAGCTCAACTTTCATGACAAAACACTAAGCAATGCATTCCACTGCTTGACCATTGCAAATACACTCTTCAGGAAGTAGACTTAAAAATTTTTCAGTCACCTGTGAAACTAACTAATTCTATTCTGCTTCTACATTGTGGGACTTTTCTTATGTTACATATAAGGAAACTGAAGAAATATTTAAGTAATGTTGCAAAAGGATCATCAGAACACAGAATGTAAACTTACTGAAGTTTACTCCTCTTGATATAATACCTTTTTGATAAAAGGATGGAATTAAATATTACTAGAGAATGGAAAGGAGTAATCATATTGGAAACAAATAAGCTGCTTTTGATATAAAGCCAAGCACAACACAAGAGTTAAAGATAGGTTAGTGGGTAGGTTAGGGGCTTTGGTTTCTAGCTTTAAGTCTGGCAGAGCTCTCCCTGCAAATTTGGCAGGTCTGTTTTTTGGACTCTTCCTCATATGCAGTACATCCTAGAGGCTGATGAGATTAATTCCTGCACACTTTAAAATTTAAATTTGTAAAGAATTCATTAGCTAAAGTGGGATAATTGATCCTAGTAGTCATGCCTAAAATATTGTCTGATATTGCCTCATCTTTTTGGAACAGAAAATAAATATCTATTTGCATTGGAAATGTTGTAAAGTTTATGGGAAAAATATTAGAGATTTAGGCCCAGATTCCCCATATAATATAAATAAATCCAATTCCATTGATATCGTTGAAGTGGCACATACATGTACAAACACCAGAGCAGAGTCTCTCTCTTTACTTAAGCACAGGTACTTTGTGGGCTGCTGCAAAACCTGTGGAATGTTTAAAACAATACTAGAGCAGGCCTTTGTACCTGAACAGCTGGAGGAAAGAAAAATAAATTCTTCCCTCACACATGCACGTATATGTCCCTATTGTAGCACTGGAATTTTCTAGGTTTGGAAAAAAATGGCTCAACCTAGATATTGTTAAAGTTTATCTACATAATTTTGCTGCTCTTGAGTCTTATTTTTTCTGACAGAAATCAAAATCAAGTAAATTCTTTCTGCTGCTCATTTATCAGGAACCACTAGTAAAACTGCCTAGGAGAACAGGGTCCCTCTGGCTGACCTGCTCACTCGTTGTACAAAGATAGCAGGCAGGGATGTCTGCTTCGTTGCTGAAAATTGGACAGAATTCATTCTTACTTTTCCTCTTGGTGACAAGTATGCTTAACAAGCTGCCTTTTTATATGACCTCGCACACAGTTTCCTGTGAAACTGAAGGTTGACATTACAGTTATAAACTCCAGCTTAAAAGAATTCACACCAGTTTTGGCATACAGATGTTTAAAAATATTTTGAATGTCAATAGTAATAGGTAGTTCAGGGGTTACTGTTTGACTTCCCAATGTTTGTTAGGACAACTTTCAAGGGTTTGTCAAAAGTGATTCAGTGCAATTGCTGAAAAGCTTTTCTTAAAGTTGTTTTTTTCAGTTTTTCTGAAAAGATAAAGTGTGAAAGAAAAAGAAATCTAAGAAGCTACATGATGCCTCTTTCCTTGTCACAGAGCTTGCATGCTTTGCAGAATCAATGGTTCAACATAGCAGCATAAAGCCATTAATACATGCTGCCAAAATGGACTTTGAAGCACAACCACCAAGTGAGAAAGGCTGAAAAGGCCCACATATAGTGCTTTGGAAGACTTGTCTGCATACAGCTCCCTTAATGTAGGCTAATCAATTGACAGCCTTAGGAGTTTTTACCTGCAGGAGATGGGCCTTTATATATATATATATATATATATATATGTATGTATGTATGTATCTATGTATGTATATTTATATACGTATATATGTATATATGTATGTATGATTTATATTTGTTTATGATGTAAGCATGTGCTCATGAAGGCACATATCCTTTATCTCAGATATTCTGAGAATACCATTCAAATCAATAGCTACTTACACCATAGCAAAACAAGGCTAGTTATTAAATCTTTTATATATAGAAGTGCATGAACCAATCAGGTTCAGAGTGGTAACTCTATTAACTAAGGTGATGTGTTTCACTGAAATCTGGGTTTTCATTTCAATACATATTGGTTGAGATAAAGGTGCAGCTCACCACTCAAACATACAAAATAAAAAGCTATTCAAGATTTAACAGAGCTAAAGGGTTATCTAAACAGTAATTCTCAGATTTCTTAACATCTTTTAATGAAACATCACTCAACTCAGTTGATACTTCAAAAGCATTGAAAAATACTATTTTCCTCCAAAGTATGATTTGGGAGGAAAAATGAAAACTGAAGATATATTATAATCACACATTTTCCTTTCTTTCCTGATACTGATTTGTGGTATCCCATGACCATTATAAAAGTGATCTGTGCAATCCTTATCTGTCATGGAAACGAATTCATCCACAGGGTGACTGAACAACATGAGGTGAAATATATTTCTCAGAAACCTATCTCCTGAAGGCTATTATCCATTATTGTTACAAGTTTGCAATGGAGATGGCTTTATTAGTACGCAGGGAGTATGATAAAATTTAAAGCCTTGTGAAAGGTGCATTAGAAAAACAAATATAATACAAATAATATATTACTGACAAAATATTGCTGGATGTGATATGTTTATTCATTCCAACAATTTTTTAATTTTGTCAGAACAAATGTAGAACTCCTTAAATCTGAAAGTTAACCCAATGAGTAATAAAAGTGAAAAATGATGCACAAACTGATGTCTGAAAATAGCATGGGGATTAACGTATTCTCGTTTTACCCACATATAGCAGCCTTGCAGACTCTCTGGTGAATGTGACCATCATAAATCAAAAAATTCATCATAGTCAGCCATCTGATTTCCTTTTAACTCCTCCAGATGTTCACTGTCTATACTTTAAAAGCATATTATGGATCATTATCCCATTTTCAGCCAGGGATACCAAAGCCTGTATAGATAGTGAAGTTAAAACTTGATTGTGCATAGTCCTGAGTGGCCTCAGTTCACAGGCATCCTTACAGCAAATCATTTAATTATATGCTTAATTCAAAATGCAGGCCAAAATAATATTTCTTTAAATGTGACTTAACTCCATTTTTTAATAGAAACATTGTCCCTAAACCTGCAAAGAGTTTGTGGTCAAAGAGCTCACAGATATTTTCAGTTTTATAATATTTATCATTTAATAATTATATTTAGAAAGATAGATAGATTGAGCATCAACCAACTATTGCAATAAGTAATTAAGTGAAATGATAGATTGCCCTTTAAAAATTTTGCCATTTCTTTTAATTTCAATGCACTAGTTATTTCTAAATATGAGAAGAAAAGAGTATTACTTATTTGAATAGGTAAGTTAGAATAGTAATACTTCATCCGCAAAAAAAAAAAGTAGCTTTTAGTCTTTTCTATTTTCAAGGGAAAAGAAAAGGAAAAGAAAGCATATTTAGATAAAGATTTGACCTAAATATTTAAAATCCCTGCCTGAGGATCTTGGGTTTGTCCAAATTGATTCCTCTGGATATCATCTGGTATCTGAACAATGAACAGCACAGAAAGGGCTAGGATCCATTACATAACCTCAGGCTTTACATATTTTTGCATCATTTTGTTCTCATGTGGCAAGAAAACATGCATGATCCAACTCCCTTGTGCGAGGAAACCAGATATAACCTACGTGCTTTTGACTTATCTAGGTCTGCACAGAAGGCAGTGTCAGTCCAGTTCTTTAAAGTATGTTCCTGGTGTTTGGGCTGCCTGGCAAGCATACTGTGTCTGCAAGTGCTTGTGCTGCTACCCAGCTGCTCCATGCCGTGACATCAGTTTGAAACTTCTGACTCCCTCATCACTTCCCCATTATCCTCCAGTCAAGGGATGTGGTCTAGCTTGACCTCTAGTTTGAGATTTGTAGGAGCCACTTCTGTGTTTCGAGATAAGAAAACCTGAGCCTAGCAAACAATTTTTATAATTCTCACTGTATGTTTTTAAATGTTTAAAAGTTACCACCATATGACTGTCAAATGTCAAATCTTTGTGCAACACATTCTCTACCCATTCTGATCTCACTTTTTGTGAGCCTGGGGACTGTCAGCATGTCACCTCATCCTCCTGCTTGTCCCTACTTCTTATGCTAGCAATACCCACTAAAAAATGTTTCCTACATTCTTATTCATATCTTTGATATGGCAAGTCCTTTCCTCTGAAAATGTTCCTTGAGTGGCAACTCATGAAAATATAAGAATAATTAAAAGAGAAATAACAAATAGTCCTTGACTGTAGCATTGACAATTTCTCAACTACTAGCCTTTGTTTGAAATCTTAAACTCCCTTTTTGGTCAGGGAACATGTGCAATATGCTCTCCAGTGGAAGTTAAGCAGGTGTTGACATATAATATAGAATGGATTGCAATTGTAATTTAAAAATCAGTTAGGGGCTCTATTTAACATCACAGGATACCTGCATCATATATTCTGGAGAACAGTATCTGCAGACCACTGTGATTTTTTTTTTCCATGTCCTGAGTAGTGAAAATAAAAATGAAATAAGAATCTCTTTTGATGTCAAACGAGAAATAAACAGTTTACTTGACTTCAATGAGCTTTTCATCAGTCCTTGAAGCTTAATTCTGCATAAACTTCAGGACAAAATATGTAATTGGGTAACTGTACTAATTTCAAATAACTAACTTACATTTGTATACTGCTGGGAAAGCAGAAGGCGATATCATACTTATAAGAAAGAGCAAGTGTTGCTTTCTCAAATACCACAACTTCTTTTTATACAAGAACTTTCTCAAAGTTCACATCTTCCTCTGTAAATTATTATTATTACTGAATGGATGAGAGCTTTGATAGATCATGGATAATAGGATGAAATCACAATCTCTGATAACTCTCTGCTAAGAAGTAGAATTCTTCATGTTCATGTTTGATTTTTCTAGCTTTGCCTGACCTCTCTTACACTTCCAGTTGAGTCAGTTGAATATTTTACTCTAGCTGACCCTCTGGCTCCAATAGGAAACATCTAAGGAAAAATGAAACAATATTGGCATACATTGATCTTCCCTCTTTCCCTAATCCTTTTGTCAATGTCAAAAGAAGTGAAAAGATACAGTTGTCTTTTTCTAGGATACTAGACTCTTTCAAGTGAATAAAAGATAAAGTATCATTAAAGTCTCCCTTATGAATGAAGAATAGACAGCATTTGTTATATATTTAATGTTTAGATATTATCTATGATTTACCTTAAATGATTTAAATATAAGTTTATGTTTAATTAGAATGGAAAATCACTGCTACCTTTAAACAGTATGAGATAACCAATCTTTATTCTTTTCCCCCTTTTTTAGTAGACAAAATTTTCCAATGTGATGTATATCAAAGCGTTTAGATTTACATGTGAAACTAAGTCAATATGAGAATTACATAAACCAAAATTTTGTATTTCCAAAAAAAATCCAATATTTGTGATAATGCAGCTTAAGAAAAACAGAATTTAAGATCAGGTAGTGGTTATATTTTGGGTTAATACTTAATATCATATGTAGTAACAGCTTGATTATATTTGTACCCCTTTTCAAGAAGGTTTTCCAGTGCTACTTGCAGAAAGATTAGAGTCTGATGTTTGTTAGAATTTTCTTCACAATAGGCATAGAACAAAATCCTAATGAGCTAGCAGGGCCATATGGCATGGTAACCTGCAGCAATAAAGTACTATTTTAAGATATTCTATCCTGTAGAATATTAGTATCAAAATAACTTTGAAGACTAGACTAAAGATGCTTGAGGTTTTTTTTGTTGTTTGTTTTTTTTTACTGATTATGTGAATGCATTTCACTTTCACTTAAATCCTTTTATGGTGCAGAATAGATGATCCTGTTATAAAAGAGTGCAGGATGTCATTCACTTATGTTTGTAAAAGTAGGATGTAGGTGGGCATTTCTTTGTATCTGTTTTATACATAAATCTGAAATTGTCTCACTGTACGTTTTTTGACAATGCAACTCACTAGCATTCTGAATGAGTCTCGCAGGCAGCCCTGGTACAGTAAACTGAAAGTTCACCATCTTATGTCACAGTCATGGGTTCTTTTATTTGGAATTAAAAAGGAATAAAACATAAATGGAAAGTCAATGGTTGTATTAATTCAAGTTTCATTAAATTTGTAAAAAAAAATGTAACAAATTGGTGATTATAGTTTGTTACTTGTGTCTAAAATAACCTCATCTGTGAAATACTGATGTCAAAATGAAATCTGAAAAGTGCTTTAGAATTACACTGACACTACTGAGATGGACTGCTGATATTAAATGTATAGACTCCCTCCAATACAACTACTGCATATATCTTTCATTACAAATTTGTATTATTAGTTCCTTGGTAATTTTGGTTCAGAACTCTGAACTATAAACTCTGACAGAATTTGCTGAACTTCTATAAAACACATGAAAATACCTGTTTTGGATTGTGGATTAGAAGGAAACAAAGACTATTCTAAACAACTGTTGTCATCTTTATTTTATTTTATATTTGTAACAAATTACTAGTGAATAAAAGCATTGCTTACTTCCAAATTTCCATAAAAAATGTAAGTCTCATAATAATGTGACAGAGTCACCAGAGCATTATTGATTCCCATATGTCTCCTCAGCCAAGGAAACTGTGAAGTAGAGTCTATTTTCTTTTACTTCTCTCACTAATTTGCCTTACATTACACTAGCTGTGGACTAGAAATGCCTATCAGGTCAATCCATGGGATTCATGTCACCTAGACTGTTAAACTGATATAATTTAATTTCTTGCCTCAGGCTCTATGCCTATAAGAAAATAAATAAATCATAGGTGATTTATTATTATTGTTGCATGTCTTTCTAGAGTGTAATTCTTCATTCATTTTTAAAATGATTGCATTTTTTTTTTCTCACTCCAACAGGTCCAACTAGAAGAGGAAGAGATGACCTTTACATTTTTATTTCTTGTAATACTAAAGAAATCCAAGATTATACTCAGGAAAAGCATTCTCAAGTCTTTCTTCCTCTTTGATCATTTGTCTCGACATCGTCTAGACATTATCTAGACTTAAAGTTTATTGTCTGTTTTGAATTTCTTTACAACTTCTTGGATTAAAGATTACCCTTAGTTTGCATATACTCCTCTGCATTACCTTGATATGACTTAAGGAATATAATTTGATTCTTACAAGTTATTTCTACTCTTAAGGACAACTGCTCTTCTGAAGGGTAAAATTTAAATATTTTGTAACCCATAAGCCTCTGTTGCTTCCTTGGCACTGTGCACACAAATTCTGCTATGTATTCTAGATGCTTGTATAATATACATACATATATTATATAGGTATATATATATGTAAAGCTTGTATTGATATATATCTCAGCTTTAACCTGCTGGATGCTTAAAGAGGCTGACATTGCTTGAAGCACCTTTTTCTATTGTGGAAAGTCATTTGACAAAGCTTAAGCTCTTGGCAATTGTACAGCTGTTTTTAACTCTCTCTAGTAAATTACACATCCCCACAACTTTAAACACTGCTACATTCCCTCAATCATCAGAATCCAATCTGTATCTGCTGTCAAGCATACTTCACATTCCTGGTTTAGATTATGATTTGTTCGTACTAGTTATTGTCATTTACTATATACTTTTACAGATTTTATCACAGTGAGACCCAGAGAAGTTAAGTACTACTTCACAAAATGTTAAAGAGAAATATTGAAGTTTTCTGGAGCCTTATTTTAACTACATCTGAAGCTATATGTAGGTAATGTAAAATGTAAGCCTTGCTCAGGGTAAATACATTGATAAAAATGTTAAATATAGACTGCAGGAACTTTTTTTTTTTGACTTCATCTTATTTGACATTGCTTCTAGTTTAGGTATGCAAACCTTACTCGAATAGTTCTGTTAACTATAGCAGAACCAGTGTCTTCTTGAAAAGTTTCCCCAGTCAGACCATCAAGTCAGACATAAATCTGTGGCATTAGATGATCTAGAAAGCCTTGTCTTTCTAGCAGTGTGATCTATTTTCTTCAGTGTGACACTGGTCTGACAAATGCATTCAAGATCTCAGCATATGCCCAATACAATACTTTCTCATCCCAAATACTTGTATATTTGTATACTTTTGTATGGCCCATCACCCTTATTGGCTATAACAGCTATTTTATCTATCTGATCTTTTGCAGATGACCTAGGTACACAATCCTTTATTCTATATCTACTGATTCTCACATATTATGAGATCCTAGCTTACCTGCATGGCAAGAAGTATCTCCAATAAGGCAGTATTGTAAATCAAGGCCTGACAAAGATCAGGGTATCAAATTGGACATACACATATATTGGATCTGAAAGGAGGTGTCAGTGAGAGTGACGAGAGATCCACGTCCTGTCATTTTTAAAGTTTATGAAGATCAGAGGAAGTCACAGAAAATACAGCCACCTACTACTACCACCTATAAAAGTGAACATATATGTCCAAATGCTAGCTGCAGAACAGGGTCCTGGAGGTATCTGGAGTCTGTGTGCAAATCTCACCCAAAAGACTGCAAACAACTCAATTGAAAAGAATACTTGTTAGCATATATTTTTGTTATTTATTCTAATTTAGCAGTGAACCTATATCAGTGGTTACTGGATAGCCATTCTCCTCAGGAGCCCAATACCGCTGGCTTGCTGTAAAGCCAGCATACTGTTTCTAAAAGTTGCTCAAGTCCTTTGCTCCCATAGTGTGGCGGCAGGTAGAACAGCAGTATTGTACTCACAAAACTCACAAAATGAGAGCACTGCAGCATCTTGAGAAAACAGTAAGAACTGAATGCAGGAACTTGTCATGTCTAAATGAAAAGGTTTGCTGGAGGGTTTGTAGGTGACCAAAATCACCCAGGAGAACAGAAGATGAGCATCTCCTAAGTGCTGTTAATAAACTACTGTTTTGACTGATCACAGCAATGAACAAAATAGCAGAAGCCTAAAACACCTAGGATTGATTACCTGAAACACATAACATAGGTGAAACCTACCCTGTCAAAAATGAAGGAGGAATTTGGAACAGAAATATATTTATTTTTATAATACCCTGTGTGTTGACCTTTAGAAAGACCATGGAGAAAATGACTGAATCTGCATTGAGAATAAAGTTTGAATAGGCTCCAGGAAACAAAACTTGCAAAGAATAAGAATAATAAAAAAAAAGACCCAACAGTTGTCTGTTCAATAAGTGCTGTCCATTGTGTGCACTAAAGGTGGAATAATTCCAGGGGAAATATGCTAGATGAAGACAGGATAGATTGCCTGTATTTATTTCCAGGAAATAATGCAAGCAAATATACAAACTCAAACATTCTACTTTGGCAATATAAAGCTTTTGTAAAACTCAAGATGCTTTTTCATTTGGGTGCAGATGAGTTTTAGAATTTATGAAGTCTTGATTACTTAAGGATAGATTAAGGTTAAAACTAGAGTTATTACATTCTTGCTGAATCTTTCACATTTCAATAAACTCTACTATGGAGGTAGATAGATGATACTCTACTGTGTAGTGGATTATATGCATGTTTCCACTTCTCCACTTACACACCCTGTCTCTATATAGAGAAGCTGGGAACTTATACAAGTAATAACTTATAAAACAGTCAGTGATCTAAAACACACAGTCAACAAAGCACTCTTAGACAAAAATGAGAACTAAATATTTTATGATAATTGAAACTGATAGAGAAATGAAGAAATTTTTTTTCTTGTATGTATTTCTACTAATAATTTGAATACTCTTAAGGAAGATGTAGAACACACTTCTAGGCCATCCATATCTAGGCTTCCATAGGCCATCAAGAGTGGTTTCCACTTCTTCAGTTGAAACTACACCTGGAATATAAGGATCATGTAACTATGAGAAAATAACTAGAAGAAGCCAGACTTTAGGCTACTGGTTAGTTGTCTTAACTAGCTAAAGTCAAACTTGACATCTCTTCCAGTAGCCTTTCCTGCAATCCTGCAATTGATCGTTATAAAATAAATATGCCTTCTGGTAGATCTAGCACATAACCTGTGAAGAGACCCACAGGAAAAACTAAAAGTCTGTGTGTTGTCCTGTCTTCACCAGTACACAGCAGTGGATACCAAATGGAAACTGCAAGATCTGGGGAGATATACTGTGATATTTCCTTCAAACATTGCCTTCAGCAAAGATTTCTCTATGTTTAGTGGGCCTCAATTCTTTGCTTTCCATTGAATTGGCTAACATGCTCTTTAATTCATGGAAATATTTGTCATTGACAGTGTTCTATGGTGAGGAGCTCCATAACTGAAACATGCACCATATGAAGGATCACTGTATTTTCCCGTTTTGAATCCAGGTTGCCCATTTTCTAGGTGGATCCCATTGTAGGAAATAGCTACTCATTATCCTTCTGTAAACTTTAAAAGAAAACGTGCCTGCACCTGTCATGTGCTGTTGTACTCTGACCTCAGTGTTGCCAACTTTTATCAGACAAGCCCTTATATATATGTAGGCACTTAATCACAGAAAGTTAGGAGCTCTTAGTTTGCTGTAAACTGACTATATTGGGGAATAGGTTAAGTTTCTCCTTTTGGACAACCGCCATTTGGGGCTCTTTTTTGGCTGACTGGAGAGATTGTGGCACTTTACAAGTTTCCTAGCTAGACTTTGAGAAACATTAATCATCTGGTTTGCTCTTTTGGGTTTAGATTTCTAAATCTTTTCCAATTACTCATAGATTATGTGCTGTTGAGCCTGTGTAAGGCTGCCCACTCCATAGCCTTTGATACCACTTGAACTCTTCATTTTTACCCAGTGAGATGCTCCACTAGCATAATCTTTTTTTTGAGATGCTGATAACCAGTAGGTTCCCACAAACTCTGGAGTTGTATAGAATAGAATTTTTTTCAAAAGTGTGAAATCTCTCTGAAGACTGACAGCCAGATTCTGATAGTGGCTATTAATAAGAGAGCTATGACATGCATGTCAAAGTAGTGATGGAATCTGTTAAAAACTTGTGTCAGAATTGAAATGTTTTGTCATTCACAATAACCTCTATTTTGCTGTAGTCTTTCTGACGGCAAAGAGGTATTGTGTCTAGCCTTCTGTTCCTCTGGCTAATATCCAGCTTATTGCGGAAGCTTTAATAACAGTACTTATCTTTTATAGCACTTTTTATCTGAAGCTTTAAAGTACTTTAGAGAAGTGGGTACTATTTTCCCCACTTTATAGCCAGATGAACAGACTGGGTTGCACAATAAATACAGGGAGAATTATGAGTAGAGCTCAGGTTTCTTCATCCTTAGGCTAGTGTGCTAATCACTAGCCAAATTTATTTTCTAGGGAAACAGTCGGGGATGGGAAGTCTAACAAAGTGGTGATACTTTTGAAGTCTTCTTTCCAGTCATAGAAGCCCTCCTGTTGCGAAGCAAAGATGAACCATAGGCAAATAACAATTGATCTTTTTTTAGTAAAAATCAGTGCAAATGGAAGTTCAGCATCAGGAAGACATCTGTATTGAATGCTTCCTGGCCTAATGAGGTGTTCTGCACCACTGTTCCTAACGACAAACCAGGCAGAGTCTTAGCAAATGTCGAAAAGGTTGGTTACCCTCTCCAGGTACAGTAGAGAGGTATGCTTGAAAGAGCATAAAGGAGAAGTTGAACAAAGCAAGAACAGCATTCCCAAGCTCAAATTAGTTCAAAGTTTACAGCACTCAAATAAATGAAGCTGAAACTTTTTATTGTTAAATTCAGTCAGAGCAGATACTTTTACTCAACACATGGAAGGAGTGATGAATGAAATCAAGAATTGTTGCCTGCATAGGGTCATGAGTGGTGAAAAGCTTCAATATCTGCCATGTGACTTTCAGTACCTGCACAAAGGAAATAATGGCATGCTATAACTGTTAACTTAGATCCTGCACAAGAGATAAAACTACAAGTAGACTTACTTTGAAGAGTAAAGTGAAACTGAATAAATTGATTCATAATGGTGAATCACAAATACTATCTTCAAAGGTTGAAGATATTTTCTTCTTTTTCATGTTAATTGTACATTTAGTTAACTAATTTTCATTTAAAATATCCATTTTATAAACATTTTGTTATGGAAAAGGGTATTTCCTTTCACATATATAGGTAATGTAAAATGGGATTGACCTTCCACTAGGTGTGGAAAGCCACCAACAGCCACAATAAATGATAAAAATCTGTGGCTTGGAGTAGAGATCTTGTTTCTATCCAGGGAACATTAAAATTAACAATTTGTAAAGGCAAAATTTATATCAAATCCAAAAAGAAAATGACTTATTCTTGGGTTAAAACATTTTTAATTAGGAAAAAAACAAAACACATTCTCTTCCATTCTCAAGGATACTGAGGTTGTGTATGTGAACATGGGGAAGTGATGATTCTAGGCAGATTTCCTAAACTATTTGACAGAGGTTCAGCTGAGAAAAGTGCTTAGTTAATATATGTATGAATCAATCTGTACAAAAAAAATAAACAAGTAGTCTTAAATATCACATCTATTATTGACATATATATATTATGTAACTGTGATGCCTGGCAATAGATTACTGTTGAGAATGATCAATTTTAGGAAATCTAAATTGTGACAAGAACATGATGGAAAGTATCTGAAATGGAAAGAGGCACTCAGAGAAAATTCACAGTAGAGAATTCACAGTTTCCCACAGCAACTTTCCTTACTATGGAAAAGTTGGAGGAATAGTTATTCTCAAATAAAAATATCAGGAGATATTTCTAAATCAATCAAAAAATGAATAATAAAAATTGCCAAAAAAAGATGATAGCAATTGCTAAAAAGAAGATTGCATTTACCCAGGATTTATTTGGAAAACCAAATATGAAATTACCAAAGTATTAACTGAGATATATAATATAGTGTTTAATTTACAAAAGTAATATAAAGCAATGCTGTTCCTTTACTTTTTAAATAAACCTCTACTTCCAGTAATTTTGAGTGACAAGATACAGAACTATGTAGCTATTTGGAATGAAATGATATGTTCCCACACAATTTTCTCTTTAGGAAATTGTGAATTAAAGAGGAAAAACAGAAAAATACTATAAAATTTCTGCTTCCCTGATTTATGGGGAAAAAAGCCTCTGGCAATTTAATTCAGTGTGTCTTGAACTGATAAAGGATATTTCATATTTTGTATGAAAGTAATGAAAACCTAAAATTGAGGTAAAGATATACAGTGGTTTTCCCATCTGTTTGAAATTCAAATCAATGGGTTTTGATGAGTTTAACTGTGGTAAGTTATGATATGATGTAGATTTTGAAAATGATCATCTAGTGATGTGTTCCATGCTCATAATACGTCTCACTTATGAAGTACAGGGATATGGAACAAAGCATTATTCTCTCCAATCTTATATTAAGTAATATAGAATACACATAAAAATATTTTTAAAAACCTGATAGTTCTCTTTCAACCCGAAAATCCAGAAGCGCATCTCAATTTGCAGCCCGAAAATCCAGAAGTTCATCTGATGCTTTAAGAACTGTCATTCATAAAGTCTGTTAATATTGTATAATTAAAAGTTGGACGGTATAAAAATTGTCACATAGAGATTAGTACAACTAGAGTGAAGACCACATGTGAGAACGTAGTGAATCATAAATGATTGTTAATCTGATGAAAAGAATATTATATTTTGCTAGCTTCATTTGCATTTGTATCGAGTTAATTTTTTATAATGAGTAGATATTTTAAATTTCATCTGATTAGAAAGTCTGGTTAATTATTTTGATTAGGGGACATATAATAAACAATGAGATTGTTAAGACAACTGTACATGAACTTCATCATTGCTCTTAAATATAGGTGATCACTACTGAAAAATTGGCTGAAATCAGAGATTAAGAAAATCAGCTTTCCTGAATTACAGTATGATCATGATGTGCTGCTGATCAACAGATCACTTGGGTTTGATCAGACGTGAATGGTGTAGCTCTTTATCCTTTTGTTTTGAAAGGTGAATTTTGGGGTTTGACGAAGTTGTGGTGAGAACTACATAGATATATTGATATAGGTGTGGCAAAGTAGAGGTTGACAGGCACTTTTTTTATGTTTTCCATTCATGTACTCATTTCAAGATATGCTAGTACTTTGAGACAGCAAAGGACTTTGTCCCACTAAATTCAGAAACTCTTAATTTTTTATCAGTGTTTTCAGAAGGGAATAGATGTATATGTAATGAAAGCAAACAGTCCAGAGCCTTCTCTAAATAAATTAAGAAGATTCAAAAGAAAATTTTTTTATATATTTTGGTATTTTCTGTATGTTTTGTACTGTTCTTCCTGCTTTTTTTGGACTGCTAATTCACTTTGGCAGGTTAAAACATCAATCCTGATAAAAAATGATACATTGCATGCATCAACCCCCATTTCTCCATTCCTTATCCTCTTGTTTGGTCTGACAATGCCAGCAACTCTTTTTTTTTTTTTTTTCAAAAGCATTAGGGAATTTATATTTACATTTCTCTTTTCTGTCTGTTAGAATGCATTGAGTTGTTTTAAGACACATTGGTGTAGCATTTTTCTGTAAGTAAAGTAGCTAGCTAAATATTACTTGTTGACTAATTAGCTGTTCAGATTAGTATTTCCATTTTATAAAAATATAAAAATGTGAAGTCAAATTAGCATTATAAATCAATCTATTGACAATGTGGAGAGTACATTTGCTCTTTTAGAGTGCAATCTAAAAACAAGAGCTTTTGATTTGATTGGCAATCTGTAGTGATATGCAAACTTAATTTTCTCAAATCAGTATTACAGGATCATCATCTTATCTGAAATTGTAAATATGCAAATTTACAAAATAATGTTGTAAATAAGTAATATATGATTTTAATACAATTATGAACCTAGATTTGTTAATTATAATTGTTTATGTCAAAACATCCTGAAATATTGCTATTCAACTTTTTTGATTTCATTAGCTTTGGACATTGCTTTTGTTGACAAACATGAGTCAGATCTGGAGTTATGGAAAGAAAAATTTGGGGGACTTTTTAGATTCCTAGTCAGTCAGAATTCTGGCCCTACTTACTGTGGACTGAGTGAGCTTTTGACACTCCTTAGCCTTGTTCACCACAATGACACCTAGGAGATTCCCCCTGGGATTTAAAGTGCTTTATCTTGTTTCTTTATTGAATTTGTAGATATGACATAGAAAGCTCATTAGAACTGGTGGCAAAAACAATTTTTATTGCCTCTCACATTTAGATTTGTGACTTCTCTAAGAGGCAATGAATATAATATCCATGTTTCATTTTCAGCTCTATTCTGACCTCTTTCCCTCCATCTAAAACAGGCTAAAGTAAAATCTAATATTCTAGAGAAAAGAATTATTCTGAAGCTCTTCCAAATGTAGGAGTATTTAGAACAGTTAATTTTGCTGGTAAATAGCATGGCTGAAATGACAAATGTAAAATATTTTGCCATCAAAATTTAAATATAAAGAATATCTTAAAAAATAGAGAACTGTGAATGTACCCTGTTCTCTGATAGGTTAGTGCATATGATGGGATTTCTGTATACATGGCTTTGATAAAGTACCCTGGTTTTTATATTATTAGTCTGCCTATTTATAAAGATTCCATGTGATAGCCTGAATCGCCTTGCTGTCTGCAGTTATTCCTCAATATATACAAGGATGTGTGATCTTATGCTTTATACAAAGATAATTCCAGTTGGTAGTAACCTCTCCATACTTAACCTTCTCTTTTTTCTCTAGACAGAAATCTTTTTGGACAAATATCTATAGCTAACTGGCCAAAGACAATTGATTTTTTTTTCTAATCAGTCTTCTCTCCTCCTCTCCTATTTCTTTCCTTACTTCAGCTTCTTGAAACTGTTTATTTCAAGAATATATTTTCAAGTAATGGTCTTGGGTACCAGGCACACTAAGAGGAAGCTGTGCAAAGAATGAATTTAGATGAGTTCTAAAAGATACTAGTATCTTTGATTTGGATATTATTCACCTGTGTTATTAAGCTCTTATCTGAACTACTCAGCCATCAAGAAAATAGAAAGTTTGGCTTCCTTACTCTTTATTGTGATTATAAAACCCAAACATTCATTATGACGGCTTCATCTGAAGCCTATTCTGACTTAGAATTGAGTGGCTGTATTTATTTATTTTCAGCTTTCTCTGTTTAGAATACTATATATTCCAATTTCTACTTGAATAGAAACTGTTTTAATTCAACCTGTCAAATTTTAAAATTCTTCTGATCTTTTGGGGATTCTTAGGCGTAAAAAAAAGTTTAGATACATTGACTTCAAAACTCTCGTCATCACCGTGGGATCCCATTGCATTATAAACCTATAATCTAGTTAGAGTATGTTTTTGCTTTTGTAACTTTTGCAGTTTGCACTATTAATGTAGCAATAAGTAATCTGTTTTTTTTTCTGACTTTATGCACTCATATGTTTTTTTCTGGCTTTAGGCACTCATGCTCTAATACTTGGGCCAAAAAGCAGCAGCCATTCTAGAGTCTATGATCTAGTTTATTGGGTAGTTATTGTATAGACTTTTTTTATAGAGAAAAACAAAAGAAATATTAAGATTGATAGGAATGGGGAATGAGTGGGAATGATAGGTTGTGGAAGCACAAGAAAGAACAGCAAAAGTGTTATCAGAATGCCAGATGTTATTGGTATGTAGGTTATAATGTCATGAAGATGATAGCACATCTGGCTGGAGTGCAGCACAACTCTCCAGTGTATCCAGATCTGGAAAAGAAAATGGCAGCCTTAAAAAAGGAATATCACCTGACCTCCTTGATATACACATCTTGGTGCCTACATTCTGGACAGATCAGTTGGCGCTTGTGAGCATATGGATATGACAAGAGGAATGAGTGACACTGGTTTTGTTTTAAAATAAAAATAAAATCATGTTTATGTTCTGCGATATATCTTTACTACATATTTACAATTGGCATTACTAGAAATATTTTTCAGAGTTTCATGTATCTTTACCTTAAAGGGTTAAATAAGCAAGAGGATAATCATCAATTATAGTGAACACTCTGGTCCTCATCCAACAAGGTTCTTACAGACAGGTTCAATTTTAATTATGTGAAGAGTCCCATTGATTTCTTTGTTCAATTAAGTGAATCAATCGGAAAACTGCTCACATTCTCAAAGAATCTACTATGACATAACATAGGAACACAGGACTATTTCAGGAAAATTCTTATATAATAGGCCTCAGTAGATCATTCTGTGGTCATAATAGGCTATAGTAGGGTCACCTCTATTAATAGGAAAATAGTTAATACTCATGATGAAAAGAAGTATAACATATAGCAAAAATTAATAAGGTGTTTGGTGTTTGGAGTTTGACCTACTTATAAAATATATATGCATGTTTATAATAACTATCTGTATACATAAATATACATGCATAGCTATACAAATATATGTGTATTCTTTTCAAAAGCTGCCATTACCAAGTTGGAAGGAACTAAACTCACTGACAGTCTTTTTCAGTTTCTTCCTTAAAACTGTTACTTACTTTAAATGCTAACTGTCCCATTCAACTTTGTTCTTCTTTTTTACTTAAGCTTTTCTACTAGCTAAGATCCTAAAAATATTTCTCTTTATTATTCAGGGAAATTCTTATATAAAAGTCAGTTAGTAATGCAGCAGAGAATTTTAGACAATTCAGGGATTTCACAGCTTTTTAACACTAGGATGAATTTTATAGTAAGTAAGGATATAACTGTTTTGAAAATCTTTGTTGAAAGGATAATTTGAAACAATAACTTTTATTCAACAATGTCTCTTCATTGGCATATTCGTCCTTCATAATGTTTCCTTGTTCTTCCAATTCTTCATGTTTATTGGCAGGTAAATAGTCCTGATTATTTCTCCTCTAAGCTCAATCTTGTTCTCTTCCTGAAAGATTTCTTTTGACTTGTTATAGAGAAATGGTTCCATCTTCAAACACATAAATTAAGCAGCAGGTTATTTCTTACATTTTTTAATCCCTCCCCCTCCAAATAAAAGGAAAGAAAATAATTTAGAGTAAAAAATTTATTTTGAGATAAAGGAAGGGAGATTGTACTTTCTATAGATAGGATTACCTTTTTCTAAAATGCTTTTAATTAACTGAAAATGCTAAAGGCATAAATAAATAACTGTGCCATTCTGCAGCTCTCTTGGATATCTATCGCTGAGATTCATACCTGAACAAACTGCTCCATATTTAATCAAATATCCTGTATCTCTTGGTGATTAGTTCCAGATGTATTTGAGGAAAATGCAATAGATACCTCCAAAAATGAAAATGGATAATGCAGGTACAGAAAAAATATCTAAACAAGCATCAGTTAGGTTATGTGTTGATGGAATTAAAAATTTCCTTAAATTATAGTATAATTATATATAATTGTCAGCATACATAGCCAACCTATTAAGGATCTCCATTCATTAAATTGCTAAAAAGGAGATACCTTTCTGGAGATAATATGATAACAACTAAAATGTTTTCCAGAGATGATATACCACAATGCAGTATTTTCTGGCTAGTTTCTCATGCCAATTGTCCTAACCCTGTGCCTCTTTTGAATTATTGTGATTTGGAAATTAGAGAATATATTGTACTCCACAAAGATGAAGTTTGTTCATGTAGTGGACATTAGATCTGTTGAACACCTGTTAAAGGATCTTGTGTAGGCTAGGAGAGGATTTGTGTGTGTGTGTGCGCGCGTGCGTGCGTGCGCGTGTGTGTGTGTGTGTTCAAAGGCAGATTTGAAAAACACTTGGGAAAGATATCTTTTTGGAGTTACCAAACAGATAATCAATCAGACACTTAGAAAATCTCCTGAGCTAAAAATAGTGGACTTCTCTGAAAGTTAACACTTATATGTATTTTTCTGCTGATTTTATTCTTCACTCTGGCATACTTGTAACCATTCTTAGAGACAGAATAATGAGCTGGATAAACTCATGATTTGAAACAGTGTGATCATTCTTATATTTCTAGCTACACATGGCTGCACCTACAAATCAAATAGATATCAAATAGCAGATAAATATCCACCTGATCCTGAAAAGAATATGTTTATATTTGAGAACTCAGCATTTCACATGCCTAAAGAGAAAATGAATTTTTAATGAAGGCATTACATTTGAGTTTCTATTCTGATAGGGCTGGAGCTAGGCCTCAAAATTCAAAAGTAATATTCTGTGTACTTTACCATAAATTGCAGACAGTAGTCCAATTATTGCCAAGGACAAAATCAAGCTTAAGCCTCACTGAAGAAGAAAATTGCTGAGCAGGAAATGAAGGACAGCAGAAATCTCTTTTGGGGTATATGGGTTAAAGTAAAAAAAAAAATGAGTCATTGATAAGACTGCAGAATTTATTAAGATATTCATTATATGAAGTCACAGTAGGAGGAATTTTTCCAGAATAAGAGGGGCCTAAGTTGACTCAGAAGTGGCCTTTTGAGGAAGAAAATTCTACAAATGACTGTTATAACACAGGAATGATTGTATAGCTGGAGCAAATGAGGAATCAGAGTACCACACAAATCTGCTTAGTGAGTCACCTCCTTAAAATATGAAGATCAAGATAATGCAATAAAACTTATCCAGTTACTTGGGTTCGTGATCTAATTATACCAAAATAATTTTATATATGACACAGCTGGCTCTATCCAATATATTTAAAGAAATATAAGAAAGAAGTACATTCTTCAACTGTGAGAATTAATTTGAATTTCTCTTTTGCCCTGTGTCTGATATACACAGTTATACATGCCATTTCAAATGGTTGAAATCGGGGAAAAAAATCAAAATTTAGGCAGAGGTACTGATAAGTCAGACGCCATTCACAACACCATTAGTAAAGGAGCAATGAACCCAGACTAAATCTTCAGACCAAAACTAATCTCCTGAGATATTTTCTTTGTGAGGAGAATGGAGGATACAGGGCAACATGTGAGTTTCTAATTCCTGTCCTCATTCAGCACATCCAGAAAATGCTGAATTAACTTTCTCTTACCATTTTTTTGCTCTCCTCCCATGACTTTTCTATTTCTTTCCAAATTAATTTGCCCTGCCACCTGGTCTCCTCAGAATTTAGCAATTATTCAGTATATAAAGCCTGGCTCCTAACAGATGGGGTCTTCAGAATACACACATCAACAATGTACATCCTAGGGCCAGAAGATTGTGAATTAGCTGGAGTTTCATTATGACTTCAATTTTCTAATGGTTATGAACATTGTCAGAGAACATTAACGTTGCTTGTGATACCATGTCTTCTAAATAAAGGAGTTTAGATCAAGCTCTGTTTCTTTGATTTAGAACATACATTTGTTTTCCAATTTCATGGTACTGATTGCATATATTTTATAGCTACAGGAATGGGGAAAAAATAATGATTACCTATGTTTACTTTCACCTTTGCAGAAGGCATTTCAGTGTTTGTATCCAATTAACCAGATCATTTCTAAATCTGTAATTTTCTAGAACATTCTATGCTTTCATAGTTCATCTCTGCACTAGTATTTCAGTATTTTAAAATGTAAGATGGTTTTAAGCACATTATTTTTCAGTTTTATCTATATAAACAGTACATCAAAAATGTTTTGGGGGATTTTTTTTAAGTATACAAAATTTTATGGTTTGCATTTGCACAAATAAGAAACTTCTTCAGCAGCCATGTAAATCTGGGATAAGAAATGAACCAGAGATAAGGGAAAATATGTTTGAGGAGAGATAGAGGCCTCAGAATATGAAGTACTTTTCAATTACTTTTATTGGCCTTCTTTCATTTTGTATACATAATGGAGACAATAGGACAGAGACATTCTCTTGTGGGCTAGGTATGGGCAATAACCATATGGTAGTTTTTTTTTTGCTTTCTTGAGTTTTTCTGTTGTTTTCTCTTTTTTTTTTCCTACTTTGTCTGAATAAAAAAATATCCAGTTGAGGAAGCAAATAGCAACATTACAAGTAGAAGCAGTTTTACAAGATGTTGATATGAGAGGCAGGGCAAGAATATTTTGAAACTGAACTTTCAGTCTGTCACAGGGCACTGAAGATACATGCTTTAAAGGCCAAACTCTCTGAGCCCTCAAATTTTGACCTGGAGTTCAATTGGAAATTTGTCCAAAGAAGTCTCTACTTGGGGGATTCTACATCTTGCTAGTAGTCCCTTTTTCAAAGAGGCAGTTAGAATTACAAAAGCCAAAGCACTAGCCACAACAGCTTAGTAGCTAGCTCTTAAGTCTCAGCATGTTTCACCTCCTACCCAAACTATCACCTCCTTCCCATTCACCTGTGCAATCAAGGATAATATAACCTGGATTCCCTTGTGGCCAGAGCTTTAAAATCTCTTTTGATTTGCTTGAGGTCTCTCATGACAATGTCACTGTTGAATTCACTGATGAACAGTGAGGAATATTAGTTTGAAGGTTGGAGGTGTATCATGAGGTTCTGCACTATCCTAGATCCAGACCCTCAATAGGTAAGAAAAAATCCCATAAAAGCAGCTCTGATCAGCAGATAGGTACCTCCCTGTTGCACAGAAAGGAATCTCCACCCACTACCACTTGTCACATCCCATTGGTACTAAGGTATTGTTCAGGCTTAGTAGTAATTTTATAGTGAATCCCCAGTGAAGATTATAGCCCTACCTTGGTTATTAGGGCACTGGACCAGTGTCGGAAGCGACGAGAGACAAACGCGCAGGGAGGTGATAAGCAAGTCACACTTTATTGATACGCAAGTACATCTTATATACTGCACTTAATAAGCCTCATACATATTGCAAAGCTCAGCTCATCATTGCTTCCAGCTTAGATGTCAACTCTGCCTCTGTTGCTACATTCTCCGGATGCCTGCGGTTTCTTCACTCTGGCAAGATCCAGGTGCTGCATCCTGTTATCAACTAACCTCCTTGCTCAACAAGGTTCCAGGGAGAGTGTGACCTTGGTGCAGGCATCTAGCTCTCCCCGTTAGCCTTGCCTCCACAAAACTCTCCACAGACCAGTTCTGTAAACTCAGATATGAGGGCACAATTTTCCTGCTGCAAATGTCACTAGCTGCTTGTACTGGGGAGTCCTCATTCACCACTGGCCTCTCAGTGTCCTTGTATCACTCCTTCCTTGTATCACTCTACAAGGTGAATACCTTGTTATGTTGTTCATCCTCCCTGATACTATTCAGTCTGCCCCTCTCCTGCAGCTACTGTACCATCAACTCAGTGATTCAGCTACCACACACATCCCATGGGGAGGCCTCCAAGAGATCCAGTCTCAGATATTCCTTCCAGTTCTTGTTCTGCACAGGAGCATTTCTCCTCAAGAGCCCCTCTGAGCCATGGCCTTCTTGGTTCAGTGATAAGCCAAGGGATTTTCCAAGGATCCAGATTTCCAGAGCTGAAAGAGAACCTGCACTGGCCTGTTCAATATGCAGTGGAGTTTCTGTCCCCCTTATATAAATCTTACTTTATTAACTGCCCCACTAAATAACAAAAATGGCTGTTAGCTGGTTTACTAGACTGCTGCTGGCCACCTAATAGGTGCTCTCTGCTGTATAGTATTCCGTAAGTGGCAAGTGGTTAATGTTTTCCAAATAGTTTGTTTATAAATACTTTCTTTGTACTGTATAGGGTGAATTGTCTTTCTGCATAATTTGTGTTTTGTAGGAGCTTGGTTGTATTCTCAAGACACCTTTTTAACAATCACAGTGAAAGCAAGAACTGTCTGCCAAGACTTCGTGCTAATTGGCCTACGTAACCAAGAGGAGATAAAAATGAACTAACTTTTGTCCTTTTTGTGATCAGAAGATATCCTAAAGGATCAAACATTTAAGCAGATAAGAAGCTAAAGCAGAACAGAGAGATTCATACCAGGAAATGGCTTATTTAAGTGGATGAATGTTTTCAATTATCTATGTTTAGAATAGTAGTATTATTTGGATGTGATCCATCCGAATAATGGAGGATGATGGGCTGCGGAAAGCTCACCTCTGATAGAAAGGTATGGTAATCTAACTCCTGATTAAAATCCATTGTAAATCCACCTATTTTTTTTTTCTAATTATGCATTTGGTGAATGGATTTTTAACAGAAGTCAAAGCAGGAAAAAAAAACTATTTTAAATTATCAGGTCTGTACACTTAGGGTATCAAAACATCTAATTTTATATTAAGATGAATAGCATACCAGTTCACAGTATTACAATGAAGCAACTTCAGTTATCATATTTTTACTGTTAGCGTGGTGAATATGTAACTAGAAAAGATGTCTAAAAGTCTCATAGCACATTCAGTTCTTCTGCCTGAATAGCAAGCCCTGTACACATTTATCAGCAGATTTGGAGAAAAACAAAATAAAGCAAAAAAGAAAATTTAAGATGACAGATGTGCCAAATTGGAACTTCATTTCAGTTCTGGCATCCCACAGACATTCATTAGGTCACACTGTAAACTTCTGGCTGCCAAAGACTCAGTTCCCTTTCTGATGTCTGAAGTGATAAATTGCAAGTCTGTCTGAACATGTATGCTTCTGAAGATGGGTACACTTTAATAATTTCCCTGTGTTTTATATCACATGTCATTGATTTCTGCCCTTAAAATGGAAATAAGTTATAACTGTAATGCTATTACTTTTCATTCTTGTTTTATGTCATTTTAGATTCTTTCCCTAAACACACCATCACCACACTTCCAATACAGATATGCATGAATGTGATAAAGTTCAGGAGAAAGGTTAATTACTACTGAGTTCAGGTGGAAATTTCTGAAGTATTTTAGTGAAACTAGAGAACATGTTTCAGAGATCTCTAATGTCTGTCTTCTCTTGTGATTACAGTGTTTTGGAAAATCTTATCCTATAAGTCCAAGTGGAAGTTGAATCGAAATGATCTACACAGTAGGGAGTTGTCTACTCTGTCCTTTCGGAAATATTATTAATCTTTCACATTTTTATAATCTGGGATCAAATAATATGTATATATTTATAATTTCATTCTAGGTTAAACAAAAAATATTCTTCTTATGGTACTAATCATCATCAAAACATCAATTAAAGTCACATGCTACTGGTACTGAAGGACTTTATCAAAGTTACTACTTTGCTTTTAGAGTAATAGCAGTAAGGGCGAAAAACAAAAAAATATATCTGTAAACACTGGTTATACTTAAAAAGAAAGCTTTTTGCAGATTTTTGCTTTAAGTAATATTTCAAAATCTTTCAGAAAACTTCGGAAAATTAAAGCATATAACGAATAATTGATTTTTTTGCAGGACAACATGGGTTTGGAGGGAACTTGGAGTTGTTTGAAAAGATCAAGCCCTGTGTTGTAACATCACATTCCACCATGTTTGCAAACAGTAACATTTGGACTTTTTCTTTTCTTTTTACACTTCCTTTAAAATAATTTCATCCTAGTTTATTTGTTCTCAAATCACTCATTAATTACACGCTCCAATATCCAACTAATCCACTGAGTATAACTTCTAATATACATATAACTACAGCTATATATCCTATAACTCAACAGCTGTATGAATTTATGAACCTGATGAACCTCACATATGGTAAAGAGGAAAAGAAACAAGTTCCAGTTAAATTCCAAAGTCAGAACTGAAATAATTGATATATCATTGCTTGATAGGATCTCTCATGTATTTTCCTGGGAATTTTTGATTTGGAGGTGATTTATATGTCAGTATGAGAACTCAAAATCTAAGCTTTGCCCAAAGATTGTTTAGTGAGAATACTGAGAAGGAATCAGCTTTCAAGGATGCAGACGTTATACCTAAGAAAAAGAAAATAAAAGTTCCTTCTATCTAGCTCTTTACAGACTTCTAAACATGCATTTCATTGCTTGTGTGAGATTTACAATGTTTTGGAGGCATCACCACTGAGAAAATAAACTGAAATTGTTCTTCAATCACCCACTGGCCTTTATATTGTCATGTATATTTTAAAGACCTGTCCTTAAAAGGTGAATCAGCACTCAACTGTCAATACTTAGCACAGAAAGTTCCTCTGTGTCCAGTGGTAATAATGGCACTTTTTTGATTTAATGTTTCTAGTTATCTCTTTAAATGCCTATAGACTCATCAAAAGAGTATTAACTAAACTTCTTAGCATTCCCAGGACAGCTGACATACTTTTTTGTGTGTTTTGGGGAATGGTTAAAGTAGTTTTAGTTACTTCTTCAGAGGTAAATCAACTGTGTCCTGCTTTTCTTATGTATCAGCCATTTAAATGGCTAGTGTGCATTGAAATGGTTGGCATGCCCAGTTTCAGTGTACCATTACCATTCTTGAGTCTAACAGGAAAAGTACTAAGCACTTCAAAATGATAATATGCTTCATTAAACAATTAAAAACTTGATTCTATTAAGAAGCAAAAATAGCTAGGAAAATGACAGCTAGGGTTTAATTTATTCAAGAAAATGACTAGCCATACATTAAAAGTTTTGACTTAAAGACGTTTTAACTAAGGGAAGAATGAGAACACTGTTATTGTGACTCTGCAAACTGTAATTAGAAGTTAGTGTAGTAAGAAAAGTTTCCAGGTAAATTGTGCAGTTCTCATGAAAATTTAAAGGGAAAATTGACACTAGAGTAATGCACTTTGTTCTATTAATTCTGCTATTCTTTTCTTTTCAACAAAACCAACAAAACAGTTTCTCTAACATAACATGATGCCTATGGGTCTACATTCTTGTGTTTTAAGAAAAACAAATTCAGTACATCTAGAAGAGAAGTGTTATCTTGGAGACAAAACTGTAGCTACTAAACTTATGATTTAATTTTGAGTCTCAATTAAAAGTAATGTTAGGCTTGACTATTGTTTTAAATCAATTTTATTTATGACGCAGAATAATGTATTTTCTTCTTCACTCCCCAGTTGTGATACTGATGAACATCACACATGGGTTACTTTTCGGGTTGTGAAGTAGGAGATACATCCTCAAAGCTATGCTGAGATGAATACACTATCAGAATGCCAATACAAATTTTGCAATACACTATAATTGCTGGAGTGTTCAATCATAGATAAAGGTTTACTGTGACATGATCCCAGTCTTTACGAATATGCTACTTTCTTCTTGATTATCATCTGTCATTTCATTACTGAAGATAGCAAGGAAGTGCCAAATGGAAACTTCGAAAAAATAACTGTTTAAAATTATCATACTAGCTGATATCCATATATGCTTTAATCCTTCAACTGGTAATGAGGCCAAAATGCTAGATCATGATAAGCACTTAGCTTCTGCAAGGCAGAATATTTCCACAATTGATGGTAAGGTACACAAACATGAGTGGAATCTGAAATGAAGTGGTATATGCCTAAAATGGCTTACAGATCATGGAGAGAGAGATATGCTGGAGTGGACTTTCAATTAGTGGTAAGGTGGCCTTACAAAATTAGTTGATACAACCTCTTACTGAAACTGTTCCACTATATCAGGAAAGTCACATGTGTCTTGGGTAAGAATAAAAAGTAAATATGATCATTGCACAGCAAGGCATAAGCAATCCAGGAGATTTTTGAAGTACATTGAAGACAAGCTTCAAGAACAGGTGACTGAGGAGCCATCAAGTGTTGGACCTGAGAGATAACAATTGTGTGGAGAGCTGGCAATCTCATTGTAAGACTACTCTCAATTACCTTTGAAAATCAAGGTGATCAAGGGACATTCCTGAGGAATGAAAGAAAAAAATATGACTCCTACAGCAAGAGGAGTCAATAACAGCAAGAGAAAGATCTGGGAAAACACAGGCCTGCCATCCTTGGCCCCTAGGAAAATGTTGGAGTGAATAATCCTGGAAAACATTTTCATAGATACTAAGGACAAGAAGGCAAATGGGAGCAGTCAGCACAAATTTATAGAGAAATCGTATCTTCCAACTTGAGAGTCTTCAATGATAAAATGACTAACTCGGTGGATGACAACTTGTGGTAATGTTTATTTTGACTTTAGCAAGGCTTTAAAGACTGTCTTCTATAACATCCTCATCAGAAAATTATGAATAGCCAGCTAGGTAAGTGTGCAACAAGGCATCTTTAAAATTATCTACACTGCTCAGCTCAAAAGGTTGTGATAAATGGCCAAATTCCAACAGATAATACCAGATGACTGTGAGGTTCAGAAGAACCTCAACAGGCTATAGATGAGACTAACATATTAGTCTCATGCCCTGCACCTGGACACTGAATTGGCTGGAAAGCAAGTTTAGAGAAAAGGACCAGGACATTCTGGTGAATAACACATGAGCCAACAAAGTGCCATTATAGTAATGAAGGCTAATGGCATCCTGGGCTGCATCCATAGGAGTCAGGTCAAGGGAAGTGATCCTGTCCCTCTCCTCAGTATGGATGAGAACAGCAGCTGGAGTGCAGGGCCCAGTTTGGAGTTCTCTGATGCCAGAGACATGGACATTCTGTATCAAGTCCAGTGAAGAGCCACAAATATGATCAAAGGACTGGAATGTCTCTCATATGAGAAAAGGCTGAGAGAGCTGGGTTATTTTAGCCTGGAGAAGACAAGGCTGATGAGGATCTTATTATTGTGCAGACCTTTCTCAGTGATATTCAATGGAAGGATAAGAGGCAACAGGCACAAATTAAAATATAGGAAACAGGCAATTTAAAAATAAGTTAGAATGGTCAAACACTGGAGTAGATTTCACAGAAAGGTTGTGAAGTCTCTATCCTTGGAAAGATTAAAAACTGAACCGGACATGGCCCTGAGCAATCTGCTTTATTTGACTCTTCTCTCAGCAGGGAAGTTGGACCAGGTGATCTCCAGGGAGTTCCTTCCAACCTTAATGATTCAAAGTTTCTCTGCTATTTAAAAGCACTAAACTTTTAAGTTATTGTATATAAAAAGGATATGCATTCTGCTACAATAGTCTTTCAAAAGAAAACAGTGTCCTCCCTGTGCTTGCTCCAGGATTGCCTGTTATTTTAACTATTTGATAACTACAGTGCCTAACACTTAGTGAGAGAACTTTATAGATTCTGCTTTAACTTCCTAGTTGTAAGACAGATGACAAAAAGGTAAATCCCATAAAAATAAGGCAATAACAGCTACAAATGAGAAGAACTGTAAGCAGTTTGCAGCTCTCAGCTGGATGGAGGGTTTCATGGGACCAAGCAGTCACCAAGGGGAAGCAGTCACTGTTAGTTTGAGGCTCAGACAAAAGAGATCACTCTAATTGTTTTCAGAAGGGTGAAATTCCTATTAGCTTCAATAAAACCAAGACTAGTTTTGCTTGTTGAATTTCCAGAGTATTTATTTATTCATTGTGCAATTTACTATGATAGTGATGTAGACTTGTCATCAGTGGTCATCAAAGTGATTTTGCTGTATCTCAGTGCTATTATCCATAATAGCAGCAATTACAGCAAAGTTGAAAGTACACAAAGTGTATTTGACAGAATGTTCTAGATCTCTAAAGAAGAATGTTAGTTTGAGGTAATATACAGTACACAGCATCTAGAAAAATGCGTTAAGATATGGTGAAAATACTTACTATCTGTTGAGATATCTACAGAATGAAGTTTCTCCAAGGCAACATATGCATCTTTCAGATGATGCCAAAACTTTCCTTGAGGAAATGGACTTTTGAAATGACTTCTTATAGATGAGAATAACTTTGCATTCATTATCTGGGAAGAAGTCCACCAGCAGATGATGATCTCTATTACACCAGAAACCACTTTGGCTTTTCAGATTGAATTTATTCTATATTAAAATACAGATAACATCCCAATATCCTAATAACAAGTAATGTTTCATGGAGAAATTGTAACTGTTTACCTAAGACAAATCATCAGTAACAAAAACAACGCATTTCAGTTTCCCTCATAGTTTTCATGTATCATGTTGTTTTTCAGTGTCTGTAGAGGTAGCAAGAATCTTGCAGCACCACTGAAATCTCCTGTCAATAAGCTGGTAGCAATATTATGCATGATGAAGATTTCTGAACTGATTTAGGACAATCCTTGTAAAGCGTATATGAATGCCTGAAATGACAGTTATGGATCACTATGCTGCAAGTCCATATTGGAGGTAGAATATAGTCTGGATAGTTGGTTGGATAAAAGTGGTGATATATATTTTTCTGCCAGCCGAGACTTAAAAGATATTGATTGTCTTGATGTTAACTACAAACTACGAGTGGAAGTGATGTGAGGAGGAGAATTTCTGCCCCTGTCTGTGCTTTCTGCTGACTTCCTCAAGAATCAATTCAGTCTTTTCATGGTAACTCTGATGCCAATTAGCTTTCCTAGACATTTGGAAAGCAAGAAAATGTGTGCATGTGAGTTTGAGAAAATGAAAATCTATATGTCACCTTGAGAAGTGCTGTAACACAGTCAGGCTACAATCACATCCTAGAACTTCTTAACCTGGAGTAGGAAAGGCCGTGATTTGCATAGATACTAGTTTAAACTAATTTATTATTCTAACTCTAAGCATTTTGAATATAACCTTGGAAAAAGGAACTGACTATAGCTAGCTATTAAAACTGGCTACAGTTACTGTCTTAATTATTGTCATCCTCAAGTTTTTAAGTACTGAAAGTCTTAGCCTAAAAACCTATTCAGTCTATGAAGTAAATCACCATGTAGGCTAAGTATGTTATGAAGAGCAACATGCCTGCCTCCAGAAGAAGTTTATGCCTTCTCAGTTCAGAGCTTAATTCACTGCTCTTCATCTTCACACAGCACAGGTAGACATCCTATATCTGAAGCAGTTCTACCAGTAAGTCCTCTTCAGTTTCCTGCATCCTTTTCTACTGTTAGTAAATGGAATAGTATAGACTGATTCCTCTGTACTCTGCTGGACAGTCTGAAGTAAATGCACTTAGTTTAAATAGCTCAAATAAAGGTCATATTGGTCTCTGGTGTACTGGAGACCACTTTACATCAACTGACATTCAGGTTAAGTATTTCCAAACTTAGCAACATTGCCATAGAGAAAAAAATAACAAATTCTGCTATCTATCTCCTGCAAAATGTTAATTTTACCCTATGTAACTATACAACTTTAGAAAGGCCATTTTTACTATCACAAGACAATGACACTGTCAGTAGAAACACTGCTCCTTGGGATGTCAGCAACAGATATTTGAGCAGTAGGTTCCAAAGGAAGCCAAAGAAGGAAAGAACAGTTGGCAAAGTTTAGGTAATATCAGGGCAACACTCAGGATCCAATAAGAAACTGTAAAAATACACTTTCTATCAGTTGACTAATTCATGAATCATTCTTTATGTTGCCTTAATATGTTTCTCCATGCTGATGATGCTAAATAATATGTTTACGCATTCAAAGCTGTGGGTTTTATTTATGAAAAAATTAAGTGCCTGCAAATAAGAATGAATGAGCTTAAAAAGACATTTTGAGGTATATTTAATTATGGAATGAATATGGAAAATGAACTCTTAAAAAGTATTCAATCATTGCTGCTTCACATACTCATACTTTGTATTGCTGACCTAAACAGTCAGTTTCTGAAGAGTAACTAAATGGCACATGCTTATTATTAACCACAGAAAACGGTATAATTATTGCCTGATTTCATACAGATATAGCATATTCCTTTAAAGTGTATTAGTAATAAGCTTCAAAAGCACACAGAGAGAGAGTGCACCTGTTCAGAGGAGGTGAAAAAGATCAAGAAAATAATGAGAATAATCTTCCAATACAACTTAATAAAGGAATTTACATAATAATTATCTTTACGTTTAAAAAAGCCACAAGTAATTTGACATGAAAATTCCAGCTTCTTAATTCCAGTTACTTATGAGCCAGCCTTCTAACATTCAACCCAGAGGCAGCTGGAGACATGCATGTGGATGGGTGCTTTTCCATGCTGAGGCAACTGTGTGAGAAGTGAGTTACATCTTACTCATTCCATAGACTGCCTCTGCTCAAGCTACTAATTTTCCAAAGTGTGAACTGGGTAGATCATCAACAGTTAAGACAAAGAAGTTCAGGATCTTGGGGGCAACGACTGTTCCAGCCTGTGGGTCGCTGCTCTGTGGTGCTGCAGCAGTGCCTTCATAGAAAGAAGACTGTTTTGTCAGACAGAAAGTGGTCTGTAGATGGTTTATGCTTCAGCTCATCAACAAAGGTGAAATACAGAAGAATGAATACTGTTCTGGTAAAAGTTGAGTGTTTTGTGAGTAAAGTGATTGCTTGCATGAGATTTCTTCTGATTAACTAATAACATTTTGGGAGGTACAAATCACTGAGTTAGAACAATTGCAGTTCATACTGGTCTTTGGAGAAATGTAAATGTCAGGTTAAATTGAGTTTCCAAGTTTAAGATTTTTTTCCCTCCTAATTATATATATTTTATCCTGGTAAGCCTAGGATTTCAAGGAATTCAGCACAACTGTTCATGATGATCTTCCCAGAGTCTAAATCAGTTGCAGATGGAAAGAAAAATGAAAATGTAAGCAGTCCTGATCTATCCAGAATCCGAAATGAAGTAGTTATGAAAGTCAGTGTTCCAGTAGCTGAACTGGAAATATGAGAATAATTGATGCAGCAATGGTAACAAACACCCTATTGAGGAAAGCAAACTCCCAGTGATATCATGCAGAATGAGGAGAGCAGTGAGCCACATACACAATCCCAGAGCCTCCCTGTCTTTTGTTAGGAGGTATGGTTAGGAGGTTTGAAGTCAGTTATTGCTTTACAAAGGCAAGTTCCTTCCTTAGCCTTCTGAAATAGTGACTTGGATACAATTCTGTTTTGGAAAGTTTTCAAAAACCATCATAATGTCAAACCTCTTCTTGTCTGTAGCAACATGAGTACAAGCAAGCAAATGCAAAGTACTAGCTAATCATAGCAAAAAATCAAGGGGAAAACTGTAATGTACTCCTTTTTATCTGTAGTTTTTATCTGTAAAATACAATTATCTCTACTGTTGCCTTACAGAAAGTAATCTTACAGGAATTCATAAGATGGCATTTGATTCTTGTCCATTTATAAAATGAAGAGTTAAGGACATGTTTCCGTACAATTTTCCTGCCTAGGAGGAGAGAGTAATTCTAAGAAACTAAGAATAGGAACCAAGGAGATCACAACTGCAGTGTGTCCTCATAATAAAATCATATTTGGCAAAAATACTACTGCTTTGGGGAAAAATCATTTGCCTCTCTGCCTGAATTTCTCCTTTGTGTAAGAAATAGACGTAATCTATTTTGTGTTTGAAGATGCTTACCAACAAGGGTCCAGCTTCTGCACAGTAACCTTCCTACTTTGAAATGAAAACTTGAACAAATCAGATTGGCAGAGTACCATTCCAGTGTCGAGGTTGGTTTGGTTCCTTCACTTTGTCCTTGTTTTGGGGTGTTGCAGTTTTGTGCAAGATTTATGTCTATTTCTCTGAATACCGAGTAAGGAAACTCTTAGAGTGCTAGGGATCTTGAATAACTGAATGGGAAGTATGAAAATAATATGTGTAAAGTTCCTGAACTACCATGCTAACCTGGATTTGCGGATTACCAAGTGATATGCAAGACAAGCTTGAAAAACAGGATCTGAATGGTTATATTTTCAAAAATATTTTGATATTTCGATAGGAAAAAAGTCCTTCTGCTATCTAAAATTAAAATCACTATATTTCGTTGAAAATGCTAGAAGTGTGTTTGAAGTATCTCCAGTTGGAAATCTCCAAAACCATCAAATAGAGTCACAATAAAACAAAATACTCTAACAACCAAAAGCTAAACTATATTTTGCTTGAAGATTCACAATGTTTAAAAATGATCTTGCAAGTTTTTATATTTTTTATGGCACCAGGAAAAATCAAAGAGATTTATTATTTAAAAATAAACATAGCAGACATTCATTAAGTAACTACATTTCTTTTCAAATGAAATTATGTACTGAAAGAAATTTAGCGTTTCATTACCAATTCTATATTCAAAAATTACACTTTTTGTTTGTTTTCAACTGCTATCACAGAATTCCTGGCAGTATGAGGCAGCCTGAATACAACCTTTTTTTTTTTCTGATGTTAGAGAGGTTTCCTTCTTCAATAGCTATTTCTCTGATTCTATTTTGATAAGCTACTTCTATATTTATCTCATTGTTATGCTTTCTGTTGAAAATAATTTCAATAACTTTGAGACTAATTGTAGGAGAAGTTTTTTTGAGTGCTTAAGGTGTTTATAATTGCTCTGATGAATTTTATTCCCTTCAGAAATGAATAATGAGGGGTCACAGACCTAGAAGGAAGAGAAATTTTAATGCCAAGTCAAGTTAAGTATGTTAAATAAAAAAATGAACAAAAATAGAGACAAATAAGTGTTATAGTGTTTCAGAGCAGTAGATTTTATAAAAGTTAGGCACGATGCTGACCTTTTCCTAGTTTGTTAATACTGTAACTTTTAAAAAATCAAAAGAAACAAATCAGGTCTCCTAAAATTAAATGTTTCAAACTATTGAGATAATAAACATAAAAGCTTGATTTAAAATTTTTACATTTTTAACTCTGCTCCTGAATGTTTAGGGACCCCCTCTGTCTACATTTTCAAGCCTCTCCCTACATCTGAGATTTTGAACATGTTCAAAGAAATATAACAGAAGTTTACCTGATTCATCTGCCTGTGGCAGAATTGTATGGCTCATGGTAAAGAAGTGGTTCTTAATTCTTCAAAGATTATCCCACAAGCTAAATCTTACTGACTGAAGCTTTCTCGAAAGACAACCTATATTTTTTTTCTCATTAAAATTTATTTTATCATCATCTATATTAATTACACCCTAATATTCATGCTAAATACTACTTCCATCAGCATTTTTTCCTCTAGCAGAGGGTGGCCATATAGCCATACAATTCAATAACATTTATTCCCCTCTAATATTTCATGAGTTTATAACTTAATTGTGTGTGTGCAGAAATGCATAATAGTCTTACTGTTTTGTGTTATCATGTAAGTACTTTATCTTCCTCTGTCTCATAGGCTCACATTTATTACTCTGATTTTGTCCTTTTTCTTTGTCCTTAGATCTCCCTCATCAATATTGATTTCCATGTCTGAATTGTTTCTGGTTTATTTTTCCTTGGGTATATTTTATTATTTTCTGAGCTTTATATAATTTTTTGTTGAGGCACTCTTCAGAAGCCTTGGGAGCTATAAAAGTCCGGCTATGAAAACATCAGCTGCAAGTAAGAAATAGGGAAGATTTTGTTAGCTGGAAGAAACCATTTCATCAATAGTTGATATAAAAACAGCTCAGCATAGTAATTTACCCATGTTTAATTCATCTACTCCTCAGTAATGTAAACTTTCAATATAAATTTTCTCCATACTTCTCTTTCTCCATTCCAATAATTAGTATCCACTAATCTTACAATAATACTAATAATAATTGCAGAGACACGACAATCAAACTAGTAGATATAGCACTTGTTACTGGTTAAAGATGCAACATTTTATACAGCTATAATAATTTATTTTATTTAAATAATGCAGAAATTTCTGCAGTAGTTTTTCTACTCTTCTGGTAAAGCACTGACTTTTTGCCTGAGACCTTTCTCACCCTCTATTGCAGTCTCCTCAACTGCCCAGCATTGATAGGAAAGAGCTGCTCTTTGTAGTAGGACCCAGATCCCTTGTGCAAAGTCTTTATCAAAAATTATAGCACCTAATGTCACATTCCTTCTCCAGTTCTGTTTCTCTGTTTATCTGATTTTTTTTTGCGTGGTCTTCCATATATTCCTAGCCATTAAGTTCTGAAAACATGTACCTCTCTAGTCATTTCTTACAAGTAGAAAGTATGTTTTTCTCATTAGAGCTCTGATTGATAAATTATTAAGTACATGTTCATGTTTGTGAAGCAATTCTGTGTCCCATCACTGTGTACCAACCATAGGAGAAGATTGTTGGCTCCTAGAGTTTCTATATTTGTAGGTGTCTCTAGAACCATAAAGGTTAAAGAAAAACCTGTGTACATGACACAAAGCAAAACATGAGTAAGACTTGAGAGATGACCCATGCAGGAAGTTTAAGTGACTGAAGGCAAGGGACCAGAGTGGACAGAAAGAGAACGGAAAATGGGAGAGATCTCTGGTTGAACTACTCTTTTCTACTAGGACAAAATGTGTGCAAGAGCCACAGTGAAGAAAGTGCATAATGGAAGCTGACATTTGTAGCCCCCAAGCAAGGGTTTTGTCTTCATTGCATTTAGACAGCTAAAACTTGAGATGAGCTAAGAAAGTACACAGAGAAATGTAACATCAAATGTCTAGGGAGTACAGACAAAAGCAGAAAGCATGTACTGGATAGAAAAGACTTGCTGAGCTCTAACCAGAACAGGAAACTGATTAGATCAGGATTTAGAAAACTGTCTGAAATTGTCGAACCTAGTTTTTTAACTTCAGCAAGAAAGACAAAGGACTCTCAAAAGTGTCTACTCCTAAGAGGGAATAAATACAAATGTGAAGAGTAAGTACAATAGATATTTTCAAGATATTAATCTTTAGGGCAATGTGCAATATTTTTCTACATTTTTCTATAGATAGAAAGGATCGTACCTACATATCCATGCATGTTACATGTAAATGGGTGGATACTTACTTACGCAAACATCTATGTTCATAATTCAGCCATTTCCTGCATGAAGATTTTTGCATAAATATAACTACGTAATAGACTCCTGAAAATGCAAAAAGACAGAACTGGTCATCAGTCAGGCTGATTGACAGATGAAGAATAGAGTGTTGTATAGCATACATACATAATTTAAAATACAGCAGCCTTGAGGGTTAATTATCCTATTTTCTATAATTTTAAAATTATATAGATACCTCACCTTCAGACTCAATCTTAGATTTAAAGACACAAGCAAACTGCATCAGACCTATTTTAAAACTACAGAAAATGAGTATTATTACTATATAATGTATTATTTAATAACTATCCAGTAATTCAGTAACTTTTTGAAGATTGGCACATCTATTTTCATATTCATGAATTTCATCTGGAAGAACGTGTACTGAATTATTCTGAGTTCATGGAAGAGGATTTGCAGGTTCAAAAATGGGTTCTTACTGACCCGAAGATTCTAAGAGAGAAGATAATTTTTTATGTATCTCAGCCAATGAGTATCAGTCTGTCACTTCCTGAAAAAAAAAGGATATTATTTGGCTCTGCTTATTTCATTTTTAGGGTAGACTTCATAGTAGTAAAATAGCTCATTTTTGTTCTACTGAAGAAGAAAGTTGTGGAGGAACTGAAAAGTAAGGACAACTGTCTCATTTTCTTCTGTTTGTGTTGCAAACTTTTGAGAACATTTTGAAAACATGGCATTACACATGGAAATAATGGATTTTGTTTTCACAGCAAAGTAATTTCATGGGGCCGAGTCCAGTTGGAGCCCTGTGGCCAGTGGTGTCCCCCAGGGGTCAGTGCTGGGTCCAGTGCTGTTTAATTTGTTCATCAATGACCTGGACGAGGGCATGGAGTGCACCCTGAGTAAGTTTGTGGACGACACCAAGCTGGGTGGAGTGGCTGACACTCTGGAGGGCTGTGCTGCCATCCAGAGGGAGCTGGACAGGCTGGAAAGTTGGGCAGAGAGGAACCTCATGAGGTTCAATAAGGACAAGTGTAGGGTCCTGCACCTGGTGAGGAAGAACCCCAGGCACCAGTACTGATTAGAGGTCGACCTGCTGGAAAGCAGCTCTGAAGAGAGGGACCTGGAAATCCTGGTTGACAGCAAGTTAACCATGAGTCACCAGTGCCCTCGTGGCCAAGAAGGCCAATGGGATCCTGGACTGCATCAGGAGGAGTGTTGCCAGCAGGTCGAGGGAGGTGATTCTGCCCCTCTACTCAGGTCTGGTGAGGCTGCACCTGGAGTACTGTGTGCAGTTGTGGGCTCCCCAGTATAAGAAGGACGTGGAGCTGCTAGAGAGGGTCCAGTGGAGGGCAACGAAGATGATTAACGGATTGGAGCATCTCTCGTACGAGGAGAGGCTGCGTGAGCTGGGCCTGTTCAGCTTAGAGAAGAGAAGGCTGAGAGGGGACCTTATTAACATGTATAAATACATGAAG
>JAUBOD010000314.1:2432629-2443713 GCA_032353885.1 Nothura maculosa | reverse complement strand
GCCTGCTGGAGCGGGAAGGTTGGACTAGATGATCTCTAGAGGTCCCTTCCAATCTTGTAGATTCTGTGATTCTGTGAATTAATTGTCTGTGATTCTGTGAATTAATTGGAAAGAATTGCCATTCTTTCCAAATTCAATGGCAGTGTTCCTATCAAGCTCAACATTCCGAAGAGAATTATTTTTATTGAATAGGATTATCATTTAAATATACACTCTTTAACTCAAAAATGTATGGACTGAATTAACTGCAGATATGATATGGGAGTTTAATTTTCCAATATTTAATTGCCTAAGATATTCATTTTAGTTGTATTACTTCTTAACTTAGGTGCATTAATTCTTAACAAACCATGTCTATGTCCTCTATGTTCTAATTGATTATGATATCTCATATATACAATCAAGAGATCTGAATGATTCACAACTTGGGCTATATTATCTTCTCTCATTTATGCATTGGCTACAACTGGGTATAGTGTATAACCAAGAGTAAAGGATTTGAGTGACAAACCAAAAGAAATTTTGACACCGGAAATGGAGTCATAATTTCTGAAGCATGCTCTAAATGATGAAGACAGTAAGATTTTGTCTACTAATACTCCAAAAGTGAAACCAGTAAACAATAAATTGCAAATCTTTGTAATTATCTGCTTTGTAATTGATCTTATTAGGCTCTCTTATGGTAAGGGCTACAGCTGATCTTAAAGAAATCAGAGAAAGTAATTAATAATAACTTAATTTTATCAGTAGATCATGTGTCTATCCAGTATAAAGACATAATTATACTCAAGAGACGGAGAGAAATAAAATGAATACGGCCTGTGAAATGATTAATTTTGTGTCTCAAAGTCAATTAAGCATAGAATAACTGCAATTCTCTGAAATTATATTTAATGCCATAATACACTGTAGCAAAAAAGCTACAGAGAGTACAAAAAACAGTATTACACATGAAAAATTAGCAAAATGTGCATTTCACCACTAAAGGGCTTAAATGAACCTTTGACATTATAATTCAAAGAGAACTTAGATTGTGCTGTTTCTCTGTTGATTGTAGAGAGAAATACAAAGAAGGCTCAAGGTCATATGTTTCAAAAACAAAAAGTGAGAACTTGAATTATTAGATCAACTAGTTAACGTTTGATATGTTAAATCATGGCAATATTGTTACATAATAAGGATTTGGTGATTCTTCTGCTTTCTAGGATAGTGAGAATTCAAGTGACTGCTTACCGAAAACATGTCAGATTATGTAGATTATGAAATACATATCTCCCTCAGTTTACACACCTTACATTTTACTTAGTACTGAGTAACAAAATTAGTAAAAGGAGGAAGGGACCTTTGTAGAGCATCTTGTCTAACCTCTCTAAACAAGTAGCATCTCCTAGAGCATGCTGCACAGGCAGGTTTGAATCTCCAAAGAAGGAGACTCCACAACCTCTCTGGGCAGCCTGTTTCAGTACCTGTTCACCCTAACCGTGAAGTTCTTCCTCATATGCAGATGAAACTTCCTGTTTTTCAATTTTTACCCATTACTCCTTGTCCTATGGAAACGAGCTCCATAAGTAATGACTTACAAATTGTTACTGGAAATCTTCACATGATTGTGGGCAAGATATTTTCACTGGTTAGTGTAATTTTTAATACTTAATCACTTATTTCTTAATGCCTCGTGATAGATAAATTGATTTTGCTTTGGAGTTTTAAAAGTGAAATTTAGTGCATTAGTAAATCTCATTAAACAGCATAGCTTTTCTGATTACATGAAATTAACAAATTGCGGTTTAATAATGCACCAGTGCTGCACTAGTAATAGAACAGCCCTAGCTCACTGAAAAGCTAAAATTGAGAAAATATATTTCAAGTTGTTAAAATGTACATAACCAAATAAAAGTTTGAAATCTTTCCATCCATCCATTTCAACAAGTTAATGGCTACCATTAGTGTTGTAATCATATTTAGTAGAGAAAAGGGAGCTATTTAGTAGTTTTCATGAAAAAAGGTCAGATTGATGTTTCATCCTGAGAAGCCATCATCAATAACATTTTTAGCAGGAAGTTTGAATGATTCTCCATTCTGTATAAATGAAACAGCTAAATGTGCTAGGGAGAATAATTCTGCTTGCAATTTATAATTCTTTGTTAATAGGATTATTCCCAAACCTTTAACAATTTCAAATAAAATACTATTCTTGCTGGCAACGAGACAGTTACATTTAAAAAACTATCTGCATTGCCTGTAAAGTGGTGGCAATGCCAATTTCCCAACTACTCTAATTAGTTTTGCATAATTTGGCATATTGTTTCCTGAAATTATGATTTGATCTAATTAAGATGCTTTAGTAAGATATCTTTTAAATGAATTAATTAAGGATTTTATCTCCATGGCTCAGAAATTAATATTACCAACAATAATATTGGTAACTGTGTTAGAGGTGGCTTCATGAGTATTGTTTTAGACTCTCTATCAACTTACTCTACTTCTAACATAGGAATAGTTAAGTAATCAAGCAGAATGTATTCCTTAATTTTCCTCCTTCCTTCCTGTTGATCTCCTCTAGGTAAAGTTTCCAGTGGAACTCCGTGTATAGTTCCTCATTATGAAAATAGTGTTTAGTTTGACACGCCTGGTAAAGTACCACAAAAAATAATGGCATTTATCTTCAAATGAGAGAAGAAATGATTATTTGATACTCTTTGTGAAATCTCAGATTATCTGAAAAAAAATTACTTTTACTGATGTATGATGACGTTGTTGGCTTGGCTAGGTTATGTATTCTTCATGATATGTTCATTTCTTTGTTTCACTGTAGAGCTATTAAGTGGCTTGCAATCACAGAATAACATTGTATAATTTGGGTGTATTGTGTTTCAATTATAAATCTTTCCTGTCTCTAAAGTGAAGCTCATTGGCAGAAAGAATACTGCTACCTTGTTGGAGTCACTGAACCATAGGCATTCAGTAACAGTTGCCTGATGCTCAAGAAACCTTCCAGTGGTGTTCTGAGGTCATATTTACTTGATCAGATGAAGACCTGGAGAAGAGTTCATAACTTCTAAATGTGATTTACACTTTTACTAGGTGCATATTCTTCCTTGCTTAAATCTGCACAGACTCTCCCTTACTTAGATCTTCAGTCTCAGGTGGAAGTTGGACATTCCTGCCTGTATGCAAAGGCTCTGTTCTAGGTCATAAGCTCAGTAGATTAAATCAAAGATAAACTTCTGATTTGAATGACTGAATGATTTAATTTTGAATTAAGTTAAGGAGGAAAAGTAAAATGTTTTTTAGAATGTAAGACAATCTTATTTTATCCATGTTAACTGAACAGGTTACATCTCCTGAGCATAATTCTCCATTTGTAAAGGAAAATACATTCTGTAAGGGGAAGAATTATCATTTCTTATGCTTACTCCTGGATCTTTCAATAGAAGATATCCTACAAAGAAGAAATATTCTAAATGCTACTTATGATAAAATTTGAGAATCCAGTTGTACTGCATAAAATTCTTGTATGGGTGCAGAGATTGTCCTTGAACAGAACTTTAGCTGAAAGACAGACTGCAAAGAGGTCTAGAGCAGAATGCTTACAATAATTATCTTCAAAAACTATAAAAAATAATGTCCAATCACTATGCCATAGTGGTTTTCTGAAATGTATCATTAGAACTAAAGTAATAGGGAAAAAATAAATGCCTCGAATATGCATAATCTGAGATCAATATATTTTCAGTATTACATGGTTTTAATGCTACATTTAAAAATAAACTGGAATTTCAAATATCAGGAATTAATTTCCTTGGGCATAGGGACCTACCAAAATCTATAGATGTAGAAATATTATGCAATATTTTCTATTCAGCAGATATATCAAAAATCACTTCAAAGAAAGCTGACACATTTTTTAAAAAAAATCTTAAGACATAAAATTATACACTGAAAAAAAATCTATTTTAGAATGCTTGCCCAGAGAGTTATAATTCCTTTATTTTGCAAACTGCCATTAGAATTATCTTTTACCAGTGTTATACTAATTAAGAAAAAATAATCCTAGAATATGATAAAACTGATCCTCCAATTAATGTATTAAATACATATATTTTAAAAACTGTTTTCCTTTTAATTTCCTTGTAATGATAAAGAAATTAGCAAGCTATGACACAAAAGGAAATTTTGGTGCAGTAGATTAGAATACCAAGATATAGATGAAATCCCTGGAGATGCAGATGAAAATGTGGACACTAATTTCTCTTTGATTATTTTGTTTGGTTTGACTCAAACTGAAGACTTAATTATGGATATACTCTCTGCAATAGCTGTACCATTTCAAAGAATACTGTGATCTATCAAATTATGCCGCGGACCTTCATCAGGATTTGGTGCCCAGCGTGCGGGGAAGCACGACTGACTCAATATGAGTGATCAAGGCTTCACTTCATTGCTCTTAACAGGTTGACTATATAGGCTCCAGCACACACTTGTTACAATTCCAGTGGTCACAACTTCTGCATCCCCTTTCCTGATTGGCTGATCGCTTGCTGCCATGCTGCAAGCCACGGGCTCAGATCCTGGTTTTCCCCCACATTTACTTCACTGCCGGTACTTTCCCATTACAAAAGCTCCCTTGTTCCCTTCCAGGCCTTTTTCGTAACTTCATTGTGGCCCTTAACGATTCCCCAACAAAATTATATATTACATCAAGCACTAATTACACCAGTAACTGTGACAGTTACTGGTCATCCAGTAACTGTCAAGTCATCATCACCGTCCAGTCATCCAGTCTGTCCAGGTTCCTCTCGATGTCAGCACAGCCCCCAGGGCTATGCAAAGATAAATGAATAGAAATATAGCTAGTTTCATTAAACTTACTTATCTATATAATCATTATAAAATTTTTAAAAATTACCTTGATCCTATGATCTGTCTACCTAGATCAGAGAGTCTACCTCCCATCTGTGCAGAAGATATAATCTACTCGCAGTCAGTATTAACTTATATTTATATATAAAACAGATGATGATCTGGTCCCAGTAAGATGGCTGACAGCAAAACTTGTTATGTGCAGTGGAGAAAAATTAAGAGAGAGTCCACAGTAGTTGCATTTGCCTAATCGCCATACACAGTGGCAGGGTAATAAGATCAGTGAATAGATTCTTTGATTAAGTAAAAGATAAAAAGCACCTTGTTCACCCTTATACACACTACTGGTCCATCCTCAGTTACCTGCCACTGAGTGTTCACACAACATTTTTGTTGCACTGCACACTTTGAGCTAAAAATGAATTTTAAGTGTCATTGAAGCCTACTCATTGCAAAAAAATGCCAAGTTCTAAATTTCTTTATGCTTTCTACTCTACTTACTTATAAGGTAAATTTGGCTTCCTTACCAAAAAAAATAAAAAGACTACTGTTAATGATATATCTCTGTACTCTAAAGATATTCTAACTGGGAAACAAGTGTCCTCCATAACCCACAAAAATATAATAAAGATCAAAGGCCACTGAGACCACTGACTATGAGTGGTTATATCACCTGAATCTAGATCGTCTTTAAGCTAAGAGTCTCAACCCAAAGCACAGGGAACTTGCTGTGTGAGGACTGCTAACCAGGAGAAAATGGGACTGATTTTTCCTCTCACGCTTCATGAACATGGACCATAATTTATTGCATGTGATATTACACAGTCTCTATTTTACACTCTCTGTAAAGTATAGGAGCCTCTGTAAATTCACAGTTTGGCCTTCTGCACCATATTTCTCAGTCATTTCTGCAAACTCAAATTTCACTTCAGCCTGGAAGAGGCTTAGAGATGCCACAGAGAGACTGATATTACCCTCTCACAATACCTGGGAGCATGACTCTGTAAAGAACTGTGATGAGCACCTTGTCCTTTTGCAATCTCATTGACCTGACTGGAAAATCAAAAAGACTTGGAGATTCATTTGTACCTATCAGTGGTTTTAATCATTTAAATATAATGAACAATCTTGTAGTGTAGTACCTAGCAGCTACTTCTATTTAGAGATATCAAGGAATAGCTAAATTGTACTCAGGAAAAATCTTCTGTTAAAATATTTATATTGGATGTATATTTTTCCCCTTAAAAAACAATCATATATTTGGGTAAATTAATTTTTCTACTCCTATCTGACTTTGCTAAGATTTATGCCATTGACTTATTGGTGGAAATTGTTTTAAAATAACTTTGCTCTTTTTTTCAAATCAGTAAATAGAAAAAAATAATTTGCAGCAAACCTCTTTCTCTGGAATGTTTTATTATTAGATATGTCTTTTGAATTTCATTTAAACTGTATATGACATAAAGAGCTCAACTACACTTTGAATATTTGTTACTGATGATTTTCTTTCAAAAATTGTAAGGTTAGTTTTATGAGTAGTTCCAACTGTCTGAAGGTAAGATAGTCATAAGTGTGTCACTTCTAATTAGAGAGTACACTGTCTCTTACTTATTGTGACTACTGATATATAGGCATAACAGTGGTTTTGTGAGAAGATATAATACATCTGGGAGAACAGTTCCCACATACTGAAATCATTTGTCTGTAACAATAACAGTGCTTTTATGTATACTAACAATGAGACTGTAACTGTGCAATCCTGCAGTGAGAGACAAAGCTAAGAAAAATGTTTCCTCTATTCCCTCATTAACATCCATTGAAAACAGGCTATATTTTCGCTTGCCTTCAAATATCTTGCAGCAGAATCAGCATTGCATTGTATGCTGCGTCTAACTGCAGTTACAGTGTATACTCCTATACATTAATGATCATGTAGCTGAAGATCAAAAAAGAAATAAGTACATGATTTTGCTTGGGGGCTGATATTAAAGCACTAGCAGGAACAGAATTAGTTCATTGCTGTAGCACAGTAACCTGTAAGATTCTTTTTGCAGAGTTAAAGTGATCCTTCTTGACCTTCTTTGATTACTGAAATTGAGCCAAACCCTATGGCCATTTCTTTTCTGTGAATCATGGGATTTTTGTCAGGGAGTTTAACTTTATAAATTGCTTTGCAGAGCAAAGATTCTTGAATTGCGCTCACAGGAACTTGAAACTGAGCTAACAAACAGTGCAGTAAACAAAAAAAACGAAACCCTGCAGACAGACAGATAGCAACAAGAGAAATGTTGTTGAATATAATCTTGACATCTGTCTGCAATGTGACAGAACATTGTGGACAGTTTAAGTTGACTGAATATCCAATTTCTATGTCAGAATGCCTTTAAACTAATCAACAAGCAAAGCTGTTCCACCGTAATCTGTTTTTGACAGCAAGCCACTGGAATATCAGATTAGAAAAGAAAAAAAAAAAGGGAGAAAAAGGTTTTTTTTCTATCAACCACAGGACAAAACAAGCAGAGAAAGATATGAGAATCTGAACTTCCAAATTTATTATAATTTTTAGTTGGATAAATGGATGACAAGAGCTTATGTCTGTGTTTTTGTGACTTATGCATGTCCCCTTCTTTCTTTTGATTTTCTGTTTATCAAGCAAAAAGTTCTCACTTTTCAGAAAAGCAACACAGTAACAAAGAGAACTTCATGGCTTCACCTAAGATGAATCAGAAAAAAAGGATTGAATTTCTGTTGATTTGGAGTATATCATCATTAAGTTACTTCCTATTTTTGCAAACAGCTTCAAATATACACACACATACACACACATACGTATATATATATATATTACTGCTTAAAGGTAGCATTGCGTTGACCCTGATCTTCCAGGTGGAGAGATGTCATATTTTTCAGTAGAAGAAAGCAGAAGCTATTATGAAGCAGAGTACAGCTGTACATGTATGTCATCATGGTTTTCAAAGATCCTTAAGGGCAGGCTCTTTCCAGAGTACCATTGCTAAAAGTTTTAAAGTTGAAGGCATGAATTCTCTATAAACCTGTTAGATTCTGTTATAATAGCTTGCCAACTGGTTGTCATATGTCCATTTGACTGAGGCTGAAAAGCAAAGTTGAAAGCCGTTATATGGGACATTCAGTTCTTTTGGGGCTATGCTGAGGGATAAAGACACGATGTATAAGCAGAAATATTTCCTTTTGATATTTCTTTGCTGAATTCAGTTAAACTTTCTGGGATAACAAAATTGTTTGGTTGATTTTCCTAAGACTTTTAATGTTATGTGTTATATTTTCAATTTTCTACCTCTTCTTGAAGAAGATTGTTTCAACCTTACCATTTTATTAGGATTTCCATTTCCTATTAGTCTTTTCAGATTTATTAAATCATTTATAACTTTTATAAACTCACTTTCCTGGTTTTTATATACTCATACCAAAAATATTTCTAGTCTCAGATCTTTCCTTACTCATGTCTTCTATGGTGACCCACTACCTCACACTGGTCTATATTGCTTCATCAAGGTGAACCCTATGGCAATCCCTCCAGACAGCAACTGATGTTGTGTCTAAGGGGAAAGTGGTTCCAGTTTAACAATTACCAATACACAGAGCATCTGCCTATATCTGCATGCCTTCTGTATTTTCTATCCCGAGTGCAGATCAAAGAGGCTTCTCTCACTCTGCATTTTCCAATTGACAATCTATTTGCAATGCTTACCCTCTGCAAATGGCTAGGGATCCAGCACTTATATAAGCCTAAAACCTCAGGCTGGCTGTCACACAGCAACGTGTTTATTTAGGTAGTCATGCTATCTTTTACACACTACTTGACATTTAGCTGCGATTCAAATCCTCTCCTTTCATCTCCCTCTCATATTTATTCTTTTTTTTGTTGTTTCTTAGCAGATAGATTTTATTATTTTCCCACAAGTTATTGACTGGAGCTGATTTTAACTCTTCACCAGATACTACCTAATTTAATAAAATGACTAATACAATTTTCATGATACATATTCTTTTTGCTTGTTAAGATGATGCTGAAATCTCTGAGAGCATTTTCTCCATGCATTGAGCCTTATCTTTCATATAAAGCTATATCTAAACAACCCCATTTTATAAAATCATACACATTCAACACTTTCAGTCATTCAATTTCTTGCTGACTTTTCACCATACCGACATTGCAGCTGATATCTTTTGTTTTCAGTTTCGAACTGATTGATCTTTAATAGCATTCAAAGATATTGTGGCCTTAGCTTTAGCTATCTAAACAGTTAATGTTAACTGGATTAGATTAGATTAAATTATATAACCGATTAAATAACTGGATTAAATTAAATTTTTAAAGTAGATGTATTGCACTTGCTCCTGCAAAGGTGGATTTAATCCTTCTTTTCATCAGGTAAAACCTCCATATAGCCTACAGCCGCTTGAAAATTCAGATCTTTCTAATCTGCTAATAAGATCAATGCATTGGCAAACACTGCATTCACAGATGAAAGGAACATCCTCCTCATCCTATCACAAAGATTAGCAGGCAGAATGTGGACTTCAAAGTTATATTATAGAGGATAAACAGATTTTCCTTTTCTCTCTGATCCATAAGAAACTGCTTCCATACATCTGAGGTGCCAGGAGGGCACCTCCAGTCCCTGCTCTCCCTGCCTGGGTGGTTTGTTGTTCTTCTCGTTGTTGTTCAATGTAAATAGAAATTGATAGCTGAGGGAGATTTTCTGTTGGTATTGCTGCAAATCTATCAAAATTCTTTAAGAGTTTCAGATCAAAAAATGCTTAGCAGAATAGACCAACCAGAAAACTCAAGAAATTTTCATTTTTAGAAGAACTAATATGTCTTTATTATATGTATGTATATAATTATTTGAGGAACTTAAAGCTGAAGTATTTTTTTTTCAATTGTGCTGTCTTTCAATACTTTTATAGTAAAGGACATTTAAGCTAAAAAGACAGAACATTTACTTTATCATTGCACTGCCTCTTTTCCCATAATCACTACTCTACCATCAAAATCCTGTATTTGTCCATCATGCCCACATTAATTTTAGGACCAAAAGAAATGGCTACAACCCTGCGGATTTCAATTTATGCTTATGGATTAAAATAACACCAATAACCAATAACCATTATAAGCAATAACCAATATTATTGGTGTTAAAAATAAATAATCAATAATCTAATTATCAAATACCATTCTGTAATCAACAGAAAAGTGAGACCATTGGTATAGTATTGTTTTACAGATGTAATACTTGCCTAGCCTAAGGAAGTAGCATGGAGTTACATCAATGTGCTAGCATGGAGTTACATGCGATATGTGTAGCATATGTTACATCAATCACTTTCAGTGATAGATGATAGATTAAATCACATTTAATCAAATGACCATGCTAATTCATGGCATTATTTGTTAGTGTGCCTAATATGCATGACTTGTGAATAATGCACATGAATCCCAAGCTACTTTTTCAGTGTCTCTCTCCCTTCCCCTTGGCTATGTTGCTCTGGTTTAAGTGGGAAGCTCAAGCTGGCCAAAATGTGGGCCAACGTAGGAGACAGACAGACTTCAGTCTGTTGAGGAGCAGCCAGCATGATTCAACAAGGGGAAGTCATGTCTGACGAACCTCATAGCCTTCTCTGATGGGATGACTCGACTGGACGAGGGGAGAGCCATGGATGTTTTCTACCTTGACTTCAGCAAGGCTTTTAACACCGTCTCCCATACTATTCTCATATGGAAGCTCCGGGAGAGTGGACTAGATGAGTGCACGGTGAGGTGGATCGAGGGCTGGCTGGATGGCAGAGCTCAGAGGGTGGTTATAAATGGGGCCAAGTCCATTTGGAGGCCTGTGGCCACTGGTGTCCCCCAAGAGTCAGTATTGGGCCCGGTGCTATTCAACTTGTTCATCAATGACCTGGACGAGGGCATGGAGTGCACCCTGAGTAAGTTTGCGGATGACACCAGGCTGGGTGGAGTGGTCGACACTCCGAAGGCCTGTGCTGTCATTCAGAGGGACCTGGGCAGGCTGGAGAGTTGGGCAGAGAGGAACCTCATGAAGTTCAACAAAGACACGTGCAGGGTCCTGCACCTGGTGAGGAAGAACCCCAGGCATTAGTACAGATTAGGGGTTGACCTGCTGGAAAGCAGCTCTGAAGAGAGGGACCTGGGAGTCCTGGTTGACAGCAAGTTAACC
>JAUBOD010000314.1:2406442-2432529 GCA_032353885.1 Nothura maculosa | reverse complement strand
GAGGGAGGTGATTCTGCCCCTCTACTCAGGTCTGGTGAGGCTGCACCTGGAGTACTGTGTGCAGTTCTGGGCCCCCCAGTATAAGAAGGACGTGGAGCTTCTAGAGAGGGTCTAGTGGAGAGCGACAAAGATGATTAAGGGACTGGAACATCTCTTGTATGAGGAGAGACTGGGTAAATTGGGCCTGTCTTCCCTGGAGAAGAGAAGGCTGAGAGGGCATATGATTAACATGTATAAGTACTCGAAGGGAGAATGCAGGGGAGAAGGGGACAGGCTCTTCTCATTGGTGGCCAGCGTTAGGACAAGGGGAAATGGGCATAAGCTGAAACAAAGGAAGTTCCATCTCCAGGTAAGGAGGAACTTCTTTACAGTGAGGGTGACAGAGCCCTGGAACAGGCTGCCCAGGGAGGTTGTGGAGTCTTCTTCTCTGGAGGTGTTCTGGGGCTGTGACAAGTTCCCCTGCAGCTCCACATCTGATGTTGACCTGGCTCAAATGAAAGCTTTGAAAAATTTGAAAACAAAGGGGTCAACCCCTTTGTTCAAGAAATAACTTTTCTGTCTCTCCAGTTGTTTTCCTACATCACTTTAGGTGAAGCCTCTTTCATCATATCTTCACTTGAATCACAGCTGTTTTTGAAACTGAAATTTCCCATGTAAGGTTGGAGAAGATTATATACATTTAGAAAGTTTTGCATGGTTTATGCTCAAATCACCAAACACTTGGTTAGTAGGCTTCTGATTTACTTATTATGGAATTTTGTTGGCATTCCAGATTATAAACTTTTTGGTCCTATATGTGCTATTCATAATATATCAGAAGGGAAAATTAACTACAGTGATAATAATATAGTTGCATATATAGACATAGATGATCTGAGTCCTCTTTAAAAGTTGCTGTTTAAGCATATTGAAAGAAATTGATTTCTGCTTCAGTTAAGAAATAATGGAAGTAAGCAGACTTGTACTTTATAACTGTCAAGATTTTAATGTTTTTCTAATATAAAATAAATATTACATTTAATTATGTCTAGATATAGCCACAGAACAGCAGACAGCCAGCTAATAGGTTTGCACTTATAGCTAGTGTGTTTAAAGTTGTCGTGACTTTCATGACTGGTACTGACAAGTACAGTATCAATTATGTTGAGAAGGGCTCCTAATCCATGTTTGTGAGACTTTATCTTCCCTTGAGAAAATCACTTTTTGAATTTTAATACTTGCAGTTCAAATCATGTAATTACAATGCCCTTTATCTATTTTATAGATTTTTAAGTGTTTTATCTATATAAATAATCAATCACACCTTGAAGTCACTGTTCATACAGACAAAAGAAAAAGAAAAAGAAAGAAAGTGAAAGCATAATTTTAAATTAATGCAGGTAAATATCTTGTAAATGGGTTGAAATTCTAATAGTACTCTCTGATGTTGAATTTTTATACATCAATAATGCATAAGCTTCCATGTAAGCTGAAGCGTATTTTTTCATTTAAAGTGGATAGTTGTTAATGGAAATGAATATGTAAGTGTTTTTCTCCTTGTACAAAAAGCTATCCAGTTTTCATTCCTAAATATATGCTATGTACACAAAAAAGGGAGATATTAGCTTGCATATTTTTTTTGCATTCCTATAAGTTCTAGAAACCTCAACCATGTTTCTTTATAACAGATGAATAAAAACCATTTATTTAAAAAGAAAATTTTAAAGGCAAGAAGTGCAGTTTAAAGTGTGCACGAGCATTTGTTGTCAAAGAGATATAATCCTACTCACTGGCAGCATATAAAATATGATAGAGAGAAGGGAAAGGTGAGCTTTATGTATATTCTCATACTTATCATAGAGACTTAATCAAGTTTATAGTAAGGTCAGGGAAGTTAATATTTTTGGCAACCGAAGCAGGCAGCTTTACTATTTCCTCTCATCCAAAAGTTGATTGAAAAATAAGTCAATAAACTCAACCTTTCGAAGTATCTATACTCCTTCATCAACTGAAAAGGAAGACTAATTACCTCTGCTCTATGTTTGTGGCACCACTCCTTCATCAACTGAAAAGGAAGACTAATTACCTCTGCTCTATGTTTGTGGCACCATGATGTGTCTTATGCTTGACATATAATGTCATGGTTGCCATGATGGCTTCTATGATGTATATGTAAGATGATTTAGGCCTTCCTAAGTGATACCTTCCTATGCCATATGTCTGACATTAAGGACTCAGTATCTTCTACGTGCGTTCCAGTTTGCTTCTGGAGAATCCTTCTTGCCCAGGGGGTTTCCATGACTAGGTTGAGGGTTTTCCACTCTTCTGGCATGTTTACTTCACATATAACAACCAGAATTGACTGATATTTATGGATTTTGGCTCTTTTTTTTTTTTCCTTCTGTGCAAGCTGTTTATAACTTTTTGGCATTTGCTATAGCTACAGAGTTAAAGATGACCATTGCCTAAAGCCTCCTGTGCTTCAGGGAGAAATCCAGTGAAAATGGTAAGCTGACTCAGTGTCTATTCTTAGAGGATCAGAGCGGTGCTAAAGGCAAGAATAAAGTATGTTTGCAAGAGATTAAGGCAAAAAAATGCACAGAGAGGTATAATTTTAAAGTAATATGAGAAATTGAGTTTATTTTTTTATACAGGTTGCCACAAAACAACCAAGATTCAAAGTAGAGACAGAAGAAGAGATAGCTTTGGCTTGTTTAAATAAAAGTGGCATAATCTGTGTATGAACAAAATACGGAATGTATTTCAAAGAACATTTTGGGACAAAGTGTGCTGTTTGTGTTTTAAAATATGATGTAGTCAATAAAAATACAATGAAAATATGTAATTTGATTGAAAAATCCTGTCTTTGGACATGTGAGAAGGTATCATGAAAATGACATGCAAAAATACAATTACATTTTTAACATTAATTATAGAGTTATCTGATGTAAGACCACATAAATTTTAAATCATCGGGATTTGGAATTCCTATTAACTAATACTGTAATTCTAAAAGAGGAGATGGGAAAAGAGGAAAAACTTCTTTAAAAAACAGGTTTTAACCTCTTTAACCCCCTTGGAGTTTTACTTATTGCTTAAGATGTTTTTTTCAAGGTATTAAGCCTAGGGAAGTTTATGAACCTTCTGAACATTATGAACACTGAGATATTGTTGGAGACAGGGAATCAAAGAATATGGAAAAAGAAAAGATGAAGAAAAAGTCAAGTATATATATATGAAAAGGAAGCTTTAAAATATTAGATATTTTTCAATGATAAAATTATTCGACAGAAAAAAGGAATAGTGAGCATTGCTGCAGACCATGATTTAACACTAGAAGTAACCTAGGTAACACCAGATTGTATGTGTAAGAATTACATAGAAGAGTTTCTCTTATTTTAATGTAATACATGGTTAGAACGTCAAGGATCTGAACTAACTTGAACTTGCAACCCCCACCAGAGAGATTGCATGATAATAAAATTAATATATTTTAAAATTCTATTTTTAAAATGGAATGGAACTAACAAATTCTATTAACATTATTAAATATTTTATATTTGAAGTTTTCAATTAAATGTTAAGGTGTTAAAATCTAAGTTTAAGAAATACTGAATTTGATAAAGTGAATTATAGTTGACAGCTGTTTTGTTGAGGGATGGAGAAAGATTTATGCACACAGTCTTACACATTTACTTATTTTCTTTGGTAGTCTTGGTGATTAAACTTCCAAATTTCTTAGGAAACCTTCCAGAAAAGCTTTGAGGTTGTGGTTCTATCTATCTTTCTGTCTCTCTGTTTTGTTTTTATTATATCCCTTAAGAGAGTGATGGAGGAAAAAAGAACCACAAGCAAACAAAAAACTCCTCATCTCTTAAGTTCTGCAGATACCAACAATAAAATGATTTCTCTTTTGCTCCCCAAATCTCAAAGTATCAGTATCTCAAGGCCATTTATCAGTATCATTCACCTAGCTATCAATACACTGCAATTTTTTTTAGGATATCTAATTTAAGTTTTTTTAAAGAAAGATGAAATATTCTCCATAAAAAAACTTATAATAACTATGTAAACCATAACTTATAATTTAATATAACTTATAATAGAAGATTCTATTGAATAGAATAATAGAAGATTCTATTGCATAAAAAACATTTTCCTTTTTTTTTTGTGCCAAACCCTAATATCTGAAGAAATTTTTTTCTGGTCAAGCCAAAGCACACATTAATGTCAAAATGTTTTATACAAAATATGGGAATCCTTTCACACTTCTAGTCAATTCAGAAATCTACATTTCCTTTGAATTGTTCCCATCTATACCTAAATACCATACTTTCAAAATTTAGACTCAAAAAAGACAAAAATACTTACTTCTAAACAAAATATTTTAATAGATGAATTTTAATATTTTCATTAAAATATTTTTAAATATTTTTAATATTTTTATTAAAATTTTAATAAATGAAACCATTTTGAAATATTTTAATAAATGGAACAGTTTTGAAAAGTGCTCCAAATTATTTTTATTTTCTTCTTAAATCATTTTCTAGCAGGAAGAGTCACCACTTTGTTAAGAAAAATTTTGCCATAAATTTTTTTTTTTTGGAGGATTTCACTATATGCTAAAGAATATCACTCACTTTTCTGCTAATCTTTGAAAATCAATATTTACCCAATTATTCACAGATTCTCCCAGTTATTCACAGATTCACTCATGAAGGTAATATTAATGACTGCATTTTTACTTTCTTTTTAATGTTTTTCTTCTAGAGATACTAAAAAAACAACAAAAGACAAACAAACAAAAATAATTTAGTGCTGTTTTAGTCCAGGAAACTAATTTTTATTTTCCTGCTCTACAAAGAAGAAAACAATCAGCTTTTAGAACAGAACTTAGAGTTGGCAAAGTAAGATACAAAATAGAATGAAGCCAGGAGATGAGGGTGAAGAGTTCTTACTGTAACATCACTGGCTATTTCGAGAATTTCTTAAAGTTTATCTGTATCCATTCAGTTTACAGAGAGAAGAAAGCAGGAGATGACAGAACGTCATTACTAATAAAAAAACTGCATTCAGTTCTTGTGAGATATGTTTGTGTGCTATGTCTAGTCTTGTATACATCACTTCATTATTCTAGGAAATGTCATCCTTCTGCACACCAAACGAAGTTAATAAATGGGAAATGGTGTGTAGTAGCAGACTAGGTGTGTATTAAGACTAGGGTATATGATAAATCCTTGAAACAATGCATCCATTCTGACTTTTCCTGAACTGGCAGAGATATTGTTAAGCTTTCAATAACACCTTCAATAGCTCCATATTCTCTCACTTTTATAGCTGAAATAATTTTCTCATTTAAGTATGAGAATTACTTATTTTCTCATTTCTCATAAAAAGTAAAAAAGTGTATTTCCTACTTGAGATACTGTGTGGTGCAATTTGTAAAAACTTGCTAAAATTTGTTTAGCTGCAGTAAAGAATGAATTTAAAAAGTGATGATACTGTAACATGCCTCTTTAACCAAATAATACTTGTTATTAACTAATAAGAATAAACATAATGTGACAAAAACAGAAATTTCTCTAATGACGTTTTAGTTCTGATGGAAGTTCTTGAATCAGAGGAAAAGAAGAGACAAGCAGACGTATAAGGAAATGTTAAGGCTTAATTTTGAAGGATGAGTCGGAACCACCTAGTAACTTTATTCTTCACAAGAATCTTAGAAATTTGTTTCAGTAATTGCTCATTGTATTCAAAAACCCTCACGAGAAATACCCCAAAATAATTAAAAAATGCATCTGAGGTTGATTGGGAATATTTCTAGGTCTCTGACTCCATGGCCACACATGATAGGACCCCTCCTTTTATTGTCCCAGCAGCCAGACAACACAACACAACTATACCGATGTACTGGCACACAGAGTAACATTTGATTATGAAGAAACTGCCTCAGATTCTGCTCAGGGAAAGAAAACAAGAAGAGTAAACAGAAAGTGTTCGGATGAGCAAAATCCTGATGAGATGTTAGTGAAGTGGAGGTGAGACTGTCTTGGAGGAGGTAGCAAGGGCTAAGAGATTTTTTTCAAGAACTTCCCTGAGTCTGAGGCTTAAGTCAGAAGGATCAAGTCTGTGAATTTATTAGCTAAAGAAAGCATACATGACAATGTTAAATGCAGAGAAATAGAGAAGTATGGTACCAAATGAAAACCTACGATTGCAGTATCCAGTTGCATGATCCTTTGACATCTGAGCACAGCTTTCTTTGGTCCCAAGTGCACACACTTCAAGTCCTATCTGCAGTTAAGTTGTATATGAAAGGCAGGCCATCTTAGACCTTAATCAATATTAGCAGCAGTATGATTGGCTAGTTTTCTGCTTGACACTTCTGCTAGTTCCTAGACTTGATAATAGCTTTCTTTCCTTGTGACGCAGATTACTTTTAAAATGATTGACACTAAATGTTATTATACTGTTAGTGGACTCAGAATTAATTTTAATCAAATGCTGTAGAAAGGATTTTGTTTTGTTTCATATATGTTAAGAATTTCAGGATATCACAAAATACTAATTTATGATTTGTTACATGTGCTTATTGACACATTAATAGTCTATATGAAACAAATATTAAACAATAATTTTTGAAAATGCTAAATATAATATTTAAGGATTTTTAACTTCCCATCTTTGAAAGGAAATGCACTACAGCTTCAAAAGTCCTGCTTTAAAAGACATAATAAGAATAATTTAAATTTTCTGGATACACAGGGCCAGAATTGTCATCGTAGCTAAATGATGTTTAGTACAAGGCCAGGAGTCAGTTACGTTATTCTTTCTGGATGAAGCATGTATGATGTGGATCATTCTTTTATGAAACTTTTCCAACAGTGGAAGATGAGCTGCACATTCACATTCACTGCACAGACTCAGCAGAAAATGACACCAAATGATTTCCCCAACACTATCTACAATCATGAATTAATCTTACAAGCATCCTGCAATGAAAGTTATTACAATTTTAATCCTTAGTATCTTCTCTATTTTCCCTTTCTTTTCTATTTGGGATTTCAAAATTCTTCACTGGTTCTTTACAATTGCTTTCTCTGCCTCTACTGTACAAGGTAGAGGTTAATATGACAGGAAAGAGCAGAAACAGTGAAACGCCTACACTTGCTCCTACATCTGTGTCATCACTACTGGGTATAGATTTCCATTTTTCTTTTTTTTTTTCTCATTGCCAACACACAAAAGAATGGATCCTCCATCCCTTGTTTCTGCCAGGAAGGACTCTTGTCTACCAGCCGGTGTAATACTTGCAAGAATATAGTATGTCCTGAAATCTCTGTTGAGCTAGGAAAGAAAAAAAAAAAAAAAAAAAAAAAAAAAAAAGAGCTTTCTGAAGAAAAAGAGAGGAAAGAGGAAAATGCAGATGGAGATCAGAACATGATCACCTAAAGCTCCTATTCAGCTCCTAAAGCTCCCATTCCAGATGAAAAACAACATCCACCACTCCTATTAAGCTTTTTCTAGGACTTAAAATATTATTTAAATTCTTCTACTCTCAGTTACATGCTACATTTAAAGACTTTGTGTTTATGTGTATGTGTGACTATCTTTTCAAGAGCCAGCTTGAGACATTTTGGTGGGATTTTGGCATAATGTTGGCTGGCAATACTGAGATTACATGAGTTGTAGTAATTTTACAGCAAATTTTTATTTACTGTGTTTATTTACTGTATTTATTTACTGTCTACTTAAAGAGTTAGACAAATTGTAGTAAATCTCCCCCATTCTGTGCTTCCATGTATGATAACTTGCCAATATATATAATATTTTTTCTAAATGACTACAGACAAGCTCTTTTCCTATAGTTGCAAGGAATTAAACACAGATCTGAATGCTTAGTTCTTCAAATGTGATTTTTTTAAGAAGGCAGTTAGACAACTACTTTCTCAAATTCTGCTGTCCTACATATTTTAATACTGTCTTTCTAGCTATTGAGAATCACTGACTTTGCCCTATACTGAGTATTTGGAAATTGGTCATCATAGCTACAATTAAAACAAAAGTCCCAATATAATGCTGGGTAGTTTTGTCTCTGAAGTGATTCATCAGAGAATCCTTCTCCAATAAAATTTTCTTTGTAAGGGAAATCTCAGTAGACTCTCTGAAATAAAACTGAAGGACAAACACAGCGTGTTTGTTCATTTTATTTGAATAATGTGTTTTCTGGTGGGAAAGTATCTGAGCAACATTTCTGAAAGTTAATTAGGCAATTCTGTGGCAAAACATTTGGAGAATCTTAAAAAAAAATCCCTTTCTGGCATTTAGAAGACTGAAAAAGAGCAGAGGGAATTTGAGGATTATTGTCAAAATTTCAAAGCGGCATATTAGTACTTTTAAAAGCCTTTTGACATTTGGAACTTTTAAGACCTATCCACTAGGGTTACTTAGTGTGGTAAGGAATACATTAACTAGAATAATCCTTAAAATAAATTACGATCGTCACTTGAATTTGACTTTAGTGACTGAATTAAAGTAATTAATTCAAAGAAAATTTACACTCCTGAATACCAAGAGGAGACTCATACTCACTATATTTCACATCACAAAATTAAGTTTGCATAAATATCATCCCAATTTATATAAATAGAATGTGATCTTATGTAGGGAGTAATGCTATATTTTAAAATCCATTTTAAAAGAATGCTCAGTTGATGGATCAAAGATTTGAGAGGTTATCTGAGAGGTTTCAGGCTTATTAGTGATTATTCAGATCCTAAAATGCTAGATGTGGGAATATTTATATAATTTGCAATCCAAAATGAGCTGCCTAGATGCAAACATAAATACTAAAAGCAAATAAAGCTATCCTGATGACTTTTAGCCACTTTGCTCTGCATTTCATGTGCCTGCCTGTTAGATTGTAATCATCTTGGGAAAGAAAATATCTAAATGTAATTGAATAGAATAGATTATTTTTGATAATAAAATGGTATAGATCTTGTGAAACTCAAGGAGTGAATGATTCGCTAAACAATATAGTATTATTCAGGAAATATCAGAAATAAAGTGTTAAGGCTAAATCATATTTTCACACATCAAATCCATCCATCTTGTAGCCTGGACCTCTTTTTAAGTAGTGATCCTTGAAAAGAACACTGATGAACCATATTTTCAAATAACCACACTTGGTGAAAAAGTGTCCATGGCCATTAGGCAAGAGACTTAACTGCGTGCCAGGGAAGGAAAGAAGAATGAACTCTGCTTTATGTTAAGGAAAATGCTCTATTCGATAAAATTTGCCTGTACTACCTTTCTATAAAAATAACCATCAGTACTGCTGAATTATTTTTTTTGACAGATAACCTGTAGGTTATTCATTTGAAAATATGACAGTCATAAGAATTACTCATTTTGCAAATACAAAACTCCATGATAAAATTCAGTTACAGTTGTGACTTTTTAAGTGGTCTGGAAGTTCCTACAGTAACACTTCAGTTCTCAGGTCCCTGAGAAAAAAAAAAAAGGATTAGTCATCTTTTGAGATTAATATCCCTTGAAATTTTGAGCATTTTCTGCTTCATGTTGGCTGGAAACCCAAAAGGCCTCAGACGTAACTGTATGTTTATGCAAAGTTAAGCTTGAGTACATCTAGAAGTGCATAATAAATTACAAAGCAGGACCAAAAAAAAAGTGCAAGCTTACCAATATGAAGAAAGATTTTGTTCAACAAACTTTCAACTAACTAATGTCACATCTAAAGTAGAATCCAGAAATTTAATAGTTCAGGGACTTTTGAAGACAGCATTTCTTCTGGTTCTGGTTCTGTCTGTCTTCTTTTAGAATGAATTTACTGGTTAATTTTCATAGACTCCTGTAGTCAGGGAAAGGAGTCTTCTTTAGGAGGTATTTCAAAGGGGAATTCTTGTTCGTCAAAGAGGCCATGAATGGGAGAAATTAGGCAACTAAGTTTTTGAAGGGTGGATATTAAAAACTTCTTAAAGAATGTTTCCTGTAACCTTTATTGATAGTAAACAAAGTCAGAAAGCATGGTCGTGGGTGTATGTCTCCATATTTTTCTTCAGTTTCTCTTTTATAACCAGTCTAACTGTGACAATTTCTAGAAGTCCTTTCCTTTAAGGACAAACACAATACTGCGTGGTTTGAGGTCCTATTTTCATCTTGGAGAGGTGGTGGCTGTGTCCCCCTCTCAACCTCTTCTGAGAGCTGGAGAAGAGCAACATAAAATGCTTGAATTCCCTTTATAAGTATCAAGGGCTCCTTGGAGAGAGAAGAATCTCAGCAAGGCCTCTATGGACTTACAATTGTTATTTAAGTAAAGCCAGCTGTGTGGGGCTGTAGCACTCTCCTCTTTCAGTTGCTCTTTCATAGACAGACATGTTCCTGCCCTGACACCAAGGAGCATCTCAGCACAATGGGCTTGGCAGCAGTACCTCCTAGAACGAACTCGGGCTGCTTTTACCTTTTAGCAGTAATTATACTGTCTGCAAATTCAGATGGACTTTGTTGCACAAGACAAAATTGGATTGAATCTTTACATCAATATCTTAGAAGCTGAGTCCTGTTTTTTTAAATTAAAAGTTTACAACATTAATATACTATAATTCAACTAATAGATGCCCTAAGCACGAATGTATCTTGCCTACAGCTTAATCTGGTTACAGTATGGTCTGTTTTTAAAGTGGAAACTGTGATAGCAAAATATAAGAATAGAGCACTCTATGGCCGGATGGTGCCTGAAACCTATCAATGACCTAAATTGTACATGAAAAACTACATGTTTCAAGTTCCGGTCTTATTGCCAGCTGAAAATATCAGCAAAAATTATCAAGTGTTCCCAGCTGTATTACTATTTTTTAAGATCTTCCAGCAAACTCTACCCAGAAGTAATATAATCTGCTCCAATATCTCCATATGACTAGATTTCATGACATATTTTTCAATTAGTAAATCTCTACATTCTACATCAGTTTGAGATGTTTATGTCAAAAACACCATCTTATAATAGCTACAAAACCTTGTGTTATCAGCAGATATTTTTTCTCAGAATGAAAAGTTATTTACCATTGCCCTATTCTTCTTTTCATAATTTTGCTTCCCACTGGTTTTCAGATAGCTTTCACATCCCTGCAATTGCCAACTGCAAATTGAAATTATACGCATATTGATATCACAGAAATAAGAAAGCAATTACATTAAAATGCAAGATACTTTTATTGCCTACTGCTTTCTTTGCCAGCTGTATTACTTAAAAGGAAATATTTATGCTTCAGGCATAAACAAACATGCTTATACATGCACAAGCACATGTGTAGTCTTGTGAAAATATGTAAGACTGTAAACTTTTCAGGAAAAAAAGGAATCCAAGTCATATAATATACCTAAATAACACTTTTTTTTTGTTCCTGAAAAATTCAAACTCTCTCAAAAGGAACTGAGTTACCAAGACACTTTGTTTTCAATTTACCTAATGTCATTAGTATTTTTTTCTTGAAAAAAGGGCAATATTAATGAATGAAAATATGTGAGATTGTGTAAATCTGGAATGGGAACTGACAGAAATACCAGCGGTAGTATAATGATCATGAAAGTGAAATAACACTACTGATACTACATTCCCTTTCTGGTAACAAGTTATTAACAAGTAAAGCTGTTTAGAGCACTGGTGAACTATTTGCCAGCCTCTCTAGAAAGAGACCACTTTTGGCTTGCATGAGAAATCATAGGCTTTGCTTTCCTTTCAGCTGTTAGACTCACCTCTACCATAGCTCATTTCATTTGCTTGTTATTTAGCAGTAAGTCTACTCCCAATCTAATGTTATGCACAGGCTTCCAGTCTCAAAGCATACAAAAAGTGATCTCTCTCCTCCTGAAAAAAAGATCCTGAAGTTAAAGAAAATATATTGAACTTCAGTCTTAGCCTTATGTCTCTGCCTGATTTCTCACTGAGCATTTGCAGGCTTTCTTTAGATCAATTTCTAGCATAAAGCTCAAGCTCTGCTTACATATACATCATATATGTAACAGTATTCTGTTCAAGGGAGTATTTTTGTTCCCAGCCTGGCAATTATCAGTCCTGAAACTGCATTAGAGGGAGAATGATATGAGTAAAAGAGGCATTAGATAATTTATCCAGCATGATGGCCAAAAGAAAGGATTTACAAAGTGCCCTGGATGGAATTAAACCTGCTGTTTCCTAGAATACTTTACAGAGACTGGGAATAGACATACTACCTACTGTCAGTCAAGCATTCACCCAGATGAACTTTATTGGCAGAGAGAGATAAAATTTTATCTTCATGCATGGTAAGCTTAAATCAAGGTGCCTAAATCCACAAAATGAATTACACATCCAGGCATCATCTCAGTGCCAGTTTAGACAGCTAAGCTCAGCAACAACACTATAAATGCATCATCTTAAGAGCAATCTAATTCTTATATTCCCTTTCCAGCTATTTATTACACCGTTCATGCATTTTACATTTCTGTATATTTTGTTCAAACCATAATAGTTTCCTTTTAGTCTTTCAAAAGACATTTTAGACTTATGTAGAAATTACTCATATTTTTGCTTCAATCTCTTAAGTATGAATGCTTCTCTTGTGTGTCAAAATAGGATATTTCAAACTTAAAAACAAAATACAAACCACAAACACTGTAAAATTCAACTAATTTTTACTCTTAACTCCTATCTTAAGTATTTGTTTTAGTAACTATTAAAAGGTTTGCTATACTTACTACATATTACTTTTACTTTTTTAAAATTTTAGGCCAAATTATTTAGAAAACAGATTTTTAGATACATGAACAAATGACATTGCCCTAACTCATGCATGAAAAAAGTCATTAGCTGTAACATGCATCTGAAAGCAGAATCTTCAAGCCTACATTTCTGTAGAGCTACTGGATCTGCTGGACTGAAGCACTGAATCTTGCTTTCATCAGAAATGGTGGCTTTAATAGCTAGTCTGAAGTCCTAATGTTGTTCACTAATTCTCAGTAAGAAACCATTTTATATGGTTTTGAACATGCTTAGCATGTCATTTTCATCCTTGCCACTTTAAACATTTCTTTTCATTATCCTACTCCTTCCTAATATAATTAACATTAAGGAGGGGTTTTTCAAGGATGCATTCTTAAGGTTACCTTCTTCCAAGGAGCTCTCACTAAGAGTTTCTAAAATATAGAATTCTAACGAAAGCCTCTTGTGGCAAGACATTTAGTTAAGGATCCATGTAGCTTAGGGTTGCTCGGTTTAGGGGCATTACTGCTAATGATACAGACAGCCTCATTTAAGGCAGTTCAGTATGCATTTTGCACTCAGTTATAGCTGTGCTGAGGGAACTGTAAATAATAGGCCTATCCAAAACCCTGAATCTCAATTAGAAAAAAATCTGAAGTAACTTAGTAGTGATTTTTCCTCTTTTTTTTTTCAAAAAAAAAAAAAAGCAGATTATTATAGAAGGCAAATCTGCAAGTTTGGAGTATCCTGTTTGCTTTCAACCAAAGGTAAGACAGTTTAATTGAGTTAACTGTCATAAAACTAGTCCATTAGGTTTTTTTCAGTCCTTTTGCCTGTAGCAGATCAGGCTCAAATGCTCCATTCCCACCGCAGCTGACTGATACAGAAGAGCGACCCATTAGAAAGTAAATGTGTAGGAAAAAAAGTCCTAATTTAATAGGAAATAAATGTGTAAATTTCTAGGAACAATATTCTTGCTATAGCCTTTATGGTTTTACATCTACGCTTGGTTGCTAGGACCACCTAAGACTTGGGCTGTTTTTTTCAAGGTTTAAACAAAAGGTCAATGAGAACTTTGAGAATACTACTGCTCCATAAACAGAAGAATGCAGTTATTAAGTGCCCTCCAAAGCACCTCATCTTTCCTCACCATTCCCTGAGAAGCATTCCAGTGTCTCTGTGATCAGTGTCTCAGATCCTGTTCACAGCTTTGGAAAAGCTCCTCCCTCCTTGTCAAACGATCAGAGCAGAGTTGAAAAAGACATCAAGGATGGGCAAAGACTCAGAGAGGCTCCTGCATAAGGAACAATTAAGTCAACTGGAAAAGATTTGATGGTATGTGTTTATTTTGATATTTATCAAAATTATGAGTGATGAAGAGAGGAAGAATAGGTTCGGTCTCCTTTTTAATACAGGAATTACTGTATTGAATGAAACTAGCAGGTTCAAAACAAAAGATGATTCTTTTTTCTGTGCAAGTCCTTACTATAGGTTGCTGTGGATGGTACAATTTATTTTAGTTGGAAACTTAGTTCAAAACATTAATGGAAAAAAATCCAGAACTATTACATATGAAAAAAAAAACCCAAAACATTTCTTGCTAGACATCCTTGAGTTGCAAGTGGCTAAGAATTGGAGGAAAGTTAGGTGAAGTGCCATTGCATCCTTGTCCTGTTTTAAACTCTTTGTTATGCATTTGCTATAGGCAACTAGCAGAGACAAGGAAAGAGATATGTGTATCCTTCATTTACTGGTATGGTTATCTTAGGCTGGTAATTCTTTTGCTGGTACTATTTTTCTCCCTGTGCCACTTGTGCTTTTGCAGTCATAGCCTCCTGTTATACAGTGATTTCTATTAAAAAGACAGGAATTACAAATGGTTACCTGAGATGGAGTCATAGTTCCTTAAACATCGGGAGTTAGTGAACATTGTTAAAAAAATATTTTGGTGCAATGGTTTGGTAATGCTGTAGAGTGGCGAGCTTAAATATTCTTTCCGTTATGGAACATTTATTTCCTTTATATAATACAACACATCAAAAATATTACTCATTATGCTTCATGCTTTTTTTCCAGGTTTTTCTAATTTATCAACCAGGCTAGTACACAGGTGCCAGTCAAGTGATATAAAAAAAGATAACAATCTTCAGAAAATAGAACCAAATAAACAAGCAAAAAAATACCCAAACCTCTCGAAATCAAATGGAAACTTTTGTCTTACACAGAGGTAAAAGGCAACAGGAACAGAATGTTTTCTTTTGGCATGGCTGGTAAATCATTTTGCAAAAGCATAGGCTTCTCAGTAGCTTGTCTAAACATGTATCTTATCTGTATGCCTAGATGTTGCCACTTAGTTCCACATTCACTTTTTTTAAGTGCTTTTTGTGCACTTGAATAACAAACATTAATTATTTCACATAAGTATTTTTTTTATTAAGAAGGCCAAACTCAGATCTGTTATGTCCATTTTATTACATTTGTACTATCAGAAAATAAATCAGTATGCCTTCTTCAATAATAAAGAGTTCTCACCAGTGATGAGAGATCTTGTATTATTTTGGCTCTCTACTTGGGGTCATTCAGACTTATCTGGCCTGCTGTCTGCACTTGCCCTCTTTCAACTCCTTGGCAATCCTTGGCAATCCAACTAAAAATGAGTTCTTGTCAGAGGACATCTCAGGCAGCTGAGAGAGGGAATAAATAGATAAGGTCTGAGAGGAAGTCTGAGGTGTGCACTTAAAGGGTATGAATAGCTAGCTCTTCATCCTTGCACAACTTTTTCTAAAATTGAACATTCTCTGATCACCAATGTTTTTCTGACTCTATAATTTAGGACTATTCTCTCTTCCGACCTAAAAACAGGAGTTCTTTTCCATTCTTGATCAGCCAACAGATGTCTAATTAAAGCTAACTTATATGCTGGAACTGAATGGACAAAAATCTGTAGGATCCCTCACATTTTTCCAGTAGGAGAGAGAGTTCTGGAGAAATAAAAAATTGTTAACGTTTCACACTGTCCAAAAGGGCCAAAATATAGTCTTCATTCTTAGGAGAAAATTCAGAAGGGTTCTCAGGTTCACACACATAAAGATGTAAATTCTACACTTAGAGCTATGGTAGCTTTTAAAAACGAGTTTGGCTTCTAGCCCTTGAAACAGGCCTCTGAAACATTTGAGGTTCATAGAGAATTTGAGTTAGCCCTATTCATTATTGTTCAGGTGCATTCTTATGTAAATGGCAGATGTCTTCAATTTTGCAAAATTAGGTAGCTGCTTAGAGCCAAGCATGTTAGTTTGTTTTATTGTGTTCATAAATACAAGAAAACATTATCATGTTTATCATGGTGTTCAGAGTTGTTGTTCTATAGTTTATGACAGTTTTCTTAGCAAATAAAGCTTGCATATTGCTTTCAATTTCTTCGTGAATCCAGGCGAGTGGAAAAATTATTTTAGGCAATAGATCAGTGTCAGTAAGAGTTAAGGCTGGAGAATCTCTGGAGCTTCTGGAGAGGTGTATTTTAAATTTTAACTACTACAATGTCACCAATGGCATACATGTATTAATGTGACATTTATAAACTGTGTGGGCCATTTAAATTACTCTCCAAAAGAGAAGGGAATTAATATTTTAATAAACTGAAAAAAAATTCACATAAAAATGCAACCTTTTGCATTTAAATGCAGAACTTATTCTGAATGACTAACGGGTGGTGCTTCCTCCTTCCTCTTGGAAAGTGTATGTCTATATCCTCTCTACTCCTCCTAAATAGCTGGGCTTTGGGTTATCACCATGATTTGATAGGAACAACACAATCTCACTGTGACTAGAGTCAAGTAGGATACTTTGAGGAAGGAATGTGTAGATAATAATCCTTCTAAGTTTATTGTACTGTCCACAAATATCTGTCTTTTGCGGGAGGTGGAGGAGGGTTGGGAAGGAGATGAGGAGTCTTTCGCCACTTCATGTGGTAACTCATTTCCTGTAACTGCCAGCTTTCATGCTATTAGTTTGCCTTCCGCAGAGACTCACATTCATGGGGAACATGCATCAGTTGCTGTGTCCTGTCTGGGATTCTTTCCTTAACTGACTTAGAAAACAATCAACCTTTCCTGGGCTGAGGACTCCACGCTGTCTCACCTGCTGCTGCCCATACAGCATATTGAGAGATCTGGCTGACATAAACAAACTACTGTAGGGATTTACCTCTCCCATACAAGCTATATTGCAGATGGGTACAGTCTGAGAGATACAGAAATAAATGGGGCTATTCTGCAGCAGCACTTTGATATTTCCATGTGAGTGCTTCCGGCTGTATTATAGTTCCTTAGATTTTGCAAACACAGTCAAGTCTTGTTTCCAGAGATGTTGTTACTATGCAGGAATTGTATGCTATATCACATCACTCATTTGCCATTTATTGCTTGTACATGACCAGGGAGCAGCAGATTTACTTGGTTTTGCAAACAGGTGTACCGAGTTCCCCAGACATGAGTCAGCTCTGTAGTTGTGTCACACTTGTGTAAACAGGCCTTGAATCAGAAGCCACACAGATGTATTGCCATATTATTGGGCATGAGATAATAACCTGGCCACAAACTCATTAGTTCTAACTGCTAGTTGCTGGATTGCAGCTGGTTTGCATCCAGCTACAAATGAAAGGCTAGACACTAAAAAAAAAATGCACTAGATAAATAAATTAGACTCATTCTAAAAAGCATCAAATAGATATAACCTCTAGTCTTATAGGCATAGTTTAAAGACTTGCATTGCATACATATCTATGAGATACAATCAGAAAGTACACATTTTGAAGAACCTGAGGTGCTAGAGCAAAGAACACTTGGTAGCTGAATGCTTCCCTAAACCAACAGGGGTTTTATGAGATGAAATCTTGTCATGAGGCTCTGCAGAAATATAGAAATATAGAAATCTGTATTTCTGCCTGAAATACTTCTATCTTCTGGTTACAAATTTTAGAGAAAAAAACTATTTTTTTGCCTTACTCTTTTATATGACTAGAAAGAGTAACGCAAAAAAATAGTTTTTTTCTCTAAAATTTGTAATAAGAATTATTAAAAATTATGATAAATTTTAAAATAGATGAAAATGAAATTGGTTATGTTTCTCACTTTCAAATGTTCTCCATATTCTTTCCTTATACTTATTGCTTATGAACAGTAATTGACTTATATTTGCAAGTAAACTCAAGAAGGAGGTTACACTCTGTTATTTATGTGTTATTTATATGTAAAATACCAATGTATGTCAGTCTCTCCTGGAAAAGGACTTTGTGATGTAAAAATGGAATTTGGAAAGAAGAAAGTTAATCGTAGAACACTTGCCAGTTTAGCAAACTAGTAAGGAGTAACTTCTTGAATGTATATAATGGAATTTCCACTACAAAAAATATCCCAGTAAAATAAATATCTTAACATATTAAGATATGAACTGAAATATTTGTATGTGTTTGCCATCTTATAAGCACAGTACATGTGCAACTTTCTGCCCCCCATGATGAAACAGTAACCTATCACATTCTTTGCTTTGAATCTCTGGGAGAGATCTAGTTCATTGATACGTATATGAGCCCATGCTGATTATTCTTAGAGATCAAGAGTAGAAAAATTAAAATAAAGAAAAAAAAAAAAGTGTTGTGCCTGAATTTCCTCAGTCATTTAAAACAAAATACTCTCAAATACTTCTCTACAGCTTGATTTATCCTACTCAGAGCAATTGTTGTGTTGTGCAATAGTTGTGTTACTACTCTGTAAGGTAGAAGTACTGCTGCTTATCTTGGCAATTTGATGCTAGAGTAACAGGGGTATAATAAAAATCTTTCAAGAATATTTGTCTTGAGGCACTGATCTCTAAAAGGAAAGCACGGGTTATCTAGGTTCCCAGTAGTTTACTTGTTTTCTATGGAGAAAGTCCTGTGAAATCACATTAAAACATAACAGCAGTTATCCAAGGATCTGAAATGACCCTGGAGAAATGACCTTGAGACAGCCTTAATAAATGAAGAGGCGTACATCAGCTTTATGCTAGTCAACAAAAGAAAAAAATGTTCTCAATCTGTAGCAGCTACTCTCCTCACTGCTGGGCAAAGATAACTTTCACTAAATTACTCTGTTCAGCCTTCTTTTCGTTCTGAAAGAAAGTTTGGTACTTAGGTGCTTTTTTTCCCTTCTACCATGTGGACAGAAAATAAACTACACTTCCTATATCTTCTTTCTGTCTGATATGTCGAACCCTCAATATATCTGTGAATCATTCTTTTCCAATATTCCAAGGAAGGAGGGCAATCTGCTTGCTGCCATGATCTGCTTGCTAGTTCATGACACTAGCCTACTTGAGAAAGCAGTGCAATATAGTACTATATACCACTTTGAAATATAGTATCACTAGATTCAAAGTGTGTTGTGGATTGTTTACAGGATAATTATTCTGATCTCAGAGGCTACATGTGACTGTCATTTTTTAACATCTTTTCAGCCTGTATTCCGTGACAATTGCTTCTGAGTTATTGTCTTGTTCTCTTCTGAATGCCATTTAGTTTAATGAGACAGCATCACCTTATTAGAATGCACCTAAGAAAGTGTCACTGTGGCCAAGGCTTCTGAAATGGTTGAGACAAATTAATATTGTCAAAGCCCAGAGAGAGATTATAAATTCCCCTTTAAGCTGCCTTTATGTCTTTCAAGGACAATTTACCCCCTGCAGATTCAACTGATGCTTTAAGTACTTCACTCTGTCATTCTGCAACTTGTTTTGAAATGCTTTTTAGACTTAGATGCTTTTGTTGCTTACTATATCCCTGTATGCAAAAGAAAAATAATGAAACTGCAAGTTTTAGGATGTTGCTATTGGAAATACATACAGATTTAAACAGCATTACCAAGGGAAAAAATGAGTTTATTTTTAAATATAATAAAAATAACTAATAATAAAATTTAGCTGATGCATGTAGAAAATAATTTGAATTATTTGCCACACAGGTTCAGTCTTCTTACCAGAAAATTTTTGGAAAGCTAGGAGATCTATACTATTGAATATTTATTTCATTAGAGCCTGATTTAATTTCAAAATCAACATAAAAACAAAACCCAAAAGAATGTTCATATCAAGTTCAAGGAAACTCTGAATATTCATCTACATGAAATTCATCCCATGATAAACCCATCCCTTGCAGGTCTAAAAGTCGAAGGGCATCTCCTCATACAGTGGCATAACTCACGATATTTCTCTTTCTCTCCCTCAGTCTAAAGATTAACAAGTTCTTCATTCACTCACCAAGCCTCTCCCAATGAAATCAGTAGTGAAGATTTATGCTCCTGTTCCCCAACTAAGCCTCCAGTTGCTGTGTCTCCCAGGCTTACCCTGAATTATAATAAGAATATATAATAAGAATAATCTCTGAAGAAAAAGGTCTCCCTTATCATAAGTAATTTCCCATACACATTGTTCCTGTTTGGGACACTCTATTTGATCTTATAAGAAGCTGACCCATAAAAATGCAATTCTTCAGAAACAGAATAGGTCTAAAAAATCCATGAATTGTTTTTTCTAACATCCATGCAATGTTTTCTTCAAAACAACTCTTCCTCTCTAAAAACAGTTTCTTATTAATTGTATTTCTTAAAGTTGAAATGAAATTCAATTTGTCCAAATAACTTATAGTAAGAAATTTCAAAATTTGGCAGGACATGCATATCTATGATAATTCATGCAATCATCATATTTCAAAAGGCTAAAATTTGATAGAAGGATAATTTGACAAAATTTGATGGCTTATTTTTTTTACTCATTTCCTGAAACAAATTTAACACTAGTCACAGGTAACAAGGGAAGCAAGTAGGCAGAAAATTTTATCTTAAATAATGTAGTGAAACTTGTTGCCACATTTGGTGGCTGGTACTATATTTAATTCCTCCAGAATACTTTGTTTTTGCTGAGTGTCTTTTACACCACATCATCATTTCAAAATAGACTCAGAGGTCTAGAAGTTGACAAAAAGAAAAACGCAGCAAATTATAATACACAGTAGAAAATAGTATAGGGAGAAAACATGACATTTAGGAATACTTCAATTTCAGTGTTCTGTATCTATTGCATTTCAAATAATATTGATTTATTGCAGTCATAGGTTCAATGCCATTCATGTCTCCTGTTTTTTTATAAGTCTGCCAACTTATTGGTAGCACGTTTCTTTGGTGTTTGACCTTCATCAGCTTCTTCTTTCTTTGTTATTTAGGAAATGAACTAGTCAATCTTATAAATATGCACCATTGCCATTAAGACTATTTCAAAATATTTTTGATTAATGTTTACCTTTGCTTCAAAGGAGACATTCAACTAATTTTAGTTCCAGCTTAATCTTCAAGTGGAGGGGCTCTAATGTACTTTGCATTAATATGTTTAAATCCAAAATTAAAGCAAACTGACAAGCTCATTCAAAAAGGAAACTATATTTAGCCTCTCAGAATATTTTTCTCCATAGAGGAGGATTCTGTATTATTTAGATAGTAAAAATATGAAAGTCATTGTTTCTTTAAGGTAACTGACATTTTGATAACTGAAAATAATATACATGAAGAAACACAAATATAATGCTTTAGAAATACTTTCAGGACTTTATTTATTTATTAAGTTTATGCATTCCCAAAAAGTCCGTTGCTGAAAAACAAACATTTGTGATATGTAATGTGATTGTAGATGGAGAGTAGATGAGCTTGCACATAGGGCAAAAGGTAAAGACAATGGTTAAAAATGCTATTTATGATTAAAAATGCTACTATACAGTATTCTTTCTGTTTTGTTTTTTTTTCCTGAACAGCTTTCTAGCCAAAACAAATCTTCCTATTCATTTATATAACAAAATGATCATTAAAATGATCATTATCATAAATGGTGAAAGCACTTCTAATGTTTCAGTATACTATCCCATTTCAGACTACGTAATTTAGAACCACTTATTTTACAATAATAGACAAATTTGACCCAATTTTGTCAAAGTCTTTTTGAAGGCCAGGACAAGTTAAGGAACTCGAGGAAATGCAACTTAAAAATTCACTCTAGATGAGCTATTCCTCTGACCAATGAACAGATTTCAGTGGCTGTAGGATTAAATCTTACGTAAACTACAGATTAAGTGACTTTTAGATAAAATGAAAATATGTATAAAAATGAAGTTTTGCATTATGGCTGGTTGCCTCCAAAGTAAATTTGTTTTCCTTTCTCTTTCTTTCTTTATTCACTGTAGTTGATATGTTTTATTTCATTGTAGGGGAAATATTTTCAAGACTGTAGAACATATTAAAGGTAGTCCTTTGGTCTTACAAAAATACTGGTAGTCATTTTGTTCCAAAGTGAGCAAAATCAGCATGCAGCTTGTCTGCATTAGTCAGGATTGTGCAGGAAACGAGAAAATAATGCTAAAGGCAGAACACAGATATTTGTGTAAGTGGATAGTTAAGTGTAAGATAAAATTGTTACAAAAGAGGTGGCTATAAAAAGAAGGGAATGAGTACATTGCCTTCTAGAGTTCTGCTCTAGAGGCTTTCAGTCCTGTCAGAAAGCTGTATCTTTATTTGATCAGCTTTGCAAGCATCCCTTAAACTGAGCTGATGCAAAACATCTTGGTCAGATCAAGGAACTTCATCTTGATTGCCCTCAGCACTGACGACTTGCATTGGCAAGTAATGGCAGTATGTTTTATAAAAAATCACCAGGAGGAGAGTGTTGAAGCAAAATGAACTTGATGTTTCAATATCTTCATTAGGGAAGAACTTATGGTACAGACAACATCTCCAGATTTATAGACATAAAGTATTAAAAAGCAAAGATGTCCTTTATTCAAACAAATCTTGTGGACATTTGTCAGAAAAGCACTCCTCAACTCCTGATTAAAAATTTATTAACAGAATGGACTCATTCAATTATTTCTTTTTTTATATATTTTCCTTTTCTTCTTTCTCCATCAGAAATACAATTTGTTCTAAAAAATTATCAAAAGAGATTTATGTAGTTGAAGATGAACCTATTAAAAAGATACATAAAATCCTGTTCAGGAAAGAAAAAAAAAAAAACAAAACAACCCTGCTATACTCATAGATTTAAAATAACTAATAATAATCAACATAAGACAATTTTTGACCATCCATTATTGCTTCCTGAATATGAATTTCATGAATATATTCTTAGAGGAATGTAGAATTTTATGTCCAGCAAAATCATTTTTAGTTACAAAAGTTGAATGGCTTACTAGAAACTACAAGAGGAAACGGAGGATAATAAATTTTTGGATGAATACTGAAATAAACCTCTTAACAGTAATTTTTTATTGTGTACTTCCCCTAGAATCTTGCTGGTTTCGGATCTAAGGACTCTGTGGAGTTTAACTTTTTGAACACACACTTAGTAACAATTCTAAGTCTTTGAATAACTATGTCAGCCACATTGTGGCAACAACTCTCTTTTGTATTTTACTCCATTTTCAAACATTTTTCCTGGCATTGTAGTATTGTCATGTATGTGAAAATGCATGACATCTGGTTTTGAAACAGATTTTGGTATAAGGAAGAGGTTTTTTTACGTTCTGACACTTCATTAATTAATTGAAAATGTTAAACTAATGCTCAGGAAGAATGTTAGATAATATGATATTGCAATACCAGTTATTCATACATGTTTTCTCTGATAGTAACTGATGGCACAGTGCATTATGAAGTCTTTAATCATCCTATGACTAAGCTTTTTTGAATCAATGAAGGAGAAAAGAGAAGGTAGAAAAAAATATGAGCTATTGTTTGATTTATGGAGAGAAGATTCATCAGTATTGATCGACACTGGTCAAGGATGTTTTCTTGGACTCTTTGCTTAAACAGATTACATACCTGAACTTACATGAAAAGCTGCATTACATTTCTTACATGTTTGTTCTTCCTTAATCAATCCTCATTCTAATAGATGCAAGCAATCAGAAGTCCTTAGGAGCAATACTGGTCTACTTCATGCAAAGTTTTGCACAGTCAGTAATGAATTTATACGTCTGTTCTTGATAGATATGAGTAGATTTTTGAGGAGCTGAATTTTTTTTACACTCAATTCTTTCATTTATCCAGAAACCACAAAGGAGATAAGTATGAATCAGATATAATTAGTGATGAATTTGTGAATGATCTGAATATCTGAAATCTGAGTGATTTCAGATATTTATTCTTCAGAGGTTCATCAGAGGAAAAAAAACCCTGTAGCAATTTGTGAATTTTTGGAAGAATTGATAGAATAAATATTTTAAATTAATATTTTAAGAGATACCTGTGGATATGAGGAAGAATCTTTTATTAGAAGAGTGCAAATTAGGGTTATATGAGATCTTGCCTCTTTCCATATACAACTGAGATACATAAAGTTAGAGGTTATTTTCGTGCTGAGATTTCTAACACAAATTATATTAATATTGTAAAAGTAAAGACTTTGGAGAGATTTTTTTTATTTATTTGTTCATGAATTTTGACAAAACTAGTTCTCCAGCTGTATAAGCATGCATAAAATATTAGCAACTATAGTTCTAGATTCCAACAATTTCCTGTTACCAGACATTTTGCATTTCAGTATAAGATTACAAAAAGAAATAATTTTTATGTTTATTGATCCCAAAATGATGGTTTCATTTGAAGCCTCTTAATTCTAGTACTGGAAGAAATAGCAAACAACCATTCCCTAGTCTTTTCCCTGTGCTAATTTGCTTTTGATTAATCTCTATTATATCTTATTTCAGTCTCCTCTGAACAAACTAGTCAGTTTGTTCAATAGATTGAACAAACTAGTCAGTTCTCTGACAGTTCTCTGAAAGATATACAAATAAAATGAGGAATTCCTATAATTATGTTTTGGGCTTTATCCATTTAGTCTTTTTGTTCTTATTGCTTTTAAGTTTTTTACCCAGATCTCTCCTGGCAAATTCCTATCAATAGGTATACCTATCAACAGGCATTGATGTCCCTCAATATGCCCTGAATAATGAGAGATATTCATGTCAATACTGCTGTGATGCCTAAATAGAGTAAAATTGTCCCCAGTACAGGAACTGTAGATGCCTTTTGCTATTGACAGCTCCTAATGCCTAGGGATAGGCATTGATATCAGGAAGCACCAGAAGTTACTCATGATTCTTGCTATTCAGCCCTACTGATAGGTATGGAAATCAATAGTTATTGATGTCTCCCAGTAACCAGAGCAAACAATGCTGATGATAGTTGTATCACTTGAGAGATGAACTGAGATCCAGACTTTTGGCAGGAAGGCCTATCAACAGTTATCAATAACTCTTGATCCCTAATGAGACAGATCCCTATAATAGCTATGGAAATCCATAGACATCAATGCTTTTTGAGATCAAGAGTTATTGATGCAGATCAATAGGGATTAATATCCATGGATGTCATTCCTGAAAGACACATATAGAAATCAGTACTCATTAATGCCCCTGGATCTCTGTAATGTGCAATGCTGACAGAAGGGCACAGAAACATGCAAGATTGGTTGAATGAGAAAGAGAAACTTCAAATCATGAAGTTTTACTACTAAACTGTATTCAGTTCATATTGTCTTATTTTTCAGGTGTAAGCTCTTCAAAGTCCTTTGAAGTACTTATTCAGACAGTATTTTTGTAGTATTTGTCAGCACCCAGGAATGTGTTCTAGAGTACTTTTGATCCAGAAAATCATAGAAAATCATAGAATCATAGAATGCTTTAGGTTGGAAGGGACCTCAAAGGTCATCTAGTCCAAACCTCCTGCAAATACAGGGTCACCTAGAGCATGTGGCTCAGGGCTGCATCCAAGCAGGTTTTACAGATCTCCAAAGAAGGAGACTCCACAACCTCTCTGGGAGGCCCATTCCAGTGCTCTGTCATCCTCACAGTGAGGAAATGTTTCCTTAAGTTCCTGTGGAACTTCTGATGCTTCATCTTGAAGCCATTTCCTCTAGCCTTTGGCTGGCCACCACTGAAAAGGGGCCGGACCCCTCCTCCCCACTGCCTCCCTTGAGGTATTTATAGACACTGATCAGTTCCCCCTCTCAGCCTTCTCTTCTCCAGGCTGATTAGGCCCAGCTCTCTCAGCCTTTGCTCATAGGACAGATGTTCCAGGCCCCTGATCATCCCGGTGGCCCTGCGCTGGACTCTCTCCAGCAGCTCCACATCCTTCTTGCACTGGGGAGCCCAGAATTGGACACAGTCTCCAGATGTGGCCTCACCAGGGCTGTGCATAGGGGGACGATCACCTCCCTTGACCTGCTGGAGACGCTCTTCTTAATGCACCCCAGGATCCCATTGGCCTTCTTG
>JAUBOD010000314.1:2389197-2406342 GCA_032353885.1 Nothura maculosa | reverse complement strand
CTGAACTCCACCAGCTCGTGATCACTGCAGCCAAGGCTGCCCCCCACCTTCACATCTCCAACAAGGCCCTCTCTGTTCGTTAGGACAAGGTCGAGTAGCCCACCTCTCCTCATCAGCTCCTCCACAACCTGCATCAAATAGTTGTTATCAACGCACTGTAGAAACCTCCAAGAGTGTTTATGCATGGCTGTGCTGTCTTTCCAGCTGATGTCAGGGAAGTTAAATCATGGCATAGTATATTCTACTTTCGGGTGTTAATGCAGTAAAACAATACAATACATTACACTGAGTGTCATTCTTCTCCCTTTGAAAACATAGAAGTGACATATATTGGAAAATTTTGGGGATGATTTATGTTTTAATCTAATTGTTTTTATATGATTATATGATAATGGGATTGCTATTTTCAACCCTAGTAAAGGGGTATGATTTAAACATACCCAATACCATTGGATATTACTGCTAGAGAAAGCATATTTAGGTGGCATATATAGTCTGATTTTTTAAGTAAAAAATTATTTTTTACTTAAGACTGTATTAAAAGTCTTTTGTTATGAGATGTTTCTTTGACCTTTGAATAACTTATTATTTCATTCAAATTTCTTGTGAACTAGAGACTGAGAGATTTAAAATACTAGATCCAGTACGAGTTATTTCTAAGAGACTAGTTGCACTTCGGATCTGCATATAACAAATTTTGATTTAAAATAATGACCACATTTACTCTGGTAGGGAAAAATAGACACGTTTCATTGAGTGTGACTAGATTATGTGAATGACCATTGTGCCCAAAGTATGGAGCTATAGCATATAATCTTCTGCAAGGTTCTATTGGATCTCCTTATGTCCGCCTACTCCGTGAGAATGAAGATCGTTCAGCATAGCACTCATGTCTTTTTCTGAAAGCAAATTCTTTTTTCTAAAAAAAGAATATAAAATATGAACCTTTTTTTTTTCTTAGGATTTTTAATAACTCAGGATTTCTGCTCATCACACATTTTCCAGGCTCCTAGTGAGACTAAAGAAAGGACAGATCCAGTAAAGGAAATTTTAAAAGTTCTTTATTCAAAAATGACTCAGCATGTATGCAATGGTTAAGCTTTCTGCTTTCCATTTTCTTTAAAAGCTTATATCTGTGCCAAATAATTGGTATTAACAATTTGAAACATACCGAAGCATATATGGAAATTGTTATCTTAGAGAGTTAGGAGTTTTACTAATCAACTAATTTTCTTTCTTAGCTTTGTAGGTTACAAGCATTTGAATAGAGACAGTTTGTATGAACAGAAAAACGAAGGCTCAGTTTTCAAGAGCAGATATTTTAGGCTAGATCCTTAACAGCTTCCAAGATCTATGCAAATATATGTGTATGCACTGCCAAAGCAATCTCTATAACAATATTATTTAGGATGTTGTGCAAATTAGCTTATCCCAAAAGTTGTATTTTGCCTGCCTATTCTCCTTAGCTCATGTCTCCTATGCATTAGAATTAAAGTGATGTAGGGGTTGGTGCTTGTGAATTGAATCAGAAACTTTTCTTTTAAATGCTTGGAAGACTCAAGTATGGCATACCAATGTAGGAGGTAGCAAGAGTCTTCGCCATGCCAGTCTTTTATATACTTGAAGTTTAAAGTACTCTTTAACATCTCCTTTTCAACCATTTGAAACCACTCTGTGAGGATGACAGAGCCCTGGAACAGGCTGCCCAGAGAGGTTGTGGATTCTCCTTCTTTGGAGATCTTTAAAACCCGCCTGGATGCAGCCCCGTGCCATGTGCTCTAGGTGACCCTGCGTTTGCAGGGGGGTTGGACTAGATAACCTCTAAGGTCCCTTCCAACCTTAAGCATTCTATGATTCTATGATTTCTCCTACATTTTTAAAGTAACATAATGTGACATAAAAGATGAATCTGGGAGTGACGGATCACTGTAAAATGTTATCTGAAAACCAAAAAATTAAGTGTCTTTCTTTAAAATTATCATTATGGAATCAATGGCTTTAGATAAGATAGCCTTTCTGGAGAACTATAACATCTCAAACTTTCACATCCTGTGAAACTTCACAAATTCTGGACTTGTTTCAAAGCTCCATTTAGCTGCCATGTATTTTCCCCCTTTATTTCCTTTTCCATTATTTTTGATTACCGAGATCTGATGAACTGTTATCACAAGAATATAAGTACTGGCCACTTGAATCAACTTGCTTTTCTGTCAAGAATGTCTCAGCAGTAGCTTTCATTCCTTCTTTCAAAGATTTCAAGTCAGACATAAAGCATTATTTTTAAAGAAGTACCTTACTGCTTTATAGCTCAATTTTCTAATGCTTTTGAAGAGAGACAGAAAGACTTAGGAGTTGAAGGCACTTGGCACCCTCCAGGAGGCACTCCACACAGCAGAGGATTGAATTATTAGTTTCAGTACTTTTTAAAGTGCATTTACAAAAAATATTGCCTTTGTGCTCTGTTTTGTGAATTTGTACAATGTTCCAGTTTCTGGTAGTACTTTTACATGTAAAAGCTATACTGTAGCTATACTGTAATCAAGATTTGTTGGGTTGTGTTTTACAAACACAGTAGAGAACCTAATACTGCAAAATACAATATTAAATGTTGCTTCTTTTGGTGATTTCAGCGGGGCAGGCTTTATTCACTTTTTGACTAAGCACTTTCCATTTGAATGAGCATTGCTTGTTCACATGTTTTCCAGCACATCTGTAGATTTTGTTACATTATTATTGTTAGAATGCCTGTTGTTGCATTAAATTATCAAAAGAACAAATGGCAGAGGAGAGCAGAAATGCTATATTCACAGGTAAGCTGCAAGTACCCTGGGATAAAAGTAAAGTAACAAAACAAAATAAGGTGAAATATGAGAAGGTGATGAATGATGTGTGAGCAGGAGGGAAAAAATACAGCAGGACAAGCTGAGATGTCAGAAATAGAAAATCAGTGAAATGAGAGCTTCAAAGGCTATGAACAAAGAAGAAAGAAGCAGTTCATAAGGGCAGCAGTTATGAAAACAGTGTTAGGTGCATTTACTTATCCTTAGGAAGACTGAATTATACAATGACTAAGGATAAAAGGAAAGAAGCCCCAACTGCAGGAGCAGGGTTAACCTAGAAAAGGAAGGCAATGAGGTGGAGGATAAGGAAGGACGATACAGGCAATGAAAATCACAAAAGTGCACAAGCAATTTTCCAGTACACTTATATCCTACCCAGCAACCCTCAAATGCTTTTTCTAACTAGAACATTAGTTTACAGTATTGAAGTGCTGTTGGATGGGAAGAAGGAGAATACAGCAGTGACCAGCTAAATCATTCTGTTAAATTAAGAAGCCAAAATATTAGCAAAAACCCCATGAATTTATATTCCTAATAAGCTTTTATTTGATTAAAAATGCTAGAATGCTTTTCCCTTTGTTTTTAAAATAAAAAGTAGATTTTAAAAATTATTTTGTAGGATTTTCAGGAAATTAATGCAGTCAAAATTATATTAATACAGTTTCCATTTCATGTTTATCTTGTTTCAAGCAACTTCTGTTTGATTTTTTTTTTATTTTTTCACGTTAAAGTCATTAAAATCATTTTCCTTATAGTAAGCAGCTCGTTTTCATACTCTGAGTCTTTATCTTTCTTTTTTCAAAGTTTCTTTACTTTAATGGTATAATGAAACACTGAAGTAAAGATTTAGGAGGGAACTGAAGATATTGGTAACAACTGCAAAGCTTATACTCATTTTAAAATATCAAAATAAAGAAAGATAGCCAGATAATTTGGGCTGATTGTTTCCAAGGCCTTCACACAGTTTCTGGGTGACATGTGAAGATACCATTGAATTACTGAGACATTTTGGATGTGACTAAGTGGAGATATTCAAGACTAAAACGTGCTTATTTGCAAGACCAGCTAATTTACTATGTCAACTACAATCCCAGGCTGAGCTTAGTGAGGAAAAGGAAATTGTCTGAATTTGCTTACAAAAAAACTCTAGGTGGGTCTGAAAGTTGTTGACTGTGTAACATATTTGGTAATTGGTAATATATTTGGTAATTGGTAATTGGTAATTTATTTTGTGAAAACCAAGAATAAACAGGTCAAGGAAGTTGCAGTGCAGAATTTCTAATGATGTGCCCCTAGCTGCTCAATGTCAAAATGGACTTTTAAAGTTTCATTTTCCTTTTTTATTATATTGTGTTTTGTTTTCGTGAAGACTGCATAGGCTGGAAGCTGTAGAAATCTATTTCTTCTTCAATAAATTATGTAAGTAATATTGGGTCATAACATCAAACCATAAATCAAGAAAAGAATCCTAAATTGCAAATGGTATGAATGGCTTTAATTTTTTATCAATCCCTATACTTCATCACTTATTCGTATTACATCAAGTTACAGCTGCGATGTTATATTATACAAAAGCACTAGAGCTTTTAGGGAGACCAAAACAAACATAAAATACAATTGAATAGACCTACTGAAAAGCTACATTTTATGTGAGCAAAAATCAGAAAGGAAAGTTTCCATACCTAAGCAATAATTCTTCATTCTCAGCTATTAGCTGGGACTCTGTGACCACTGGAAAGAAAACTTCAGAACATGTCTAGTTCTTTTTTTATATATTTTTTTTATTACAGTGATCTAATTCATTTTACTTCAATATTCTCATGCAGGAAACAGAATGAAAAATGTAGTCTATCAAATTAAAGCAGAATAGCATATGAAAACACTTATTTTAGAATAAAGTCACTCAATTGGATTAATTTGTTTCCTAAGGTAGATTTTTCATCAATGTAATCAAATATAATAAATTTCAACTAGCTTATTCTTTTTTAGATCAATTAATTGAATAGAATTGGATAATAATATGAATAATATGAAAGAATATAGAAAAATATTGAAAAGTAATGTATTTTTGCTTTGCTTTGTCAATTGCATTAAGGGGTGGAAGTTCTTATTAAAAGTATAGTTTTTACTGTATTAATTATGAGTGATCATTTTTGAAAATTGTCCATTTAGCATTGTGAGCCAAAGACACTTAGAGAGCTCTTCTATGTGAATCTTACAGATTGATTTAAGCTAAAAAGAGCAGTTAAAAGGAATATCTCAACATACAATTTCCCATAGGTACATATATAGCGCTATATTCTCCTATATCCATCACCACTTAAAATACTAATGGTATTAATGTGAATATCATCTGTTTCCTAAAGAATTAATTTTACCAGAATAATTTCTCCTCTGTGTGTTCCTGTATGTATAACTTTGGGAATTCCTATCTGGCAAATCTATAAAGTTATTCTCTTAACATTATGCTAGAACACCACTGAGACAACAGAGCTCTTGAAACTACAGCAGTGATCAATAGAAAATATCAATATACTCACATCATTGCTTTGGTTTCTCAGACCTTCCTGATTTTCCAGTCACTTTACCTTTCAAAACCTTAAGTCTGTAATATTGGGGTGAAAATAGTTTTTTGTTTTTCTTGTTTCAATTCCTGGCCCCATCCTTATGTTTCACAGATAGCACTGCAGCATATTTTTCAAAACTATTGGTTTCACTAGAAATGGAGCTGGAAAAGCTGGAGTCAAACATTTTCAATACTTTTAAGCGAGGTCACGTTTTTTCTTCAGTATTAGAAATGCTGAATAATTGTCCTTTTCTTTTAACTACCCCTGAAATTACTATGTTTAAAGGCCTTTATGAATAAGATAGAGTCTCTATGAGTAGAGACTCTACTCATCTACTCTATCTACATTTCCTCTATCAAGAAAAACAAGATGGTGTTTATCAGTTTGCATAATTTTTTTGCTCCAAATTATGTAGTCTTCTAATTTACAAATTCACAAAAGGCTATCTGTGAAAGTATAATTGTAAAGTCAAAACTCAACAAGTTGAAGACAAATTTTATCAGAAAATAATTGTATTTTTTGCTGATAAGCTGGTGATTCTGGAAACTGTCAAGGAAATCTGAACTACAAATTAACCATAAAATTATAATTCACTAGTGCTCTCATATCACTATCACCTGTCAATGTAAGTGATTACCTCTTTTTTTTGAGTTTCATCACCATATATGAATATTTTCTTACTCTTTTCAACTCAATAGATCAGAATATCAAAGAATAAATTTCTCAAACTTACATTTGACACTCCCCACAGGATAGAATTTATTTCTTCTATTCAGTGATGTCAACTAAGTTTCCATCTCATGCTGAGTAGATGCTTTAGTAATGCTCTGCACAGTGGTGAATCAAATATTTATGCAGAAAATGAAGGACATATATTTACACTTCACTGTAGACAATTGAATAAGTTTTATAAAATTTCCCAAGTGAAGAGTCACTTCCAAACACTTTAAAATAATTGTTTTCTAACTTGCAAATATCACAAAAAAAATCTTACTCGTGAATGCATGGTAGTCTAATAGCAGAGGAGAAGGAATGAAGTAATTCCTTCCATGTATATCAGACACATGATAAGGAATGATACCATTCTCTCAATATTATGTGTTTAGCATCAGCGGTAGGCTAATCTAGAAATCATTGTTAAACCATAAACATGGATAACTGTATTCTTCATTACACCTAAAACATTCAGATATTTAGTGCAAGTTAACATTTTGAAATGCATGGGTTATTTAATCCTAAAGAAGACAGAAAAACATTGGGAAAGTAATATATCAAAAAACACAAATGTTTGCAATTTCTTGAGCCTACACTCTAAAATGTATATCAGGAGCATTCTGAGAAATTTGAAAAGAAATTTGAAAAGACAGAAAAAAGATCAAGGTCCTGATTTTGAAGACTTCTTATTTAGGTAGTCATGCAAAAATTCTAATTTGAACTTTGCTGGATTTGCTAGGTATTAATACATAATGTACACTCTTCCTATTTTTCTGCTGCATCCTTTTTGTTATAATAGGCAGAATGCTTGATCATATTTTTAGGTAATGCATTAAACCTATTTGGAGCTAAACATAATTAAGATAAATGTGTAAATAAAAAGGTCTTGTGTGCGTAAGCAAAATCTCACCAAAAAAAAAAAAAAAGTGTGACTTCTTAAATTTGAGCTTAAAGTGAGACTTCTTAAACTAAGCTAGGAGGAGTGGTAACTCTAAAGAGGAGAAAAAAGTTCAAAGTGATCTTGAGAAACTGTAGGAAAAATGCCAAGTTCTTACATGTGAGTAAAAATCAGCTTCACAAATATAGAATGAGTATTACGTAAGTGGGTGATCAAACTATAAAAACAGACCTGGAGATAAAAACTCATCAAAACTCAGAGCCACTTTTTAGTATCTCTATATACTGTGTCTCTATATACTAAAAAAAAATAGACTTCTGTTGTAGTAAGTCAGGTTTATATTAGGAAATCTTTCTGGAATAGAATATTATGAAAGCGAGGAAATGTTGGATGAGAAGTTTTTAGGAATAATTTTGATGAAAACCTGTCAGAAATGATCTTTGCAGATAGGATCCCACTTTTGGCCAAAAGTTAAAAGAGACCTCCCCAGAAATCCTGCCAGCCTGTTACTCTATGATTCTATTAAATGCTCTTCCTGAGCACTTATTTCTTTTCCTTGCCTTCGTTTTCCCCCTCTACAAATTGTACTTCTGTAGCTGGAGGTTTCCTAAGCACAAAGATCAACTAAGTGATCAAAGTGCATACTATCCCTGAACTGTTATTTTCAGAAAATAGTGCAATAATTGTCAGTCTCATGATGTGGTTCATAATTCAAAATAAAATCTTTACAATAAGGATAAAAGCTTTTAGATATCTTAAGGATGAAAATAATTAATAATTTCAAGGTTGAAATAATAGGGGAATAGTGGTGCCTAGTTGGATTTCTGCTTTTACATCCAGTATGATTGATGCTTTAGAATAGGAAAATCTTCAGAAAATTCTTATGAAAACTTTTAATAGAATTAGGTATCATCACAATCTGTAGCAGTAATGGTGCTTTTCTAGTGCATAAAGAATGAAAATATTTAATGAGTCTACAGACTTAATTCATACATTATCAATTGTCCTTGCACTATATCACAGAAAATATAATTTTATTTTCTGCATAAAAATTAAAAATATATGAGGATCTTGCATTTAGAAATTCATTTCACACAGTTGTTATCACTTCACACACATGAGGTGAAGCAAAGCTGAATTTGCTTCTCATCTGTTTCATGCTAACCATAATACAGTACTGCTCTCTTTCGCAAGAAAACAGAAAAGTTTAAAAGTGTTTTTATTGCAACTGGAATACTTACTGCAGAATATAACATGTATATCCAGTAGAAATCCTTGTAAGAATCAACCTGGTTATATATTTGTCAGTCTTTACCAATCAATGAAAAATAGGAAACCGAGGAATAGCATAGAAAAGGGACGTGAGGGCATCTTCACTTTAGGGAGTTCAGTTACACTGGAAGAGCATATCTATTTACAGTACATTAGTTGTAATGTATCCCTTCTTGGATGATGAATAATCTTCCTAATGTTTTGCTTAATCTTTCATTTCTATGATTTATAAACTTAAACAAGGGACATAATTTAGGAAAAAATATTTTGGCTACAGCTGCATTATTTGATTTCTATTGACTTTTTTGACAGGGAAGGAAAGGACTGATAATTTTTTGCCCCATTTATACAGTTTTAAGTTAAATGCCAAGCTGTTGTCAAGTGCTGTTGAGTACAAACTCTTGTATTTTTGTTCTACAGAAAAATAGTTCCATTCAGGATAAAAAGTGAATATCAGAGTTTCCATAACTTAATAAAAATTTCATTTCTTTCTCATGTTCTCTCATAAAACATTAATTTTTGCAAAGTACTTACTGCATATCTAGAATGGCCAATATATGACCCGAGGAAAAATACATGTAACATTAATTTTGTCATTATTTCTATATGATTATACAAATTTTTTATATCCAAAAAATAACTATATATGGACTCTTGCACTGTTTCTTCTTACTTACAATGAAATTGTTTCTCTTTTTTACAGTTCAATTTCTCAACTATTTTACAAAAATGACATTATTGTTGTGATCAAGAAAGTGTGAAGAAAACTGACAGAAGGGAAGCAAAGTTTGACCAAAGGACTTACAAGGGAAAGGATTAAACTACCAAAGGAAAAAAAAATCTAAAATAAACTGATTTTGTTTCATTCGAAGGCCTATGCTCAAGTTTAAAACACTCTTAGTCAGTTGAGTGTTTATGACTCTTGGCCATATATGGAGCAATAATCTTGAGAATGAAAATATATTACCCATAAGGAGAATTATTTCCTGCATTGAAAGGAATCCTCAGACTGAGATGTTTTTACCAGAAAGTAGAGAAAGTTAAAGGCAGGTGGAATGTCTGGAAGCCCTGTCACAAAACTTTAAGTTGAATTGGTATGGGAAGTAAAGTATGACAAAGATTTTGAAAATGCTACATGCAAATACATTTGAAGAGTGTAGTTAAAATATAGCATCAACAAATGAAAGTAGATATAAACCGTCTTTATGGTACTGATTTGCATCCAATATGAAAAAAAATCTGAAGATTATAATTAATAATTAGAACATTATATTAGCTCAAATTTCGTATACTACCTGATCATTACCGTTCCAGTCGAAAAGTAAAAGAATTAAAATCAGCCACGTAGAGGATAATAGTTCATGTACAGAAACCATTACAATTTTTGATAAACTGTCAGACTTGACTCCTGCTGAGATGGCAGTTTTATATTTCAAATTTCTCTTCATACTGTTAAAACATGAGGGAAAAAAAAAAGCAATTTTTTTATTTATTAAATTTTATGTAAAAAAATACTTTTTCTGACTGGGTCTTCTTGGTACTTAGAAATATTATTTTTATGTAAGCATTTGAGGCAAACAATTTTCAATCTTTTTTGGGGAGGATTGTATTCATGCAAAACTTTATAACTTACATACATTAAAACTGTATTTCTCGATACTTAAGTTTGAGTGACAGTTGAAACGTAAACCCCAATACTCAGTTTACATTAATTTTAAAAGCTAATTTTATAAGAGAAAGTATTATAAATGTACTTTGAAATATAACTTTGGACTTTCCATCTAAAGACTTATGTTCTTCTTTTAGACTCATGTCTAAAGAAGACATGTTCCCCATTAATCTGTTCCTATAGTTATGGAGGAGAAAAGACAAAGACAGAAGCCAAGTGGGTAAATAAGAAATCAGAAAACCAACGCTTAGAATTTTAAATCTATAAGTATGAACTTATCATAGGTTCACTTTCTTCTCTTTCCATTCTATTTCTTTTGAATCAGGGGGAGGCCAAACAGAACCTGGAGATATTTTTCAGTCCTTTATTCATCTTTGTCCCCTTGCAAACAGGAGACCCTGTCAACTTCAGAAAACCATTGTTTAACTCATTTAATTTTGTTTCCTCAGGAAGGAGTCAGCGCATACTTAAGTAAACCTCCAGTTCTCAAGACAGCTTAACCCATGCTCTAGCATCTTATGCTTGGCTAAATTCTACCACCTTTCCTTGTATTTATTAGTACTCAGATTTGTTAAGAACTTCACTAAAACATATGGAGGCTTTGTGTACTTCTTGATATAAATAAATGCAGAAAAAAAATGACTAACAGATTTTTTTTCTTTATTAAACATCAACAAGTAAAAATACCAATGGGGGAATGATGGGAGATACTGAATATTAATTTTTTATACATCTATCTTAGGTAAATGAAAAGAGTCTTTTAGCTCTTATTATAATTTTTTTTCTTTCTTTTTTTTTTCCTGATTATGCTCCTAATCTACATAATATAACATGTATTTAGAATCTGCTTGGCAGACAATAAGGCAGGAAAAGGAAAATATGCTGGGAGAGAAAGAAAATATCTTTTCAGGATGTTTCTGAATCATACATTACAGCCAGGTCTGTTCCTGATCCATGCATCTCAGGGTCCATAAACTTCTTTCAGACATTCATTTGAAATTTTGGATTATCAGTGTCTTTAAACTTGTGTTTGCAGTCAGTGTCCAGAGGACTCTACTGTCTACCTGAGAGATTCTTAGTTTGGTCATGCCACAATGGCCTCTGCACTGTACAGTTGTTTCACTTGTTCCAGACATCACTGAACCAAATAAATTAGTTTCTTCTCCATTTGCACTCCAAGGGTTTTTGTTTGCCCAAAAACCTTAATTATTCTGTTCTGATGGAGGCTGGCAATCTCATGCAAAAAAAACCCATACATATCTTATTACAAATTCTTTTTCAATGTCCTGAGGAAATTTGCAGGAAAATGTTAAGAAATTTAACAGACACATTCCACACCCTCAATTTAATCCAATAGCTGCTTTTGTTCAGACCAGGCAAACATAGAGGCCTGTGCAACAAGGAGCTTTTACAAGACGCGATGCTGGCAGGATGGTGGTCATGGGACTCACAGGCTCTGTTGCCTTTGTTTAATTCTTACACTTTCTTGTTTTCTATGATTGCTGTTCATTATGGCATGAAATTGTGGTTCATATGCTGTTCGCTGTCAAATTCTCACTATTCTCAAAACAGAATATTTTTTTCTTCCTTAAAATGCATTCTAGTCTCTTGCTTTTCCTTTTACCTTTCATTTGCTTGTTGATGCTTTTCCCTCCATTGCCTTTTTGAGGATGCTGCTAATAACCAACTCCTGGCTTCATTGTTCCCTCAAGTACTGTGTTTCACCATGCAGTGCTGCTTGAATTCTCTCTACACCTACTTTGCAAATTAATTTAGCAAATATACTTAGTATATTTGCAAATATACTTAGTAATTCCTGAAAAAGTTAAAAATTTAAATTTACTTCCATACAATATTCTCCTTACTTTCCTTTCAGTTCAGTGAGACATTAAATGTTCTCAGAATACAGGACCTTATAGGATGCCATAAGAGAATGAAATCAGGCAGGTTCATTTTAAATTTCAGGACACTAGAGATCATTCTACATTTTCTCACACATTTTCATTTGCAAGTTTAGTTTACTTTTTTAGTAAATGACATAAATTCAAGTATGAAAATGAAGAAAAAAAATTATATTGGTGATTTACAGACGTTTTGTTATTTCTCTTGGCTCCTGCTTCCATCCCTAACAAGAATTTGACATTCAATAGTTAAGGATAGTACACTGTAATAAAAAAAGTAATAAGCCAAATATTTCAGTTTCTAGGAATTTCCATGGCTTGTAAAAGTGGCTTTAAAAAAACAGAGCTATGTTCTTTCAAAGCATCTCTTGAGGTCATTCTTGATAAATCTGTTCTTGTTTAGAAAGTCTAAAATGAGGAAACAATACTAAAAGAACTAGTGTATTAGTCAACAGGGCCAGAGTCTTGTGGAGCTCTGCAATGCTGCAGGGAACTATAATGTGGTGAGTTTATAGAATAAGCATAATGTTAAATTATCTGAAGAACTAGTCATCAATTTACTCAGTAAATGGAAAAGAAGTCCTGAAAAACTTTTTTTCTGCCACTTTACAGTGCATATTTAGATGATCTGGACTTTGCTTATTCTTCTTGTAGTGATGCTACAGCAGTTTAGTGTGTAGATATTAGATTTTTTTTTTTCTGGTCTAAACTTGGCAAATAAGTTCCAGCATTTCTTTTTCTTCTTCTTTTTTAAAATTTTCTCCTGAGCAGTACATAATTTTAAGTAAATCATTTCAAACAAACTAGCTATAACATCATAGAACTAATGTGTCATATTTCTATGCACTTATACAAGAGTGTATTTGCGTCCTAGAGTGTATTTGTCCATGTTACAGCTGGTAATTGCTACCTGTCCCAACATACTGTGATTAGATGACATCACAGAATCACAGAATGTTCAAGGTTGGAAGGGACCTCTAGAGATCATTTCTAGATCATCATCTAGACCATATTTAGAGGCCCCTTCCTCCCTACTTTCTCCCTTCATAATCAGATCCTCTCTCAGCCTTCTCTTCTCCAAGCTGAACAGGCCCAACTTAGTCTCTCCTCATACGAGAGATGTTCCTGTCCCTTAATCATCTTTGTTGCTCTCTACTGGACCCTCTCTAGAAGCTCCATTTCCCTCTTATATTGGTGTGCCCAGAACTACACACAGTACTCCAGGTACCGCCTCACCAGAGCTTAGAGGGGCAGATGATATATTTCATTTTTTTTTCTTTTTTTTTTATGGAATGCATTAGGGAGAGAACACACAATATATTCTGCTACTAGAGAGAAGGATGAGATAGTGCTGAGAGAAGAGGGATGAAGATGGATAAGGAACTTCTTTATCCAGTGCAATTGGAACTGACACAGAAAGGGAGTTCATAGTCTCAGTTGTTCAGTTGTCCAACAAAACAAACTTTGCACCATAGGTGAGTGCGTAAGTAATTCAGAATGGAAGAGCAACATCTGTACAAGCCATAGGTCTATTTAAATGCAGTACAACAACATGTGCCAAGATTTCAGTAACACAGTCCAAGTGGTTTATAGGTAAATTAATATATGAGGAATGACCTCATGCTCTCCTGCTAGAGAACAGCTCCGCAGAGAAGGACCTGGAAGTCCTGGTTGACACCAAGTTAACCATGAGCCAGCAGTGCCCTCATGGCCAAGACGGCCAATGCGATCCTGGCTGCATCAGGTGGAGTGTTGCTAGCAGGTCAAGGGAGGTGATCCTGCCCCTCTACTCAGCTCTGGTGAGGCCGCACCTGGAGTATGGGGTGCAATTATGGGCTGCCCAGTACAAGGGGCATGGAGCTCTAGGGAGGGTTCAGCAGAGGGCAACCAAGATGATTAAGGGCATGGAACACCTCTGGTACAAGAAAATACTGAGTGAATTGGGCCTGTTTTCTCTGGAGAAAAGATGATGGAGTGGGGATCTGCTTAATATGTACATGAAAGGGAAATTTAAGGAGGAAGGGGCCAAGCTGTTCTCAGTGGTGACCAGTGATAGGACAAAGGGTAATGAGTGTAAGGTGAAGCCCAGGAAGTTCCATCTTCGTGTGAGAAGGAACTTCCTCACTGTGAGGGTAACAAAGCACTGGAAGAGGCTGCCCAGGGAGGTTGTGGAGTCTCCTTTTCTGGAGGTCTTCCAAAGCTGCCTGGATGCCACCCTGTGCCACATGCTTTTGGTGTACCTGCTGGGTTAGACTAGTTGATCTCTAGAGGTCCCTTCCAACCTCTAACCATTCTCTGATTCTGTGATCAGACTTCATGAGAGACAGAGTAATTTCAGACTCTATAATAACAGTTTTTATCTGAATTAAAATTGCTAGCGATACACAGAGGCCTGAGTGTTTGCAGACTCTGTCAACATCAGGAAATGTTTAACAAGACTGGAAAGAATAACTAAATATATGTTAACTTCCAGAGATTTTTATGTAAGTCTATTGAATTTTTTTCTGCCTCCAAAAGCAGCAAGCAGTATATATGAGAAGGTATTTATGCAGTTTCTCTTGGCTAATATTTACAAAGTACTCATGCAAAAGCAAGTTATTGTCTTTCTTTCTTTTACAATTTTATGAGTTTCTTTGCACATTGCTTGAAAACTAATGACACTCTAAACACAGGTTTCCTGGAGATTTTAAATGCAATAAACGAAAAATACATACTAGTTTTGAGCAATATAGATAATTTGGAAACTGAAAATCTGTCTTTCATTGCAGCCTGAAAGAAGAAACATATTTTTTTTGGATACAAAAGAGCAGCTATTAATTGAAAAATTTTAGTCAATGGTAGAAAATAAGTATTATCTGCCATATTTATTATTTATTATGTTTATTATCTACCATATTATTTATCTACCACATTGGATATTATCTACCATGATATCTACCATACTATCTGCCATACTTAAATATCTTTACAGTAAGCAAACACACAGATGATTAAAAATCTTTCTTTATAAAGATCTCTATAAATGTCTATAAAAACTTTTTTAATGAATGTGCTCATAAAATAAAGCTAAATCCTTTAAACTGTTTATTTTCACTTTGTATAGTGAGCTATGTATGGAACATTTTTTGTCTGCACCATTAGCCATAATGCATGATTATAACCAAAATCTTCTTTCAACTATGTAAATAACTCCTTTGCTGCTTTATAACGCAATCCTCTGATGCTCTCCTTAAACTAAGAACCATTTTTAGGAAATGAGATATTGATATAATGAGTCCTTCATGCTGCTGTTCTCTCCTAGTAACTTTCTGGCTTTGAAAATAAAATATTTTATTCATGTTTTGAAATTTGACTTTTTGTTGGAATGTATTTAAAATTTATGCTGCATGATTCTTTCTAATTTCTCAGATTAGCTGCTAGTGTTATGCTTGGTGAATGCTTATTCCTGAGAGAGAGAATTTATCTCAGACTTAGTCTACAAGATCAGGGTTCCTTTCTCATACCAGTATCAAACTGGTCAGTTGGGATAGGCCTTCCCAATCTGTTTCCAAAGAGAAAAAAGATCTTTTGGTGTTGTGGTGTGTTAATATAACTGCCTGAGCCTATATATGGATCAGGTTCCTCACTCTCCTGTCTGCAGGTACAATTGCTCTCCACTCTGAAATTCTCCTGTTCACCTTCAGGATCTCTCAAAATAATGGTTCAGTGCTTCCTCTCCTCAATTAAATTTTCTACTTTCTTAGTCCTTTCTGATCTTTTGTCTTACTCTCTTTTGCCTTTCAGTTCAACTTGGCAGGCAAAGTCTCTCCTCCAGCTCAGACTCAGCTTTCTTATTATTGGCTTCATGCCTGCTAATTTCTGCCTGCTGGATGCCTAAAAAGATCTGTTCTCCTAGCTGTTCTCACAGATCTGTTCTCACAGCTATCCTAGCTGTGATGGGGTCACTTTTACTGTCAGTAGATCTGTTTGTGATTACTCTTATTATGAACTTGGGAATCTAGGAGCCCTTTCCAGTTCTACCTTGTTATGTCTCATCTATGTCCTGCCTTCAGTCAGGGGACATGACTGAGTAGAGTCCAGTCTGATTCTTGCCCTTCCTAAGAATTGCTTCCTAAATGCCCCGATTGAGAGACGGGATGCAGCTTGATGCAAGCAAATGTCGGGTTTATTGTTCCTACACACACTTTTATATGAACCATATAAACCAGAAGGTAGCGTGTCTCGCGCAGATTGGTCACTTCGAAACATCAGGCGCTCCCAGGTGCTCCTTGATCGGTCAATACAAGAACAGCTACAAACAGGCCACGGAAAAACAATGGCAGCAATCAAAGCCCATCTCAAAACAATACTTCTCTCTAGATGACTCAGCCTCACTTTTGTTATCACGAGGGCTCGTGCACCACAACTGAGGCCCCGCCAAGGCTAGTCGAGCCCACATTCCACACCTGAATGAATTGATTTCCATGGAGATTAAACCTGTATATGAGGGCAAGTTGGTTTCAAAAAAAGGATCACTTTCATAGAAGGGTAAGGACTCTAGTGTGTAAAACCCAGGAGGTGAGGAAAAGTTTTGCAGCAATGCACATATTCGTGAATAATGGTACCTTACACCTTTGAAGTATTTCTTTCAAAAATACAGCATTTACTAATTTTTTTTACAACATATCCACCTCTGCAATGGTCTGATTTCTTCCAGGAAAATTCTAGTGGGAGCACTTCTTCTGAAAGAGGTAACGACAATAAACTTCCCTGTGATGTACTACAATTTTTGTAATTGCATAAGTAAATCAAGATTTTTGAGCACAGTTCTGAGAAATGTCTACTGTATTTCTGACCTACAGAAAACCAAAATATCTGGCTAGTTTTTGACTAGTCATTGATAAATGGTGTTCTGGAGGATTATTTCATCCTATATGAATCTCAAGTGAAATAGTCCATAAATTTATGATCTATATTTATTTAGCACTAGGTTAAGAAGGTAAGTACAGTGGAAAATATTGTGAAAAGCACTTTCTTCCATATTAATAACAAATATATGATGTATAAATATAAATCAATCTTATTCTAATATTGCCTAGATTTTCATTTATCTTTTTGAATACGTACCTTGTATTATAAGAGAGATAACTGTCTCATTTACAAAGTCTTTTAAGATATTTATCAGAAACATAAGTTACCTGTCATGAAGGGAAATATATTGTGATGACTGTTATAGACGAGACAAGCCAATTTTCTCATCTACTGTTTATTCAGTAAGCTGGGTACAGAGAATAGCAGCGCTGGG
>JAUBOD010000314.1:2363357-2389097 GCA_032353885.1 Nothura maculosa | reverse complement strand
TGCAAACTGTTCATCCTTATCTAGCCACACAGTCATCGTTTCATTAACATACATTCTTAGTAAACGGGTATTTACAACGGTCAGTATTACAAGACAGGATGTGGTCATCACCTGGATTCTTCTTTTGGTGAACAAACCTGTTTATTACAATGACAATAGCTGCTATAGAAGGAAACATTTGAATATTGCTCTTAAATTCAAGTCTGATGTTTCCTCAATACAGAATGGGCTAATGTTGGATCTTTTTGCTCCTTTTTGTCTTCAAATAATTTCTATGTTTTGCTGATTTGATCACTGTTTTGACACGGACAATATTATCACTTTATTCTTATGTAACTTATTTGCCAATCTTAATCTCTCACTGATGCTTGTGTATTGCATGATAATAATATACAGCCAGATCATATTGTGAGCTGCTTTGAGGAGTATATTTCTACTTATGGTTTAAAGACATCATTTTAAAAAAATATCAAATTGAAGTATAACAAGATCCTTTTAAAAAATAAGGTGCTATGTCAAAACAAGATCAACATTTTTTTATTACTTAGTGAATCTGATCTGCATTCTACTAATATAAGGAAGAAAATAGACCAGTTCTAAATTCCAGAAATTACCATCAATTGAATTGCAATTGAATTGAATTGCCAATTCCCTTATAGTCTCTTTGATCCAAATGGACTAACCAGGTACCTCCTGACTATCTTTTGCTAATACAACCCAATATGAGATTAATTTTTATTGCCGTAAGGGTACTCTACTGACTCCTACACAGTTTATTCTCATAAGGATACCCAAATCTGTTGCAGCAGAGCTGCTTTCTATCCAATTGGTATCCAGCCCATACTGGTGCATGAGGTTAGTCCAGCCCAGGTGTAAGGCTTTCCCTTTAACTTCGTTGAGTTTAGAAATTTTCTGTGAGTCTCAATTTTCCAAGATCTTTGAATGTCAGCCCTCCAGGATATTAATCTCTTCATTCAATTTGGGTCATCCAAGAACTCACCGTCAGAGCATTCTTTTACGCTGTTCAGATTGTTCATTAAGATTTTAAAAATACTGACACTTGAGGAATGGCACTCAGAAACAGCGATGGGACAGACTCTGCATCACTTATACTGGTCTTTGAGCCTCATGGTCCATACAAGTTTCTGTGATAGTGCACCTCATGCAGTCTGCTATGAGAGACTATGTTGAAAGCTTTACTACTGCCAAGGCTTGTGCCATTAACTCATCATCCCTTGTCCACAGATCCAGTCTTATTAGTGTACTTACAACTGATTAGTTGTAATTTACTCTTGATAAATCTATGCAGGTTTATTTCCTGGTCACTTTCCTGTCCTTTGATTGTTTGGAATTGATTCCAGAAAGGTTTGCTTCCATCACCTTCCCTGGGACTGAGATGAGGCTGACTAGACTGCTCTGCCCTGGATGTTCCTTCTTGCCATCCTTGAAGACAGCATCTGTCTTTTTCTACTCTTTGACCAATAGCCTTTGAGAAATGATAAGACAACAGTCTCACCATAACATTGGCGATCTCCCTCAGCACCATGGATATATTCTGTCTGGTTTTATGGACTTGTATACTTTCATTTAACTCATCCAGTTTGATTTTCCTCTGGGTTAAAGGAAAACCTACTCATGGATATACCATACCTTCTTCTTCCACATCTATAAAAACAAGTGCCTCATCCCTCATGTCTACCTTGCCAAATAGAAGATTCACTAGATAACACAAGCAGAAAATACAGTAGCAGATATAGCCAGAGTTGCCTGGCTATAGGCAGGAAACCAGAGTTGCCTGGTGAGTAGATCAGAAAAGCGGTAACAAATGTAGAAAATAGAGTGAATATAAGTCATATCGTGTGGTGTATGATATATAGAAAACATATACAGGCTGTTAGTTCTTTCAGCTTGTGAATTAAACATGTAATTTAAAACATCTGAAAATTTACAATGGTTTCTAAATAGCTATGGGGTACACCCATATTATATATTACCATCATTACTCATTATATATTACCAACCCTCTTCATGTAACTTCATTCTGGCACCTCCAGCTGTGTACAAAAAGAATCTGCAAGCAGATAGACCTTAAAATTAATTAGTTGTTCATTAACACACAAAGATAGCGAGGTTAAACATTATTGTGCTCACCATCCTAAGACCTTTGAGACCCTAAGAGCTAAGACCACTTGAAGAGCTTTGACCAGTGAGCAAGTATCAATTGAGTGGGAACGAGCTAGCCTCTGCTGCTCCCTACAGTTGGTACTGAATTCGTCTTTCCAAGATGTTTTTTTCTTCAGAATTATATATGTTTTATGTTGGTGATTTTCCTCACAAACCCATGAGGTGCCAAAGGTACCCATCTCAACAATTCCACCTGTCCCTTGCAACTTACTCCTCTTATCCTACATGGCACTCCAATATTCTCACTGTTTCTTCTCAGAACTTTGCAATTTTCTCCACATTCTTAGCCAGAATTACACAAATGTAATCATGTAGAGCTTTGGACTGTTGGACACAGGCAGATGAACCTCTGTGGAGAAGAGATGATTACTGGAACAGTGGGTTACAGAAAAAAAAATGTGAAAAATGTGATAAGCTTATGGTCTCATATGTCATAAATCAAAAAGATTTATGAAAATCTTTTATAAACTTAAGTTCCAAAACACTAAAGAATTATGTAACTGGTTTATGAAGAAAAAGGCTGAAAATGAGTATTTTGTATTGTCTTTTTTTATATTCCCTTCTTCCTGATAAAAATTCTGGGCCATTAGCACTAACAAACTCATCTCATTCTTCATCTGAATGACAGTCTTTTAATTATTTAGCATTTCTTTATAGTGAAAGAACAAAGCTGTTTGTCATATCAGTTAGTAAATTGACTTGTGATTAACTGATATCCAGGAAAGTGAAACTCCTCATTAGCTCTCCAGGAAGGAAACCTGGCCTCTAACAGCAGAAGAATTCCACTCTGTAACTAACCACATAAAAGCAAATGCTGCTCATGATTCTTGTTTGGCTCTACAATCAAAGGATCTGACAGTTTTCTGGAGAAAGATTAAAATCAGAGTTACTGACCCCCACTGTCCTCTCTAGCAGAGGTTGCAGACCCCAGACAGAGACTGGTGATCCTCCTGTGTGTCAGCTCCTTTCAGCCTGATAAACAACTGGATTAAATACCTCTCTGGGGAGGAGCTGGGGGAAGTTGGTGTCTGTCAGAGAGGCTGGGGCAGCAGGAATCCCACCATTCAAATTTAAATTGCCTCCTCAAATCTGTCAGATGCTTGATTTAAATTCTCTATCCCATACCCTCTCTGCCTCAGAGAATTAGAGTGATAGGCCTCTGAAAGCAATTCATTAATGATTAAAAAGTCTCTGGAGGCCAGAAGTTGAAAGACTGAATTTTTCATGTGTTTAGTGAAGAAGTCAAGGTAAATAATTCCTATTTTTAGAGTACTGTACGTTTAGATAATTTTAGATTTTAGATGATGTAGATTTTATTCACACTGGAAAAGATGTACCTTTCTTCCAAGTAAATTATTCTAGTAGGGAGAAATTAATCCTTTTTTTTTTTTTCTGAACTTTAGGGTATGGTTTTTCTTTTGTTCGAAAAACATTTTTCAATTCCTTGAAAAATATTTCTCCAATATCAAAAGGTTTTTCTTAAACAAAATTGTCAGCTCTTGGATGAAAAGGGAGAGATGTAATTTGCAGCATTGTAAAGATCTCATTCTCTTAATATTAGTGAAGCATTACATCTGTGTATGTGTGCGTGTGTGTGCGCGCATGTGTGTACAGGTGCATGAATCACTTGCTCAGGTGAAAAGCTTACATTAGCAGTACTTGTGTGGTCTCACATAGCCATGAAAATCAGCAACTGACACAAAATGGTAAATATATTGCGGCATAAAAGGTCACTTAGAAAATTTCTGACAGTTTGGAGTGTAAGAAGGTCAAAAATCAACAGCATATTGTCCTCTTTGGAAAGACTGTGCTACTGCACTCTCTCCATGAACACTTATTATCTCAAATAATTGCATGCTCTTTTGAAATCAGACAGCCATTCAAAGATAGTATTTCACATTTTGGTAAGAAATGAATCATTGCAGTGAACAGCTTATTTTATTCTATCAGTCCTTTTAACATGCAAATAGTAGATTCTTTCAATGAGCATACTTCTGTTTATGCCATTAAAGATAATGTAGGAATAATTGATGATCCATTGCAAAGATGATGAAATTCACATAAAAATATATTGCATTTTGAGTAAAACAGCCTGTAAAATCAAGGTTAACATATTTTCATTGTATGACTGCAAACAATACTTATTTATATTTTCCCCTTTAACTAGAATGGAGGTCTTAGGGGGAAAAAAAAAAAGGTAGAGAAGCTCTAGTCCTGCAAGCAGGAGCACAATAAAATCTTGTCTTCATTGACCATAAAATGAGCGTGAAGCAACAAAAGCACCTACAGATTTTATGTGTGATAGCAAGTAAGTGTTCACATGGGCTGTCTGTCTCCAGAGACTTTTGTTGACTGTGTATTCACCTGGGTTGTGAGATGAAAGTACCAGAAAGCTGTACTTTACAGGAATTGTAGCCCGATTTGGTCAAATGTAATGTTTCTCCTCCTGTTTCTTCCTATTCATTCTTCAGATTATTGTTCTCTAAAGGTGCTGGACTGACATTTTGATTTCAATGCAGGAGCATGCTATATGCACAAGGATTAAATGATGATGAAGAGCAGTTTAAGATTGTCTGCATAACTAACAATTATGTCTCACTTCATCTGTGATAGTCCTCTGCTGTCAGTCCTCTGCTAATCCCCTGCTGCCTCTATATAATTCTATTAGAAGAGGCTACCAAATGGATGGCAGAGTAGAAATTTCAGTGTTAGGCTTGATCTGCTAACATTAGAGGCTAAATGATTTGTCTTGTATTATCAATTATAATAACACAGGATTCTTGGAGTGTTAATATTCTGCTTGTCCTATTTTTGTAGTCCGTTGCTAAAAGGGAGGGAGATTTAAGACAGAGTGGAAAGACAACCTTTTCCATGGTGTGCTAGTACTAGATTATGGTGAATTGAAGAGGTAAGGTCTTCAGATGAGTGAGAACTTTTTTTTAGACAACAGTGTTATGGACATGGAACAGAGTTGAAATAAAGAGAACACAGAAAATTATAACAAACTCTTAAATATGAATAAAACAGCAAAAAATGCACCAGAAAAACAGACAGACAAACAAGCAAAAATCAAGCAAGCATAACAGCCTGTAACTATACTTCAGAGCAATGATGAGAAAATTAGAGAAGGAAAGTTATTCATTTTTAAGAAGTGAGCACAAAAAACTTGACTATTTTTTCTCCTTTATAATAATACTAAGAGATGGTAATTATAATAAAAATAAAAAAGCATTAGGTTTTTAAATGATCCAGATAGAACAAACTGGATCATTTATCTGTTATCAATCTGTTATCTGCTATCAATCTATTATCATTTATGATTTCCAGCTATAAGATATTTCTTATTTCCAACTATAAGGTGGTAGCAGAGGTGAGTGACAAAATGCACTTCACTCGTATGAAAGAAATAGGATTTATTAAGATGGACAATGATTTCATGGGATACTATGGCAATATCACTTATTATTTACTGCGTGCAGACTCAAGATAATACACAATTATCTTGGATACCTTCCGTTGAGTCACAAGGTTCAGATTGGACCCCCTTGCTTTCCAAGTTCCTTTTGAGAGGAGTCTCCCCCTGCACAAGGGGAGATCCTGACGTGCAGCCTGCTGCCATGTCAGGAGAGCTCAAGGGGCTCTTGGTCTGTCCGCATGTTTAGAAGATAAATATAAGGATAGGATACGAATATAAGGATCCTATATTTATAGAATAAATATAAGATAGTTCTTATACCTGGAATTTCATCATGTTGTGGAAAAGCCATAAAATTACGCATTAAGAGAAAAGGCACCAAAAGAAAAGCAAACTGGGAACAATTTTGCAGACCACTGCTGAGAGAGAAGATATAGAATATCTTCCCCTATCTTAGACCAACGAAAACTATATAAAAAACACAGATCCCCAGAGATCACTTTCATTTTCATTCCCATTATCAAGAACTGATCTTGACAATTCTTTAAAGTAAATTTTTCTCAGAATTTATTCTCTTATCCTTTTACTACCAGATTGCACTTTACAGAGACTCCTCTATAAATGCATCCTGCTGTCTCCACAACAAAAATGTGGCAGCTGTGTTCAAAGGATTTCACTGTCAAAGGATCCACAAGTCATGGTTCTGGCCAAGCTTTTAAACAGGTTTTGTCACTATCATAACAGCATTACACAGTACATGAGGTTATATTAGTAAAGATTACTGACAGCTTAGCCATGAACTTTACTGTATCTCATAACATTTGAGAAATAAATGCATCTGCTCTGCAGCTAGAAAAGATAGCTAGAATAAATAAATGAAGAATATTTCCTGCAAAATGAACACGAATGTTATTTCAAACATTTCAAAGCAGAACATATTGAATTTGTGTAGTGATATCAAACTGTTTTGCTTCATAGTGGGTATCATAATAGCACATTAGTCTCCAATGAATGGAATCATGGAGATATCTCAAAGCAATCTATAAATATAATAATGGCAGCTATTTAAGGTCACTGTGAGTTATACTCTGGTTCAGACATAGAATATATTGCAATGTATTTAATCAGTTAGCATGATTTTTATTAGAGATGAAGACTCTTTTTGACTTTGATAACTGAATATTTGACTTATTTTAACAAGCAGGAGTGTTTCGAAAACAAACCTGCTATTAAGCTATAAAAACTGTGGAGACCTCACAGCTATCAGTAAGAAGTCACAAAAATGCTCAGATAGTCACTGGAAGTCAGAAAACCAGGGCTTCATTCTCTACTAATTTATTCATCTTACAACTAATTAGAGAAAGATTTTTAAATAGTTGATGGAAATCTGACAAGCAGAAATGATATAATTTTGCTTACTAACATTCATATCTTAAACACGGAAGTTTTGTAGAAAAAGAGATTTAGGACAAAAGACCACCTGAGAGTCTAAGTTTTTTTCCCAAACTTCTCAGTATTTATTTTTTATTATAAAGGAAAAGAAAAAAGGGAAATCAATTTCAGATGATATATTTGTGAAAAGTTGTCTGATCCTGGACGTTATTATAGACTGCCTTAGAAAATAATAAACAAAGTCCACATTGTGGTAAGAGTGTATTCTTGCAGAATAAGCTGGAGTTCTCAAGTGTTTTGCTTTGTGATTTGTTCATTCTGAGGAGAATTAATTAAAATATTGAAATAAATAAATCCTAGGCCATCTCTAGAGGGTTTCTTTTTGGCATTTGAATAATAACCCCTTGTTGTTACAAACTTAAAACAAAACCTAAGTCTTTTATTTTCTGAACAAAAAGTTAATGCAGAGAACTAATTCTAATCTTCTATTCTGATTCCTATGACAACAGCTGTGTCTCTGTGTAAGTGGAGTTCTCTGCCAGGAAATATCTCAGATGTTAAGAGTCAAAGTACAAATATTAGCAAGTAATTTTTCTGTAGGCAAGAGAGCTTAGAATAATTTCTGTGACCTTTCAATTAAGTCATGCATAATAGTTTTGTTTGCTCTTCAGTTTCTCTGTTGGCCTCTTTTCCTAATTGATGCTCTTTATAAATATCTTAAGTCTGTGACAACTTGAAACACATAAGGCTGAGGAAAAGATAACATAAATGATAACGTAAAAATTGGTTTTGTGCTACTTTATGGAACTAGCAATTATAATAACTCATAGCCAGGTATTACAGCTACAAGCAGTCTCTTACTTGTTACCACACTGCATTTAGAATCTACGGTGCATTTTAGTAACTTTTGCTCTTCACTGCTAATGGAAAAAGCTTGTCACACTCTTTTGTTAAAAGTAATGGCAGACTTGTTCTCTGCTAAGAGATACACTTAAAATATATGCAGTAATAAAAAAAAATCCCAAATGTAATGTTCTGTAATATTCTGTAATATTACCATTTCCCATAACCACAGACTGCAAAAAAAATGGACACTGGGGGTAGGATACGTTGTACTTGGTTTCAGAGCTCTGCAATGCAGTTTTATAAGCAAGATGAGCTCTTTTCATGGTTGGTAGAGAGAAATAGGCCTTTTTGAAGAGTGATTCACTAACGTCTTTTGGATGCCCACCTCTGGGTGAGAATCTCCAAGTCCAAAAGTGGCTGTTTCTCTCTAACTACAAAGAGAGTGCAGGATAATTCTTTCAGTATAGATGATTACCAGCACTGAATCCTACATTTGTCAGATGAATCCAATGCACTGCAGTTTGGGATCTCACACATTTGCTGAAAGATTTTAGGCCAAAGACAGAGTGCACAGTGCTTTCCAACGTACAAGACCACTATAGCTGTTGGTAACTGTTGTTGCTGTGCTTTCCTAAAGAAAACCATTTTATTCCTTGACTACACTGATGTCATACAGTAAGACATCAGCATGCAAGTGCAGCAGGATTGTGTCCAGACTACTTCTTGATCCACACCTACATTTGCTGTTGAGAGATAGATATAACAACAGTCCACATCATTACATGGAAATCCACTGGTGCTCACCTGTCTTTCTAAAATTCTGTAATTTAAAATAAAAGCCACAACGCATGCTACAAAATTCAGATTAATTTTCACATACATTTTTATTCTCTTATGATCATGCAAAATATCTACTGATTTAAGTGGGAGTGAGATACACTTTCAGGATTTAGTCCTTTTGCCCATTTTCAAAAAGAAACAAAGAGCAAATCATGCAAATATTTTACAATGCCAGCATTTTAAAGGCACTCCCTACTTAATCATGAAGGTTCTCCAGGGGTTACATTGCCACCTTTACCTACAAATTAATCTCTTCCAAGCAGTATTCATTTTGAATACCTGCCTTCCCACTGTGTATGATATATCACATTATATCTGTTATCTCAGCAAGATTAGAGGAATATTGTGCCATTCCCTGTAGGCTTTCTGCTTTTCTTAGTAATACTTCTTTCTTGGACATTATGCATTCATTTGGGCTCTCAGTCCATTTATTACATGTTTTTTCCTGGGCGAGCTTGGAATCAATTTATAGCTGACTCAGGAACATTTCACAACCAGTTTCTGTTATGTAGGATCAGAGGAAGCTGATCCTACATAAAATACTAAATTAATTGAATATCTTTGTTGTTAATGTAAAGATAGGCAAGACGACAATCCAGTATAACATACAGCGTTTAATAAAACTGAGAGGTTTTCTGCCAAAAGAATGTCAGTTGAAATTTGCTCAGGCATCACTTTTCGTTCAAGTGAGTGAATGCCTCAAACTCCTTAATGCTGTCTTGGTTTCTAAAAAAATTATTTTAGTGTCATTCTTCATTCCATGATGCTAGGAAAAGACATTACCTTTCTAGGTGTTTTCATTTAACTGGGCACTGAACACATTAAACTCAATCATCCACCCAAGATCTTCAGATTTACACGATAGATGTGAGGCAAAAGATCAGCTAGCAGGTATGTATGTCATAGAGATGTCCTGCTTTCTCTAGAATTGTTTTCACTGAAGCAGATGGACAGAAAGGCGGGACAGACAACAGGCAGGAAGATGAAGTATCTTCTACATCAGGGAATTGTCGTAATGTGATCTCTAAGGAGGTCTGTGAATGTTTGATAAGATCCCAGATGGAAAAGTTTGCTAAGTAGAATATTGAAAATTATAGTTCATGGAAGAAATGGCCAAAAGGGATTCAGTAATAGATTAAAAGTAAATAACAAAAAAAGCCAGGCTGGATTAAGCTTGTCATGGGCCACTCTTAGTACTGCATCTCTGCAATCATCTTCTCTGTAAATCAACTTTAAATACAAAATTCAAGGCTTAATTATATTTACTGATTATACAAAATTTGGAGTCATTGACAACAGAGAAGAATTGTGACATCATAGAAAAGAAAGTAGATAATCTTAAAGACTGGAACAAAGGGTAGACAGAGCAGTGCCATGCATATAAAATAATCAGCTAAAAACAAGTGATCTTGCTAACTAGAAATAATAAGATAATTAAACAGAGAGAATGAGTCTCATCTGACAAATTTTGATATGGTTATAAACTGACCAGGAGCAAATGCAGGTATGAAATAGAGGAAAATTTGTGATCATCAGAGAATAGATATTCTGACACAGTTTCTCACTTGCACTAAAGGTAATGCATTCAACTAGTTTTAAAATAGATTTTTATCAATTTTCAATAGAAATTTCATGGCATGGTAGCCACATGCTGCCTGAAGAGTTCCCTTCCAAATCTATGTGGTTTTTTTTTGTTTGTTTTTTTTTTCGTTCTAGGAAGGAGATAAGCATGCCACTAAGGTCAGCCAGTGGCTGGATTCAGTCATGGCATGGTAATAAATGTTGCAGACTGTAGGCTTGGGAGCTTAGAGCTTCCAGCTTGGGGACCTAAAGTTTCTTCTATTTTTTTCTCTCAATAGTCTCAGCTGTAATAAGGGATAATAGCTCACTACCCTGCAGTACTTCCTAAGGTCATTAATGACTTGTCTTTGTTCAGATAAGACTTAAGACTTTCATAGAAGAATGTAAAAATGTATGAAAATGCCAGTGAAAAAAATCCTAGCTACAGGCAAGAGTCCAAGTTCATGCTATGTGTGAGGCCTGGAGAGCCACGAAGTGCACCACATAGAGAGATGGAACAGCTTTCCAAATGCAACATCTTGTTCGAGGCTTCATTCAAGGTTTTAGCAACATGAGTTAATTGAACATTCAGCAGAGCTTTCCTTGTCACTGGCTAAACTACCAAATATGGTAATTGTAAATTAAGCTCACCAACCATGATCTTATGTAGAAGTGAAAATCCATGTATACAGTTTATCAATATTAATACAGATAGCAAACTAGGCACTAGCTCTACATGTTGGATCAAAGGAAATACTTTGAGTGGATCAAAGTTCCACTCATAAACTGCCAGCAGTCCCATTTTCTGTCCCAGATTTCACTGAAATGCTTAGTTGCCAAGATAACTTTATTCAGCATATAACTTGTTCCCATTTTATATGCAAGCCATAGAATGCTACTCATGTGAAGTATTATTTCTCATCGGCAATTGCCTCATTCCTAATTGTCTCAAAAAGCATCATACTCTCTTATTGGAAGTCTTTCTAAGTATTTTATGATCTTCTGATCAGAAGATCTGATAATCTTCTGATCTATCATGAACCAGGGCATCCTAAGAGGAAAACTTAGATCTGAGAACAAACACATGTTGACACTGTAGGACTGAAGTACTTTCACATGACCACTCTGCACATAATTCTTTGTCTTCTAGACTGATCCATACCCAAGCAAGTAGTCAGTGAGGCTGGTTGTTACAATGTCGGCCTCTTGAATTTTATGGAGGAAATGTCGCATTATGGAAGAAAATTTTTATAAGAACAAAGCTTTCAAAAGACTTCTCTAAGGAGGGAAAAAGAAAAATTAAAAAAGTACTTTAATGCTAGGTTTCCTTTTCCTTTTAATGAATTTTGTTATAAAACTATCTGCATTTCCATATTACATAGTTTATATGAGCTCACTGCAATTGGAGTTTCCCCATCAACCTTAAGGAATTTGGGGATTTCATGTCTAGAGTTCTTCCCTTAGCCATGGGTATACTATTAGTTAATATCTGACAGCATCAGACTAAAATTATATATTACTTTCAATCATTACACATGCATCCTTCAATAGCTTGTTTATTCTGCCACAAATTCTCAAGTGACATGAACTCAGCATTAACAATAGTTCCCATGATGCTGTGAGAGAATGAAATCCTGCAGGGATTTTCTGGTATATCAATGCAACATTTTGAAAATCACAGAAGGAATCAGTGAAAATAGATTAAAGAAGAAAGACAAAAATAGTGAAAAATAAAAAGAGAAAAAAAAATATATAATATCAATACACATTTACATTTGTCATAGAAAGCACAAAAAAACACCAGTTCTTATATATAGTAACAGTATAAAATAACAATACTTACTCTTATATGATGCAGTTATAATGGAGACACATCTGAATGTACTCAAAAATAGTTTGATTGGGTAGTGACAACTATCTAGCAAAAACAGATTATGTCGACCTAGCTCTGTCTTCCAGAAGTGAAGTATGTAAAAACATTTATGAAAGAACCTTGACCAGAGATTCTCTTTTTGGAATTAATGCTTTAGTTTCCAAAACCAGCTCAGAGCCTTAAGATAAATAAAAACACATAATGTGACTAAGACTCCTATGTTCATGCATTTCCCTTGGTATGAGTTTTAGTAAATTCTTAAGTTTGAACAGACCTTTGCTCACTTTGTCCTAATGTTTTCCATATACCACCAAGATAAGAAGTTGAATCTTTTTTCTGCCAAGAGTTGTTGCATGACCTTCCCTGAAGTGAGATTCCTGATTTCTTTTAGAGGTCAAACAAACAAAAAAACTTGTTTTTAGAAAAAGAATCCAAGAGCCTATGTTGAGAAATTCTTCCTGACAATAAGGGGACAATTCCTTACAATTTGCATGCAAGTCTGGCAAATGGGTTATTCTATATGAGGGTGAATGTTGACCACCCTTGAAGGACTGCTGTGGACCTTCAGCCGCCTCATATGTGCTAAGGCAGGCATCAGCCCAGTGGCCTTCAGAGCATTTCCTGTGATGCAGAAATCTGGCTGTCAGGAGACTGTCTTTCTACAAACGTCTGTTAGGTAGAAGTAACTCCACATTACATCTAATAGTGAGATTAAAAATTCTCTCAAGCTAGATTCCAATATAATCCTAAAAGCCTCTACAGGCAGCCTCTCCCTTGGGGTTTTAATCTAGTTGACTGTACATGTGCATGATGAGGCATTTGTTCAGATTTTTTTTCATATTCAGAAAAAAAATCTGAACAAAAAAAAACAAAATCTGACCAGACCATTCAGGTACTGAATGGTCTGGTCAGCACTGTCATATTGTACTGAGAAGAAATTGTAAAAGGAGCAAAGAAGTGTCACTGTGGAAGTACAGACAATTACTTCTGTGTGTTTTGCAACAAGTCATTCAGGTATAATAGTGTTTGAAATCTATAAAAAAAGCAACCTTATACAAACATTGGTACACAAAGTTTTCTGAAAAGCAATGATTGCAAACAAAAACAACAAAAACAACCACAGTAACAAACAAAAAAGCAAACCAATTTGATCTAGTCATATAAGCTACTGCAGAACGCTGATTTTGTCTTCCTTTATTGTAGTTCCCAATGTTTTCCTTCCGAGATGACTGTTCTATGTGTATACTTCAGAGGAAAGTGATAAAAGAGATTTTTCTTCTGTTTGAGAAATAAAGCTTTGTTGTTTTTATGTGCTGCGTTATTGGATAGGAGTAGAAATAGACAACAAATGTATCCTATGTATATCCAGACTGAAATTTATGGCAGTAGAATTGAGTCTGGACAATACATAATACTATCTGCAAGGGAGAACATAAAGATCAAAGAGGTCAGGTTTGATTTTCACAAAAAGTTTTAAAAGCTGCAATTTCATTTAGTCTCCACTTACTGTTTTTCCTTCACAGTCTTACTATTCAGCATTCACTTGAAACAGCTTGGAGTATTGGCTTTCTCTACATACAGTCCTCAATTTTCTAATGGGCAATATGTCTAACATGCCATGATTTGCATATTCTGTTTTGTATCAAGGGATTAAATGCAATAGCTAAAATCTGAAGTACATTTGTTAGACTGGGAAGTTTTGTTTCAAGATACAATCCTGATTTATCTTACTAAAATTTTGTCTAAATATATATGAGTATGCATCCTCCTCTTTACATTCTGTTTGCATGAAATTGTCTACTTGCTTAAAATATGTCATAATCTGTAATTCCTCTCAATATTCCATGAGAAACAAGATATCTATACAGTATCTCTCTTAAATAAAAGAAAATACATATATATACATATATATATAAAAAGAAACACCTTAAAAAGATTGTGTATGCTGGCAATTCATACTTGAGCTTTTTATTTCCAGCAATTTAGCAGGTGCTCTGTTTTTCCCTGATAACAAAAACTTCACAAGTGCACACAGATCTTAAAGAATGTTAATTTATTTACAAATTCAAAAAAGGTGTTAACAGAATATTTGTGCTGTAGATGAAGTTTCCACTTAATAAATGTAATCACAGACCAAAGACAATGGATTCATTGTTACCCTTAGGTCTGAATATTCATGCACATATGTTTTGAGAAAAAAGAAAAATCCATAAAAACTTCTTCACTTCATTTTTAAAAATTTTGCACCGAAAGTTTTTGAGGTAATTTGTAGTACAGTTTTGTTTCTGCACCTGCTTGAGCGTAATTACTTGGTTATATGAGTACTTAAGTGTCTGGTGATCCTTAAAACTCAAATCAAAGTGAGAAATTGCATGTGCAATTAAGCAAGCAGAAGGAGATGGGTAGCTGAAGCTGTTCTCACCGTTAATTTATATTTTTATCTGCTTGAATCATAGAATACTGTAATAAATCCTACCTTCTGGCTGCTAAAGGAGAAGATATATATGAAGATAATCGAAATGGCAAAGGACTTATGAGCATCAAATGAAAGCTGCCACACCAAAAAGATCAACTAGCATTATATGATTTTGAATTTTAAAATGCAGATCATTTTTCTATACTACATTTTTATTATTTCTTTCATTTGAGAGAAGAGAAAAATGAAATTTTTTTTTCTGATCCTCAGCATATAATTATCAGATCAAGAATTTGTGCGGATAAGTTTTGCCTGGAATTAGACTAGAACTTTTCTAAAGGCAGGCCTTCTCTTTGTTTATCTTTGAACTTGGATGGAATTGAATCTAGGAGGCTTAAACTCATGTCTTGATTTAGCATTTCAGAAGACACAGAAAGCAAACTGAAGAAAGAAATGCAAAAGGCTAAAGGGGTGCCCCACTGCCAGGACTCAGCATCCAGCATCATGCAGACTACTAGTCTGAATACAACTCATTGAAATATCAATCACCTGGAAAAGAAGCCGTATCCAAGTCTTTCACAAATGATTTTAATGAAGTCTGTTATACATTTTCCGTTACTAAATATTAAAATATTTTTTTATTTAAATCATGATATTCTGCAATTTTTTACTCTCTGGAATTCCTAAAAGTCAATAAATTAAAACAATTGCTTATAAATATTTTCTGCCTGGACTGACCCAGCTACTGTGGCAGTAAAAATCTGGCTTTGTGAGGGCAAAGAGAAAAAATAGTACTCCTGGAAATGAGTATTTTAATCAGTTCCCCTTGCTCATTGAGGCCTGTCAAGTCATAGCACTTTATCTTTTTATAGCTGACTGAAAGTCAAATAATGTTTTGTCATAAAGTCTGTATCTTCTGGAGGCAGGTAAGAGTTTCTTATCGGGTTAAAACCAACAATTGGGCATGTTACAAAACTTGAATATTTCCCTGGCTTTTAAAATCCAAAGATACAAATAAGAGTTTCTGGAAAAGAAAACTGCACAATAGCAGTAAGTGCTGAAATGGATCCTGTAAATAAAATAGGATGTTTAGTTAACAAAAGAGCTTCTACATAAGTGTTTTATCAGATCAAAGACCTCATGATCAGCGAGAGTCTGGGTAGTGATCTGTAAAACCCTAGGAATTTCACAGTTGACAGGATAATTTGTATTGAGGAAAGATTGGAAAGAGCCATTGAAATTTTATATAAAAGCCTGAAAAATAAATATTTTGTCTCCACAAAAATAAGATAGGGGCAACTGAAAATTAGCAGTCTATAATTATTGTGAAAGCCTTGGATATTTTGTAACTGATGTTCAGGAAGTTTGGAAAAGGCTACAGTGTGAAGAGCTGAAGAAAACCAGCAGAACCAGAATATTTTTCTTAATTTTTACATAGCTTTACTAACTTACTAACTTCATTAACTTGCTAACTTTTAACTAGCTTTATTTTCTCTAAAGATGATTAATGTGATGGGGAAAGCCATGACCTGCTGTAAAGTTAGGTGTGGGCAGGTTTTTTTTATAAATTTTAATGTGTCATATGAAATTTCATTCAGGAATTGCAGATAAGAAGCTTAAGCTTAAAATAAGGAAAACAATATATTTGGCTGATGAAAACGTTAGATTATAGTAAACTGCACATATTTTTACAATGAAAATGGGCATGAAAACATGGGTCACAACTGTGCGATAGTTTGTTATTATGATTGCCTACCTGACTGCAATGTGACCATATGTCTTTTTCACAAATTTGCAGTTTTACATTGTGGTTTTATTGTGGAAAGAAAGAAAGAAAAAGACCTATTTAAAATGAAATTGTGATGATGAGGAAAATTGAATTGTTAAAAAGGTTGTTAAACTCTTATATAGAATGACTAGAATTGTTTGTTTATAAACTTCCATTCTTACTATCATTACACAGAATCACAGAATCACAGAATCTTCAAAGTTGGAAGGGATCTCTAGAGATCATTTAGTCCAACCATTAGATCTATATTTAGAGGTACATACAGCCTTTTTGAAAGACTCACTTTTTTTTTTTTTTGACATTATTTCAGATTTTGTCATTATTATTATGATTCATAGCATTGATGTTTCCCTCAAGCAACGTGTTAATACAACCTGTCATTTGCTTTCTGTAGTTGCTTCCAGCATACCAATATTATCGTCTTTGTTACTTTCACTTAGCTATGAAGAAGTTATAGATTGCCCCAGAACTATTGATAATGTCTATAGGATTAATAGCTTCAAATCCCCTACACCTTTGACTAGATGATCATTTTCTATCCACTACCTTATTTAATCTACATTACAGAACTTTCACTATGGATCCCACATTAATGCCTTAAACACTTGTCCACCTTTACTGTAATCACATTTTACTATAAGGATTATCCAGCATTGCTTATGGAAATGGTTGAAGTGTAACTAACTCCTAACTAATTTGTTAAACATTGTGGTGGGAAAACTTGCTGGAAGAACTAAATAGCCTCTGGAGTAACTGAAACATCTGTGCAGAGGAGGTCGGTGGATATAGGAATGGCCTCCATGAGTTATCAACAGTACATTTACCATTTTAAAGGTAAAAAAGATAGCCCTTTCCCCAAGGAACTGGCAGCCAAATTCAAATTAAGTAGCTGATTCACACCTAGTTATGTGGGATGCTAAAATGAGCTGCATATAAAATGTAAAACTGCACAGAATAGAGTTTGATAAAGACATATGAGATAAATGAGTGGTTCCAGTCACTTATTTCATTCAGCCAAGTAATGCAAGATCTTTCTTTTTAGATTTTGAAATTTATGAACAGTGTGCAAACTTATTTTCAAATCAGTAAATAAGCTGGATATTCATTCTTTGTATTTTTAAATATGTCATGAATTAATATTGATGCAACTGATATTTTAGTAAACTCCTAATGAACTAGTATTAATCATAAAGACTTTTCAGAAGGGCTTTGAATCATGATAAAAGTAAAGTTCAGAAGGTATGAGGTACAATCTATTACACTATGCAGAATCAGCACAATGTAGTCTCTGATATTTAAGATGGTTTAACTTGACCTATTAGCCTTTAATTTTCTACCAACGACTAACTTCTAACTTACTTTCATCAAATATCAAACTATTTAAAAGTGCAATTTAGCTAAAATTGTTTTCAAGTCAACTGAAAGATTTTCTTACTAAGTAACTAAATTTTATATATATTTCTTTTAAATTATGATCCTGTTCATATAGACTCATGTTCTTAGCATATTTGAGCATATTAGACTGTGTTCCAAAAAAAAAAGGAACTTTAATCACATTTGACACTATACCAACAATGAAATATCTAAATATTAATTGAGGAAAAAATCATGTTAAAGGTAAATGACTGAATGAATAAAACTGAATGTGAGGTCAGATCTAAGAATGTAGAGATTATAAGAGATACACATAAGAGATTGTAAGTTACAGCAAATGAGCTTTATGAGTACTAGGGAACTGATGATACGAACCTGAAAACCATCTTAATTATCAAGGGGTATGTGTTTTGTTTTAAATGTTTGATTGTTGATATAAATATGTATTGAAAATATTACCAGACTATTCAGTTCATGAAATAATGGAAGGGCCAGCAATAGCAGCTTATTTAATATTTATGGAGGTCATCCTCAAGGACAGCAGTTAGGAATGTCTCCTTAACAAAAAAGAAACAATGTTAAGAGAAAGAAGAAACTGCAAGCACATGGCTAGCACCTGATCGAGAAACTCATTGGACTATTTTGTGCATGATCAGTTATTCTATTGGTTGAGCTTCAGGTGCGTTTCAGGTGCCAGAGCTGTATCTGGTGTGGTAGAATAACTTGTTGATGTTGCTAAATAAAGGGTCTTTGGTAGGAAACACCAGAGTCCGTGTCTTCATACGCTATAAATATTGACTAAATTAAATGGCAACATTTGTGTTGCATATTATTTTAGCTCTTAGAAGTTTGAATTTTAGTTCTTGTGTTATTTTATATCACTGATTTTGGACTGTGAATTTCTTGAAGTCATTTTCAGTTTTGTGCTTCTCATGAGCGGTATTTGCAATAGCTTGCATCTCAGTTTTCTGAAAGATATGTCACCCTTCTGTCACGTGCAGTTAGTCAACAATCGGAGATTGGCTAAATCCTAGATCTTTCTCCTAAAACAAAATGCAAATATGTTTGCAAATCATTGGAAGTTTTGAGTTCACTTGTATACCATCATTACATGATAAATAAACAGTGATAGATAATACAATATACTTAATGTATTTATACACATATATTCCTGAGATAGGGATTCATATGTACATAATGAGTCTTGAGACTGAAAACAAACAACATGGTTTCATAGAAGAAGGATGGAGGGAGGAGGGAAGAGAGAAAGAAGAAATATATTCTTAGGAAAACCAGCTCTATAAAACAGAATGAAGTGAAACAACTGCCTCTTAAAGCCTTTTAAAGGCTCTTTACAACAACCCCAGTTTCGCTACCTATCTGAATAGCTGTTACTTTCTTAACTGCAATACACTCAGTTAATTAATGAATTTAAAAAGGAATTCAGTTTGGGTAGATTCAGCTGTTTTCCTTCTGAGCATTGCAGTGATCCCCGCTGAAGCACAGTTAGTGGACAGAAAAGCAGTCAGTAAAGCACTTAAATTATAGTTTGCTCTTCATCATCACATGTGAACTTCATTTCGACTATAATACTCTTTCACTTTCTGTTGGCTTTGCCTACTCTGCCTTTATCTCATTAATACGGAGTGCGATTACCATTCCCTGGCACCTTCAACATATTTTTGTTCTAGTTACTATCATGTGCAAATAACATTAATATGGTGCTGCCAAACTTGAAAAAAATAAAGAACTTATCGCAAGCTACTTCTGCCTGACATGTCTGTCTTACTCTGTTTGCCATTCGTCTTCACCAACAAATGCTAGCTGAGCAATCTCTTCATTCCTGAAGCCTCCTGTGATGCCACTTTATAACACAATGCTGGGCTTTTTCCATTCAGCAGCACTAGTTAACCATGAAATCTGTGGTTGGTTATGAAAAACTTGCTTAAACATTACCTACACTCTTCATGAAAATATTGAGCTGAGAAAATACTAGGAACTGAGCCCAGAAACATGCTCTTTGGAGCCTCAGTTTTCCTAGTTAGGTGTTAGGACAATGTCAGGGATTTCTTACGAAATGAACCTTTTCCCCTTATCAACTACATGAGTTGGCTTATGAAAGGGTGATAGTCTGATTTAGCAGAAGTTCCTCTTGACAAATCCAGTCTTTTTAATTATGTTATCCTCTGTGTGCTTGTCAGTTGATTGCTTAATAAGGTTTTCTTCTGTAAAATTTCTAGTGAGATCAAAGTAACTGCCTGACCTGCAATTTCTTGCAACTCCTCTTTTCTTCCTCTGTAGAAATAAGTTGTATATATGCCTATTTTCAGCCTCCTGGGATCCTCCCTGTCCTCTTTGAAGTCTCAAAGATAATTGTTAATGGTTCTCTGTTTGGCTAGTTCTTTAGATATTCTAAGGTAAATTCTATTAGATCCTACTCAATAAATGGATTTTATCTAAATACTCTTTAACTTGCTCCTGTAATATTCTCCTTTATGTTCCGATTATCTGTGTTAGTGTATTCATATTCCTCTTTTTCCACAAATGGAAACAATGAGGAAGCAATGACAGAATTCAGAGGACTCTTCAGAAGACTATTTCAGTCTTCAGTTCACTTTTTTTTCCTCTCTCTCCTTTATCATAAACCTATGCTTTCCTTTGTTTCTCTCCTGTTTGTTTCTCTCCTGTTTGTAATGAATCTCTAGAAACTTCTTTTGTTGACTTTTATTTATCTGGCAGCTCCAAAGTATTTGGAAAAAAAATCCATATTCTCAAGATAAGTAAGTATGTCTTGTGTTTTGAAGATATTAGATGAGAACTATTGCATGCAGCAAAACTTAACTTTCAAGGATTATGTCTTAACAATCATGTCTGGGAGCTATCTTGAACCAAGACTAGTTGCATCCAGACTTCAGACTTTGCATGAGAATGAGGTGTCCTCTTTTTCTCACCACATTAAACCATCCCACCACAGTGTAGGAAATGTAATTGTCTTCAGCTTGGATGGGAAAGTAGTGAACCAGGTCTGGCGGCCATTCCATGGGGTCCATCCCCATGCAAACATTTTTCCTGGATATAAATAAGGAAATAGTTTACAAGTGGGTTTAAAATTAAATAACTCTTTGAATAAATTCTGTGGATATATTTAGTTCTGAATCAAGGACCTTTCTACTGTTAAGCTTAATCCATTTGCAAAAATACTTTGCATGAGTCTGCAGCAGCATTTCTTACTGTAGCGCAAGTCTGTGTTTACCACAATAAAGTTAAGGAAGAATTTTCATCTACCTTGCATGAAATAAATACAGTATAAGAGGAACAGCAGTATATCACTGCTTAAACAGACCACTTAAACCTTGTTTCTCTTTCATGGTTTCCTTAGAGTCTAAGTCCGCATACACCCAGTGATCTGCAAACCGTGATTTACTGCTTTCTGTCTACTCTGTTGCCTTCCTCTTGTTTATATGAATAGTAACTCATCTAGCTTTATTTAGTAAATGTATACTTCTGAATAAGTCATCTAGGCTCTCCATACTGAGGAGGAAGAGAGGCAGGTCTCTGTAGTAAAAACTTCCTCTGCTTTATCCCACAAGGTATTTTGTTTTTCTCTTACATGACCAGGCAAAATGAATGTCTGTGGTCTGAATCTTATCGGTCTGCATAGACTATAGAGGAAGATCAGATTAAATGTTTGGCATATAGGTAGTTAAAATCCATTAGATTAGTGTTGACCATATGTGCAAGCACACATTTACGTACACAGTGACTGTAACACATCCTGCCTCCATAGTTGGGTATGTAAACCATCTGATATGGCAATGTATATATCTCAAAAATTAGTACTCATTTCAGTCAATGTGTTGCAGAATAGACAAGAGGGGAATCTAGCTGAGGGTTATATTTATTCTAAAATTATTCTTCTTACCTCACTGGAGAAAAATTGAATTGAAGAATCCTCAGAGAAAAGCATAGGTTTTTCATAATGAATCTGTAGAATGCACTTAGAAACTGTGATGTCTTTGTACAAGAGCTTATCAGGACTTAGGGTGTTCTGAGAGGTATCTGAGAGGTGTTCTGAGAGGACAGACCTGTAGGATGCTGATGGCGCTTGTTTATGTGTTAGACACTTTTTCACCAAGTAGCAAATGATGTTTGGATTTGATTCATCCTTTTCTATCATATTTACAATAAGACTCATGGCAATGTTCTAGGTCAAAATTAAAGGGAGAAATTGTGATCTTTTCTAAATTTTGGTTTTGTGACAAGCTTCACATTCTTTCTGCCAGTGATACTGTCTAGCTAGTTATTCTCTGTCTCTTATCTGTGCAGCTTATTGGTCCTTGCTTGCTTTTCACTTGTCTCCATTAAATTGCATTATATTTTAATCCATCTTATCAAAACATAAAGGATATAAACTACTTCCCATAACCTATTTACAGAAAACATTAAAGTGGTGGAAGACAACTAACTTGTCAGATCACACACGAACACTTCTTCCGGATAAGCCATTTGACAAGTTCTTTAATCACTATGGCTATTTTCCATCTGTTTATACACTTAAAGGCCAGTGGTGATTCATCATGTCTTTCCAACAAAAATTGCATGACTAATTCATAAATACCAAATCTGTAATCTGGTTCAGGGAATTACTTTATTCTCAGTGGTAGGAGTTTATCAAAATTAGAATATTCTACCCAGCCTAAACTGGAAGCAAATATTTCTGGCAAATGTATCTGAACTGCAGCAACATGCTATGCAGGGTCCTGAGTATGTTTTGTTAAATACATTATCCAGTAATACCATCTATTATTGATGCATTTGGTTTCAAAATAAGCAGTCAGGTATTTTGAAGACACAAGCAAAAATTATTTGTATGATTAAGATCTTTCTGAAAAAGGTTCTTAATTAAATTGAGATGATGAATGTATATAAATTGCTAGAGATGAATCATACCTAACTTGTTTAGAAAGCATTTTTCTTCTTTGCAGTCTGTGCTGTTATTGTGTATCCAGTTCCTCATAAAAGCCATTTCTGCCTTCTAGAGTTATATAACATTAATGTTATGTCTAACTTGCCTGATAAAGATGTATTATTTTTAAAATAGGAACTCTGAGTAAAACGCCAGAGTAACTACTAGCTCACAGTGAATATTTTACTTCTATGAATATGTATATCGAAATATGACATTTATGAGTTTCCCTTTCATTCCAGCCGCTCACAGGTCTTTACAAATACTGCACAATATATCCAGTGTAGCACCAATCATACCTGGAGTGGCATGTGGCAGCTATCTGGCTCCCACTTGAAAGCTGTTGATAACTATGACTTGCTTCTTTTCTACAGTATTTTTTTTCTGCAAAGTAGATGAAGGAGAAATCCATCCAGGAGATAGGCAGAGACCATCTGCCATTACTAATTTCATATTTAGTCCAAGCAGTAGTTTTACCAAAATCTCAGAGATGAAAACCTGGTTGCTGTTATAACTTGAGCCAGTTGATGTAAAATGAGTCTATATATTCAGTATACTTCCATAATATTGTCCATGAATGCAGATGAATCTCCCCATTGAGATCATAAAGACCTTGGAATGTTTTTTTTTCTGAATTCACTGTGAATTGTTTTGAAACAGTGAGTCACATAACACTGGGTACTGCTACTAAACACTTAAGTGTGCTAAAGAAGGTCTAGTTTGAGATTTGTGTGGTACCTATATGTGACAGAAAATGATGATAAAGTGAAATGGAAACATCTGACCTCAAGTCACTAAATGTAGATTCTTTTGTCTTTACATATCAGGTTATGTATCTGGCACTAATAAAATTGCTACTTTTGATTTCTGCTGTAGTCAACAGAAAGAAATACATTCTGCAAAACTTTTTAGATATGAATTTTGCTGTGGTGGTCTCTTTTTTCCTTTCTAACCTGACTGATTATGGAAGAAGCACAGTGTGACTGTCTTCTCAACTTATGATTACAGAAGAAGCATAGTGGACTGTCTTCTCAACTTAGATTTCAGTTGATGTATGGGCCTATGATCTAAGCATTTGGAGAACCAGATCACTTAGCCCAGTGTTCTGCATTGCCTTAAAGGGGTCTCCATGGATCTGTCTTCCAGAGGATGATCTTGTGACTGGATGAAACCTGTCTTTTGCAAATGATTAGGTTTTCTTTCATTGTCTTGTCTAGACTCAGATTTTTATGCTCCTCCCCCACAACAACAGTTGTGAAAAGTTACTGGAAAATCTTAAAACAGCTTTTCGCCTCTGCAACATACTTTTTTATACAATATTTTGGATAAAGTTTTGGTCTTCCTACTCAAACTAGTTTATCCCTACATATTCAGAGTCAATCTGGAATAGAAATTTCTAGAAAAAAAAGTTATCTAATGAGTGCTTAGTGATCTCATTAATATTTGAAAGTTTTTTTTTTTGAGAGTACATGCTTTTTTTCTGCTTTGAGGCAGTACATGTCTTTATATATGTATATAAAAGAAAATACTTTTAAAAGGTGATCTGAATCCCACACAGCAAATTGAAAATTGATATATCTGATGTCCAGCACATCTTGCAAGAAGTAAATCAATTAGAGACAAACCATAATCCATTTTGCATGCAGTAACTCAGCAGCTTGGATGATACATGACCAAATCAATAGGAACAAGACAAAAATGTAAGTCAGGTCGAAAGTTCAAAGAAAATTGGATTAAAGAATGATCATATTAAGAATAAAATGAAAGAAGTAATCATCTGCACCATACTTTCCAAACCATAACCCTTCTTTTTCAATAAAAAATGCAATATTAATATGAAAAATGCATTAATAAAATTGACATTCTAGCTTATTTTTTGAGCTAGTGAGGCCAGCCTTTCCTAACTCATATCTAAATATCAGGTTTGTAATTCCCTTCAATTAGTATTTTCACCCTATTGGCAAAACTCAGCAACATAAGAAAGCTAAGAGGAAACAGTGAGAAACTAATTAGAGACAGGTATGTTTATACTTGTACATAATATTAACCTCGTAGATAATATTAACATAAAAAAAACAGTAATCACTACAGAAATTACTATGTTCTTTTTTTATAGCCTTCCAGATTGAGTTTAAATGTTCTTAACAATATCAAGCTATAAGAGCATCTCATTTCTTGAGAGAGGTTTTATATCATTCATCCATACAGTGCAGGTCTGAAAGATAAGAAGTCAGCAGCATGAGTCACATTGTATTTTGGCTTTCTGGCCTCTACAGATCACTTTTATGTAGTCCTATAATTAGAGTTGAAGAAGACTGAGTCCTTTCTGATAAAGCAGCAGCACATTTTAGGGTAAGTTCTAAGTTAAGATGCAGCTGGGAAAGGACATTTCAAGGGATTTGAGCTGGGTGAGGATTAGACATACCTGAATTACCAACATATAGAAACCTAACTCTTAAGTGATCTTAATTTCTTTCACTGGCACCCTATGCACTGGAGGAAAGTAATCTTTATCTTTTTCTCTGTTTTTATGCCTCCACTTTCCTTACCTGACCCGCTGAAAGAAATCTGAGTTGTTTTCTCTTTAATTTGCATGTCCTTTGAGGTTCTTTTGGGAATGCTGGGAAAGTGCACTAGTTAAGAGAATTCTAACAAATTGCCAATATGTCCTTGAGAAGAGCAAGGGTTGAAAAGAGCCCATTTCAAGAGTATATTGACTAAAATATTGTCAGTCTTGGTTATTACCTTCCAAGTGCAAAACTATACCAGTGCAATATGTTTTTATGAAACTTCTATTCAACTGATGTTGTTTAAAATGTCTGCAGAGAAAAATAATGGAATTGAAGATGTTGCCTTTTATTCATCCAAGTTATATATTAAAAATTTATTTCTAGAATGCCAAATATTTATGAATGCAATTGCTATTATTGTTGTTATTAGTAGCAGTAGTAATAGCAATAGAAATAAACCAGATGCATGTTTATCATAAATTCACAGAATCACAGAATCACAGAATCTACAAGGTTGGAAGGGACCTCTAGAAATCATCTGGTCCAACCTTCCCACTCCAGCAGGCACACCTAGA
>JAUBOD010000314.1:2341260-2363257 GCA_032353885.1 Nothura maculosa | reverse complement strand
CTTTGTTGCCCTCCGCTGGACCCTCTCCAGAAGCTCCACGTCCTTCTTATACTGGGGGGCCCAGAACTGCACACAGTGTTCTAGGTGCGGCCTCACCAGAGCTGAGTAGAGGGGCAGAATCACCTCCCTCGACCTTGATAAAAAAAAAATTGATAAAACCTGGTTGGCTAGAGAGAAGCAAAAAATTTACTACAAGTTATAAACCTGGAGTCCTGACCATGACCTTTTAATAGCTCTGAGAATAAGATCTTTTCTTCTGCATAGGCCTTGAGCCATCACATTTCTAAACTGCTGGTAGCTAGATTCAGTTTAATGGGAGCATTAACAGATTTTAGTATTCATAGCAATGTCTGCCTCCTCTGATAGAGGACTGGGAGTTTCTGGATAGGATAAGAAGACTCTCATTAATAGCAGCAATATACCCAAAACCAAGATAAAGAATGAGCAAACTTACTAGGTATGTATGTTGACTTTAGAGTATAAGAGATGCAAAAAGGAGAAGAGTAAGTCATGCTCTACATGATAGCCTACAATTGAATCTCATTTATACAGGTGAAAAGTGTGTGGGCCCTAAAACCAGTTATTAACATTAACCAGCAGAGTCTGTTGACAGAATAATAAAAGGAAGCAGTCTTGTGGACTTTGAAAAGATGGTTGACAAAGGGGTTATGACTAGCTAGTTAAAGCAAACTGCGGCTCCCAAGGACACATTAAATCAAGGTCATTAGATCTAAGAATATTCTTTAATCATCCATTAACTTTCACATTATTCTTCTTTACTATAATGAGAAAGAACTGAGCTGACTAATTGTGCATGCAAGGTGAACAACAGTACTAAAAGATATTCCAAATACTTTCTTGAGGCATAATTTAAAAGGTAAAAAATCTTACTTAAAATAGTTAAAAGAAATTGAGTGCATTCAATTGTTGTGGAAGGATTGTGGGTTTGAACTTGGACAACATCAATAAAACATAAATCATTGATAGTTATATATTTTAATAGTACTAAATAAAATGCATATTCTGAAGGGGAAGAAATATTTTTTCAGAGCAAATTTCCTTTCAGTGTTACTAATAGGAAAACCTGAATTTACCTTTACGTTTAGATTATCTTCAATCATGATCCCCCTTTCGTTGTACAAACCCTATCTTCTTCATTTGTATGAGTGAAGATTCTCTAAGGTTTAATTTTAAGTTATTTTTCTGATGTATTCTACCAGAGAGTTGCAGATAACTTTTCTGACCTCCTTCCCATACTGCATAATGTACTTATGACTTTTTTTCATTGATTATTCTTTTATAATAGTCTTTACCTCATACTACTTTTGAGAGTCATTTTTAATATCCTGAGGTTTGTAGCCTGTTTTTTCTGCAGCCTTCTATTTATTTCCTTATTTTTATGTATTTATTTTTTATTTTAAAAAAGGTTACATTTGAATTTTCTTTTCAGATCACTTCACTAACTACTTTTTTATTTTTTTCTAAAGTTTTAAAATATTAATTTTAATAAAGAGTAAACTTAGTAAACTAATTTTGGAATTCAGGATTCAGGAGTTTTTGTTTATTAAATCAAGATGGTTGGATTTGAATAACTTCTCTGAGCACACCTTGTATAATCCAAACTTCACATGGAAATTATTTCAGACATGGTGAAGGTTTATATATTCATATATATATATTCATAAATATATAGGGCACATTTTTATCCACCATGTTTCTTCTTTGAAGTAAGTTAATCTATAAAACTATTATACTGTATTATATTGCTACATTTAAAATCATTATATTGTTTATGAGCAAAAAGGAAACACCTTTAGCTATAAGGTCAGGAATTTATTGTTAATGTAATTCAGATCTTAACAGTCCAGTTGAAGAATTCTTAGTGGTCTATGACTAGCTATTGCAGAAAGAATCTGTGCAGAAAATAATGGCAACAACAACAACAATAGTTAGAAATGCTATACAGACAGTTCTTAGTGTTCTGGATGTTATGATCACCCTGACATTGTTTCTCATGCACTAAGGTTGTTGACTTTGTTCTGATGGTGGTGTTGGGAGTATTACAAAACAAATCTGTGTAATAGATTGAATATTGTGATTCTGTTTTTTATAGGGTTTGAAAAGGGACAGACAAGTCAGAACTCCAAATTATCTTGCATGCAACAAAGTAGCTTTTTATAAAATTAAATAACAGTGAATTAAAATCTGAAAATTAATTAATCATGCCTACACATACCAACTTAAAACACATTTGATAGAGTTATGATCTATTTAAATAGTCACCTAAATTTTCATTATTTTTTTAATCCTCATTAATTTCTAACTTTCAGGTTTTGGATTATTTTTCATAGTCTTGACATTTTGGGATTGTACTTGTTGTCCTCACAGGCTTCCTACACAGGGACACAACATGAAACTAAATATCTCCTTTTTCTCCTGTTGTGCAGTAGGAAGTATCTTGCAAAAAGATTTTAAAAGTGTCTCACTACATTTAGTCTGCTTGTCTTTTTGGTTGTGGATAATGCTTCAGGAGTACATACCTGATCATACTTACTTGTCATACTGACTTTACATGTTTACTTTGCATGTGAACATCTTCATTTTCAAATATTTGGCCACACTAAGCACTTTAGGAAAGAATGGAGTCTTTTTCAGAAAGAGTTGGAGTACTAAGTATTAAAATGAATTGTTCTGAAAACTAGAGGATACATGTAAACAGAAAGATATCAAGTCTTCATCTGTCAGCCTGATAAATGGCTGGAGAAGCCATTTAGCAGTGCTGAAGAGCTCTGTAACAGAGAACAGAGAAAGCAGACTGGGGAAATAAGTGGATAAGCAAATTGACTATGGGTAAGAGACAGTTCATATGTGCTTCACCCAAACAAATTCTTAAACTAACAGTAGCACAGGGGAGAAGTGTGGAATATTTGTCTTTCTCCATTGTTTTTCCTCATAATCACATTTGCCTTTTTAGTTGTTTTAGGTGTATCAGGTATGTATTTTACTATATAAGTAATACTTGCAAGTTTCTCAATTTGTGATAGAAAATAATATATTACTATATGCTGAACACTTACACGTGGTCAAAGAAGGTGATACAGGATATAGGTACATACACTTATATATAAGATTTGATTGTTGTAAACAGTAAAACTTGGACTTACCTTATAAGTCCAGATTTGTTTATTGCAGAAAAGTATTAATTCAGTTGGAATTGTAGTTCCACAGTGGTTTTCTACCCTTTTCCTGGTGTATACTCATCCTACCACTGCTCCTTTTGGTCCTAAAGCCAAGGTGATGGTGGTGTGTGGCAGTGATACATCTGGATTTTACAAGTATTCTCAGTATCTGGACACCTTTGCGTCCAGGAAGAATGAGATGTTGATGGTATCTTTTTCTGCCCTCTAGGATTCACCTAGAGTTATTTTCACATTTGTCATCGTGCTTTTGTACCTTTCTGTTTCTTTACTGGTTGGCAGCTCCAGGTTACATCCTATTTTGCTCTTCATAGTTCAATTATATATATTAGATACTGTTTCTTTATTCTCTTTGTCACTCGTAAACCCTTCTCTGTCCTGCTCTGGCTCTGCATTTCTTTTCCTGACCACATTCTCATTTTACAGAGAGTAACTCCCTTTTACTGCTGTCTACATAAAACTATGGTTGTACTGTACAACAACAAAAACAAGTAAAATAAATTAGCCATAGGCACTTGATCAGTTGGAGAAACTGCTCTCACAAGTAAATGAAATTTTAAAAAAAACACATCGGGTGAATAAAATTTCATAAAGGAAGCTTGAGAGCCTCAGTCTGAGGCCCTGCAAAGTCAGTACAAAGGTTATAGTGCGTTACTAGCAGGTGCAATAATTCACCATGGGTTGCACCGCATTTCTGTAAAGTTTTTATCAATAGTGCTTAGCATCTAGTTTTAACATCCTCAAAAAGCTGTCTATTGAATCTAAGGATGGGCACTTTTCATTTAATTATAAAACCATTTAAATTGACATAAAATCATATTAGATACAAATCCAAGGATGCTTGTGCAATCCTGTCCAAGTATTGAAATATAATTCTAATCACATTGACAGATGGTAGCATTTCCACTACATCTTAGTGGAGGGAAGTGAAAATAAAAAAAAAAAAAAAAAGAATTTGGCATCCAGACCTATGTGTGTACCTATTTAACATATTGCTATTAACATTTTTCACTATATTTTCTCAGTCTAATCAATAGCTAGTCAGCAAAATATATCTAGTGTAACATGCATCTGTAAAGGTCCTGCCTGACTCATCAGTGGCGCTGGTTCAGTAGAGATAACAATTCTCCCTGGCCCTTATTTGTGCTTCTTGGCTTTTCAGGCGCATACCTCCCTCAAACTGTTCCACTTCACAGATGAAGATGCTACTCTCCTCCTGCTGCAGATGGGCTGAGACCTATCTGGGTCCTTTGGTAGATAGATAGCTTTCCTATGTTAAAAATAATTCTTATTTACCTTTCTAAGGAAAAAATCTTATTTCAAATTTCTGTTGGCAATTTTTTTTTTCAAAAACATTTGAATACCACTAACTTTAGGCTAAAAGCTCTGCCTTAACCATATGGTTAAATATTTCATAAAAATTCTCATATATTCAAGCCAGTAATGGAAACAAAAATGAACACAATAAGTACATGGATTTTCATCTCTCTAGTGTGGAATATTCTCTCCTCTGTTTTTTTGTTTAGCATCTGTTTGGTATTTCAGGTTCAGTTTGCTTGTTCTGGAATATAGCCCACTGTTCAAGTCTCCACAAGAGGACTTTATGAAATGTTATGGGAGTTAGGAGCATCTGGCTATTTTGGCTAAAACTACCTAACAAGCTTAGTTACTGTAAAAGTTAAAAAAAAAAAAATGTAAGAGTAAAGAAGCTGAAGCAAGAGATATCGTTACGAGAAAACTTTCTGGCTTATGCATAAGCAAAGAAATAATACAGCCAATTTCATACCTTAGCAAGTCTACCAAAAAAATTATAGAATGTTTCAGCAAATGAGAAGCATTTGGACTTAAACATATGCTTGCTATATTAGTGCAAAACTTTGTTTAGGTTGCCCTTCCAATATTTAAAATAGATGATTTGGTATCTGATATATTATTGTATTCTTGATGTATTATGTGATATATTTTACCTTATTTATAGGTTTTCCTTTTCAGATTCTAAATATTTAAATGAGAGCAACAAATAAATAGTTGTGACGTATTTTTGATGGTTCTATTTCACCCAAAGAGTAAAATTTTAATGTACAATGGTGACTTGTGCATATATTTACGTATCAGTAGCACCATTTTGACTTACTTTGTCTGTGAGAAGGCAGGTGAAAGTGCAAGAAACTTTATTCTGTTATAATGTTCTAAGTTGCTTTTTTGAGAGGACTCTTTGCTTCTTTCAGATATGTCCTGAAAGAATAGTTCTTCTGGTCTATAATAAAAGAGGCTAACATTGAGGTTTGTAAGTAAGTATTAGTCTGTGACGCAGACCTGAAAGTGTGTCCTATTTCTTAATGGTGGAACAAATAATATTTGCACTAATCATTGGTGTGAAGTTGCTCTTCAGCTTGAAAATCATAGATAACCAAACACATAGGTAAATCTTAACTCCTTTGTAAAACAACAACAAAAGGTGATGTGTGATGAGAAATCCTGGTAAGTTTAATGACAGTCTTGTTGGGAATTTTCTAAGATGAAATTTTCACACAGAAAATTGTGTGAATACCTTAATCCTTTCACCCTTAAGTACAACTGTACTTCCTCACTTATCTCTGATCTAGGAAAGTGGAGATTTTCACACATTTCTTTCAGCAATTTCTGCTCTCCCTAAAATACTGAGCTCATAGAGAGGAAGAATGAGAAAGAGAAAAGGCTAGAATATAGCAGTGAAACATGAGATCAGATCTGTATTCACATTAGTCTTGTTACCTGTTACCTGTAGCCTGTTACAAGAAGTAGCAGCATAAACCTGTATCCAGTAGGATTAATAGTAGTATAAGCCTTCAGAAATCTACCCCTGGGTTTCATTCGGGTACTGCAGAGATCATGACATTTAATATATGCCTTCCACAACTTTTATTATCATTAATGATAATAGTGCTTTAAATACTGTTTTTTTATCTAACCTTCTTCTAATTTAAACTCTTGCTCTCGACCACTAAATATGACAACACATGTCATTGTTCAGGGAAATGAAGCAGGATGTTTGACAATGAAGATAGAAAAACTGAAACTCTCTTATTCTAAAGATCTCTGGATATGGAGCCTCACAAGGCTGCTGCAGAGTTTCTAAGACATGACAGTACAAGTGATATGTGAGTGCATGCTAGTGAGAGGAGATGTAAAACTTTCTTAGGACTTCAGGAATTGCAAGAACCCATGCTCCTGAGCTAAGCAATCATAATGGTTGGTTATAATGTTCCTTACAGTGTTTAAAACACTTTATGCTCTCATGATTATTTCTTTCCTGAAGCTGCTTATGAGAGGTTCGTTTGTGACTTTGTCACCCTTCTTAGAACAGTTCTATCACAGAAATACTATTTGATGAGTCTTCACCACTGTGAAAAATTACAATGCAAATGAGGCAGTGCTACTGATCTCTGAAAGCATTACAATACTTTCAACAAAACCTTGTTGGCATTTTTTTCCTATCCTTTTCCTGCTCTTTAAACAGAAGTAAGATTTTTTCATTTTTGCCTTATCCACTTTTAAAGTTACGGATAATATCACTTTCTAAGGCATACAAGTCATTTATTTTTTCTCCTGCAGTGAGATATACTTTGAATTCATTGATACTAAATCTCATTGTTACCCTGTTATCTTTATACATTTCTTTTATAGATCTCTGAAATTCCCCAGATGCCTCTGGTTCCTGGCTAATCCAAGCAATATTCATATGTACCACAAAAATCTCTACTTTTCTAATCATTTAGCTTTTAATAATTTCTCTTTTTAATAAATACACAAAATGAAAAATTGCTGGACTGAGAAACCACCTAGCACTCTTCTGATAATTTTGTCATGAAACAAAACATGCACACTACTTCTTGTATTACTGTTTGTTGTTTTCTCCCTTCTTTTTAACTATGGCATGCTTTTCTTCTTGTGTTTTGATGTCTTAGAGGCATTTTGAGAGGCTAAAATGAGTTAGAAACTTTCCAAACTGTCAACTGGTTCTCTTTTGTGAGATTTGTAACACATATCTTTTTCCTTGCAGAACTATGGCTGTAGTTGAGTAATGAAGTACATTTTGCCATGTGCCATTAATATAGATGTGACACCAATGGGCTAGCCTTAGTGAGGTCTGTCTTGTGTTGCCTTTCAGGGAACAGGGAGACAAGCTTCCCAACCATCTACCTCTGCCTAAGGGGGATGACACACAAAAGGCAAGACTTACTTACTGCCCACTCCCAGAAATTTAGCCTAACTCTCAACAGTGACTTCATAGGCACTTGTAAACTTAAAGAAGAAAAGGTTTAAAGAATTTAATTAGTGTTTTCTTCAGCCAGATTATCACCTTCTTAGTGATTGACCCATTCTTTTCCAGTTTTGTCAGACTTTTAATACCTCTCTATTGTATATTGCTGGAAACAGTGAAGGGAAATTCTAAGGTGTAACACATAATCTTGTTCAAAACTTACCTGGTAGCATATAACATTATAACAGCCTCAAAACATTACATTATAATACATAGCATAACATTATGTTACATTACATTATAGGAGGGGAAAAAAAAAGAAAAAGAAATCTAGAATTTTTTTAGGTTGATGAACTTCATCTACATTATGAAGAGAAGCTGTACAAAGACATCTGAAGGGGGAAAAAGTGGTTCACAGAAGAGAGAAAGATGTTCAGTGAAAGACGGTAAATGGAAAGAGGGTTGCAGAATTGCATGGCCTTTTTGGAACTTTCTTCCATCTACAATATCTGTACCTACTTCACTGTTCTATGTCAGAAGGAGAAAAGAAGCTCAGGGAACACTTCACTGTTGAATCCAGTCTTGACTAAAAGTCATATGGTATTCTGAATGCCATTAAACAATTTGATTTTTAGAGTAGGCCTTATTCAAAAAGGAAACCAAATGCATGTTTAACCACTGTCTGACAGGAACAGATGCTGTGGTCAATGACTTTGCCCATTTACATTACCACATGGCAGATTTCCAAGCCAGGATTGTTATCCCACTTTTCAGCCAGTCATCATCCAGATGATGGTAACTCTTTAGGGTGGATAGTTGGAGGAAAGTATGATGTCACGGAGGTAGACATTTATCCTGGGACAAACTCTTGAAGATAAATTGCTGTAGATTGATAGTTTCACTTGAAAATCCAGAACTTTCTCCACTGATTGCTTTTAATACCAAAAAATCCTATAGTACACACCTGACATGCTGTTTAATAGCTAATGGAATAGTCTTAATAAAAGACTAAAAAATCAGTTGGCATAGACTGCATAATAGGGAAGTTCCTAAAGAATCCCATAATACCATTTTGCTGGGTGTCTGTACTGTGTCTGTACCATGTCTATACTGTGTAATTTTGCTAACATACCAGTGATATTGTTATATCTAGCAGCTATTGTTTTTAAGTTGTTACCGTTGTGTCTGCACTTGTTTTTGTGGGTGTCTTCTCATGTACTTATTATTTCTGGACAGTGAACTGCTAATGAGTCTGGAATAAGGATGTACTTGTGCAATGGCTAATCTCTTGCTATGTCCAGATTGTCTCAAGTATATTTACATCATTTAAAACACAGTCTGCTTCAAAATATCCTCTTAGTACTCTTGGCAAGATCCTTCTATGCCATTCCCACACTTCACTGACTATATAACTGTCAATTTTACTGTCAAAAAAAACTGAATTTATACCCATTTTCATCCATTGATCCATACTCATAAAACTTTTGGTACTCATACTGAACTTGTTGCACCATCAGTCTAGACAACATGAGAGCTGCAAGGCTGAATTTAGAGAAGATACAAACATTCTGTGTCATTAGAAGCCTGTACATTGTTTTCACACTCGACTTTGAAACCTGTGATTTGCAGTAATCCAGCAAAGCACATTCCACTACCGCCAAAAAAGAAGACAAAAAACACTTGCTTTCAAAGGAAGAAAGGTTTCAAAAGTGAAAGAGGAAAAGGGTCTATATCATCTACTAATGATGAAGAGCATGGATTTTACTTTCCTCAGACAATGGGCTGATGGATGGCATTATACAGTAATTCTAAAGGGGATTGCAGAAGAGGGCTATTTCTTAGAAAAACATTTTTTTTGTAGAAAGATGTCCTGAAAATGGAGACAAAAGAGAAACTTTTAATCAGATCATTAATGTAGGCTTTCTGCGGATGAATCGCTTACCATTCCACCACAAGAAGTATATGGCACTCAACAGATTCTATATAACTGTAATGGAGGCTTTTAAATCATTATTTGCACTTTAAACATAGAGTGATACTTGATTCACAAATATTGCTCAGAAAAGAAACTGAGTAGATAAGTTATGACCATTTTTTATTAATTTTTTTTAAACTAGCGACTGCTTTTTTTTTCTTGCTAAAAGCAAATCCAGTAGCTCAGGCCTATTTAATTTCTGTCCTCTAGAAGCTGTCTAATTAGGGACAGTTTCATTGTTCCAATGACATGGATACATCTCTGTGATGAAGAATAAAAACATAAAAATGCAAATTTCCTGATTTTTTATAAATCAAATGTATCACTGTAAAATTTTGATTTTTTTCATGCCTCCTTTATTTTTTTTAACTTAATCTCTCCACATGGCAAGAAAATCTTGGAATCGGAACTGTTAATGAAATATGTTCAAAACAATTGCTTTTCACAGGTGGAAGAATTGCTTGAAAACAGGAACTGAGAGGAAAACTAGGGCCTAACAGAAGTTTTGGCATTGCAGGAGCTTGCTTGGGGTGAGACACAGTTGCCCCTTCCAGTTTGGCTGGTACACATGGACTCGGCTCCTCCACGGTTGCATGGGCAACACAATCATCTGCCCTCCTTGCAGCTGCAAATGGGAGTAACGGGTGGAGCAGAGTGAAGACCCCACGGCCATACTCTGTTGCACTCCCTGTGCTGGGCAGCTGATAAGCCACACAGCGGTTGTCCAATGGGAGATATACTGTTGCGGAGAATCAAATGGACACCACTACATGATCAATGTGATCAAGTGTGAATGCCATTTATTAAAGCTGAGATAGCTCTTAATAAACTGTCGCGCGCAAACTAACAGTCTTATTGGATGGTTGCAACTGTTCACGTGAATTCAACTTGTGTTAATCCTCCTTTAAAATTCCTTATCAGACACCAGGAGTTGTTTACTTCATTTTCTTCCTTATCAGGCATTCCTTCCTTATCAGGCATCCTTATCAGATATCAGGAGTGTTTACTTCACTTCTTAAACATCAACCAGCTTCACGTTGTCCATAAAGGCTAGATTGCTCACATGTCCATTTTCCTCCACAATATAGGATAAAAAGTCAGAGCCAGAAAAGTGACTAATCACTCAATTCGGATGAACTTTGCTTGAACTTTGCTCATTATACGCTCATTATAATACCAAAACACACCTCTATCCCAAAAGCTACCTGCCTCCATGGTACGACCCCCCCTCACTGAGCATGCGCTATAAATTTGCTATTGACTGTACCTTCAAATGAAAGCAAGAAACTTTTTCACCAATCAATAACAATATTAAGTATGACTCTAGTCACTCAAGCTCCACCCAATTGTAAAAAAAAGTATATAAGGTGAACTAAGGACAAAGAGGAGGAGGGAAGAATCCATCATCACAAGGGATGTTAAGAGTAACAAGAAGAACTTCTTCAAATATATTAATAACAAAAGGAAGGTCAGGGAGAATGTGGGTCCACTAGTGAATGGGGTGGGTACCCTGGTTGAGAATAAAGAGGGAACACAAACGAATATTGAATACTTCAATATCACCGACTACTTTGATACACATTATAAATACTTCTCCTTTTCTTTGAAGTGTGACACACAGTTTACTGCCACTGTCTTTTTAGTTCTGATCTCAAAGGACTTCTTTTTCTGTGCTGAAGACCACGCACAGACCATCTTTGCCCCTTTGCTCCCATCACTCATTTCATTTGGTCCAACTGCTCACCAATTTCTTCTCTTGTTGAGTCCTAGATACTAGGAGATTTTTCAGCTGCTGACTTCAGATTTCTTCCCTTGACTTGAGTGCAACATCTAGCACTTTTCTCCTGATTCCCATCAGAGAGCCTGTGTACCTTGGCTCATGCAACCTTCTCTTGCTGCACTGCTGACCTCAGTCCCGTGTCCCCTTCTAGTTTATCCTTCTCAAATTCTCTCTTTCAATTGTATACTTCTGCCCATCTCAAGCATCCTTTTTAATATACTCTTAGCATAGGAATTTTTAATTCTGCTAGTTCTTTCATTGTATTTTTTTTTTAATTCTGCTTTTACATACCCTAAAATTCTAGATAGATTCTAGCAACTAAGCTGACTTAGTTTTGATTCACAGTATTCTTGCCTTTTAGTTGTGTTTTCTTTACTTTTCAGCTATGCTTCTCTCCTCTCAGATATTATGTCCCAGATCCCACTATCCCTTCCCTACTTTTTTTTTCTTTGCCCAGTCTTAATGAGCAACTTCAAAAAAGTCTTTTAAGTTCTCTTTGTGTATTCTTAAACAAATTAAAAAAGGTCCTTGCACGTAGCTCCAGAAATCTTTTGACTCAGCAGTGTTTTCGCAGAAAAACTCTTAGATATCTAACTGGTTACATTGACTACTAGGTAGGCAGAGAAGGACTGGTTTTTCAGGTGTGAAATGTGCAACTTAACATCTTTCTAGAAGTGCATTATAGTTGTTGAAGTTATATCATCATCATCATCATCATCAAACTAGTAGCCATAGTAATAATAATAAAAGCTTGTGCTAACACAATATATGGAGAATGACTCATATGTATTTATGTTTATATGTTTATGTACAGATATATATGTATGCAAGTGTGCATGTGACACATCTAAGTATATCCATTCATATATATATGTCCTATTTCCAAAATATATGTTATTTCTAATACTCATCAAAATAAATGTCACAAATCTCTTTTTTTATTTCTTCTTTTTTTTTTTTCTCCTATGTGAGATTGTAAGATGTAATATAATTTAACATATTCTTGCTGGCAGACAGAGAATTATCAAAGCTTTGTGACTTCTGTCATTTAGTCATAGTGGGATCCTTATTAAAGAATCTTTCAGAATAACAGGAGAAATAGAGATATGAAAAAAAAAGCCCATGAGGCACTATAGAAAATGAACTAATTAAAAGCTCTGAAAAGAAATGAAAGCTATTGTTATCCTAAATTCTTTTGCTCTTTGCATTGATTTCAAGTTATTTTTGTTATCTAGTTATAGAAATGTATGTATTTTCCTTTGATACATTTTTGTTTTTCAATTACCAATAATCGCTGCAACAGTCTTCAGTATTAGACAGTATATTTTAGATTCTGCACACATGCTTGTGAATTTCTAAGTGCATGCGCATGATGATTCTACCATTGGGAACTGCTCAGCTTCAATACAAAACAAAGCAAAACAAAAAAATCAATCATTTGAGCTATGTACTGAAGTGAAAACCTTTCCATCACGTCCTTTGACTAGGTGAATATGTCATGTCACAGACTGCTGAGCTGTGTTGTGAAGATACTACTGTCTGAAGTAGCAGGAACTTCCTTTAAAATATTTTCCATTCAGGGACCATTCATCCTTATATCTAGGATGTAGATTTCATGAACTCTCCCTCTCTGCCTCTCACTCTCCCCTTGTTGAATTCATATCTTTATATCATAAAATGCTATATTGTTATCACAGTTTCCTATCAATATACTTAATATTGCTCAAAAGACATGCACAAATCTTGATGCCCAACTTGGGCTGTTTCCATTCCGATGTTGTACTGACTCACTCAGCAAAAATACACATGCAGCAGTAGCTATATAATGAATAATTAAAAAGCAGAACCTGGACTAGTCTTGGACTTGAGCTGGACTTCAGTCTCAAGGGCTTAGTCCAATGTGTTAAAATATTTTATTCCACTCTAAACAAGAACTACTGTGCTAATCCCCCTGGAATGCAGCATTTATTACTTACCTGGCAGGTGTGAAGTGCTGCGCTCTAAAGGGATTATCTTCCCCTCTTCACTACCTCCTGCTTTGTTCAGGAAAAGCAGAAGAGGAGAGGGAGGAGATAATCCCTTCAAATGGAGCATTTATTACCTCGATTGCAGGCATGAAGTGCTGCATTCCATGGGGAGTTAGCACAGCAGAGTCTGCTTATAGGAGTATTAAAACTTATTGTAAACAAACTAAAGCTTCAAAGCAATCTGTTTGAGGACGTTCAGAACTTTTGCTGTTTTTTATGATAGCTGGACTTCCCTATTTATTCCTGCCACATCCTTGCTTTTCTATCATTCATTAGAACAATTGTAAAACAAAGATTTTTTTTTGCATTTTCTCCCTGACCTGCCCCTTTCCCTTTTTCTTTTTTATTATTTTCAGATTTAGAGCCTCTGAAAATACTGATTTCTGTCTAAACTTTGCTAGACGTATGGTCATTTGAAGAGCACCACTTTTTCTTTCTATTTATCAAATAATTGCCCTTGTGAAGTATTTAAATGTCTCGGTTGTGATATTTCTGTGAATATTTTCAGTCCCAACAAGTCCACAAAATAAATAAATAAATACTTTAAAAAATTAAATAAAAAAAAATAAAATTAAAAAGACCATAAAGATATCAAGTCAAACCTAAAGGAAGGAACATATTTTTGCTGAATGTATGTTTAAAATAGATTTTTCTTTTCTGCAGAAGCCTTATGATTTATTAGTTTTATATCACACTGCATAGCCGTATAAAAATGAATCTGGTGAATCTGGTCCTTCTGGTAACTTCTGGTAACTTTGGGGAACACAACTGTGGCTTTGTCTTTGTAAGCTCATGCAATTTTATTGAGTCTAAAAGTTTCCTACAATCATTCAGTATCTCTCTACTGCCAGAAGAATTCTTCAAGGAAAAAAAATCTATTCATCATCTTCTCATGCAAATAGAGCCTCTGGAGCATGTTTGTCAATTAGAAAATAAGTACAGATTCTGATATATACTTAACGCAGATTTCATTACAGAAAGCTTTAAGGACAAAGTCGCTGCATATCTACTGCTATTTTTAACTGTCATTCAGATGCATCAAATGCAAATAGCACAACAAAAGAAAAAGAAACAAAGAAAAAAAATGCCACAAAGACAATATCTTCTTGTACTTATGCCAGATGGCAGTGTACATTCTTGGTTAGACTGACATTGATTAAATCACTCTTTTATGCAGAACCTCTGATGTTTTGCACTTTTCATATTTCTCTTAAATGTGTGAAAACTAATGTATGATTTGTTTCCATTATTCTTTCTTTTCAAAAGTTTTCTAATTCATTTGCAACACTATGAGCTTTTCAGGGTTCTTGTAAAGGTTCAGTAATAATACTTGCCTTTAATTTCAGACACTGATGATAGAAGAGGAGAACAAAAAATAAATATGCCCCGTACCGATGTACCTAAAGCACCTATTTTGTTCCAGGATTGCTATAACTCTTGCACAGTGTAATCTTTTCAGGAAATTCTGATAAGAGAATTCTGACCTAAAATAATGTTTGCACTTACTTGTTCTATACAAGAATACTGACAAAAAATATTTCTTCAAAGTGTGTCTCCTTGAAGAATCATTCAAGAAGTTAATATGCTTGATGCAAAAATTAGATTTGGATATACATAATCACCTTCACAATGCCCATACACATCTAAATTTTCTCTTTAGGACCTTACCCTCTATATGTTGATGAAGCATAGAATCTACTTAAATTAAAAGATGATTAAGTAGTAGAATAATACTTTTTGAAATCCATTCTTCTACATACAAAGGACTACATGTTCTATTTGGAGTACCAGGTGAATGAATAGACATGGATCATTATGCTTGCAATAGATATTTTGTGAATCCAGAAATTTCTTTTTATATTATTTGATGTTTTTCAAATATTTGATATTTATCACTCACTATTCCCCTCCTAATAAATTTGTCAGGCGCTAGGGGAACAGAAATACTATTAGATCTCTTGAACTGAACAGCCAATATAAACAATCTGTCATCATCTCTGTATAACACATCCAGAGCATTCAGAAAATGTTTTTGAATTCTGAGTATATTCACAGACAATCTACATGCTTCATAAATGTTTCTTGGCTTAATGAAAAAGGAGTATTTGTCAAATTTCTCTGTGATTAATATTATTCAGTTTATTTTTTGTCTAGCAGATAATTTTTTTCCTTGCCTGTCAAGAGGAAAGAAAATTGCTATAGGTTCTGAAACAAGTAACTGAGGATGTCAAAAATTCTTGTTACATAAAGTATTTTACAGCAGTGTTGGTAGGTCATTTTGTATTTATTTGGAGGTATCACATTATGTCTTTATGACAAAAAAGGATTTAATTTGATGTTTTAACAATTTGGTATACCAATAATCTTCTGAGAAGCAGCGTGGCTTACAGTGGTGATGCACAGAATTTAATGATTCCTAGCTATATAAAAATTTCTTTCTTAATGCTGCGTAATTATCAGATCACATACATAGAGTTTGTACTGACCTCATTAATTTCCAAGTAAACTGTGCTTTTTTTTTTGATATAATAATACTATCTTGGGTAGCAATAAGATTAGTCTCCTCCTAACCTTTCTAGTGAGATTACTAACACAACTTTTTCACTGTTGACACTATTACTCCTCTGTTACAACTGGTTTCTAGTAAAGCCACTATAGCTTGTAAAAGCTTCTTGCAAAACAAAGTCTGAGAAGTGGCTGACAGTATGATGCAGTGTTTTCTATGGGAGAGAGGTGAAAAAGGAGATGATTATTAAAAAGCAAGAGCTCCACATTATTTGGGGGTTGGTTTCCATGGAAAGTGTTTGGCCTGGCTTCTCAGCATGTGACATATTGCTCATATGAAATATTCAGTCAGTAATCCTTCAGCAGGAGTGCAATGCTCATCCTGCATTGTTGATCTTTATTATTATTTCAGTATAGAAAAGACTTCCTCTGTGTTTCATTGGAGAGGATTTCATTCTAAGTACATCTATGCAAGCTGGAAGCTGGCTAAAGGAAAAGCAAACGTTTAGTCATCCCAGTCCTAAAGCAGCACCAGCAGTAAAAACGAATAGACTACAATTGGATTGATACAGTGGCAGGCAGTTGAATAGAACAAGACTGGTCATTTTATGGGGGCTGGATCCTTCAGAAAAGGATCATTCATTCAAAAAGGATCATAGTACCAATTAGCCGTTCAACAGCAACAAAGCAATTTTTGCTATAAGAATCAGTATAATATAGGAAGAATTTATTTATTTATTTTCAGAGACCAAATCAAAACACTGCATTTAAATACACAGTTTATATGGTTTAAGAGATAGTGGCTTGTCAGTATTGCCAGGCTGAGGAGGTGAAAACCTTTTGAAAAAGGTTTTGAAAAAACTATGAACCTATGAAACTGAATATCCCAGGTGCATTTTTGAATTTTGGCATCCTTGCTGCTTCTCTGTGTATTGCCATCAAGTGCATCAAAGTCAAACAATTAAGGGTGAAGGATGGAAAAATTGGGTAAGCGTGGTTATCAAAACTAGCTGTTTCAGTATTGGAAATGGGATTCAAAGGGGACTCAAACATGGTATCTACAAAAGCAGGAAATAGCCGGCCATCTCTGTCATAATTTCCTGAATTATGTTACAATTTGAAACTTGTAGTGGAAAGAAGCTGTACTGAAGTTAACTTTTTTTTTTTTTGGCAAAAAGTGTCTGATTTTTATGACATATATTAAAGCAGGTTGTTTTTCTTGCCTGGAATGATAGAATTATATGTCAAGAGAACTGAATATGTATGTGAAATTTATCAAATATTTCTTTTAAGAAAAAAAAAGATGTAAGGAGGATGTCCTTCAAAGATCTTCAGAACAAAGATTCATAAGGTATCCCTTGCTATCCCATTATATCAAAGTCTATTTTCAGAATGAGAGGAAGGGAATATGCAATATGCAGAATGATCCAGGTTGATCCGTCTAAAGAACAGTAAGACTGAAATAAAAACAGGATGTTCAACTGACTATATCTGGAGACATTCTGCAGCCAGCTCTGCATAGAAAGATAATTTGTTGTGGCCTGCTGCACTTGCTCCAGGGGACTGCTGTTACATCCATGCAAGAGGAGCACTGGAACAGGAGGCATGTTTCCTGCAGCACCTGGAATGGCCCGTTATTTATACCTATTATCCAGTGTCACTGCTTCTACAAGGCCCTCGAGAGTGGTTCTGACCTTGGCAGCAAGCACTTACTACTAACAAGGTTGTCCTAGTTTACATCAAACTGACTGTATAAGCACAGATAGGAAAAAATATGTTTCCAAGCAGACTAAACTCAAAGGATTAGTAGATAAGAAAACATCATAATTAGCATAATTTCTGTGTATACAGAAACTTTGTAATTTAAATATAACATTTATAATGGTTCCAATACTATTACCTGTTTTCTTGCTATTGATCAGTTCTACCAATTAATTAATACCAATTCTTACTTGGGTAAATATAGATATATTCCCAAAGCACAGTTTACTTGAGTTTTCCTAGAGAAGTGTGAATATGGCCACCTGCTATCCACTGTATCTGCACATCATTTTCCTTATGCCTAGATTGTTTATTTAATTCTGAGAGTACATTCCTTGGAGTAGATAGAGGATGATGTGCATGGAGAAGTAACAAGTACTTGAGGGAAAAATCTCTGGATTTAGTAATTTAAATGTTAAAAACAATGACTGAAAACTGAACATTGCTTCATTCATACACAGAAGCAAATCCTTAAATAGTTATGTATTGTCAATCTACTTTTAATCCTCACTTGCATGAATATTCCACCCAAATATCCCCACCACTCTGCCGAATCACCACTAATTGCAGACAGCTAAATAAACTCCAGCTTCAGGAAAACCACACTTAGGGAAAACTTGCTTATAAAAACTTGGTCACCTGGACCAAGTCATTTCCTATTCTTCATCCAACTGCAAATGTTATTTTTTAATTTGGTGCTGGCAAGGAAAATTGTGCAATGCTGAAACTCTTAGGAGAATGTTAGAGAATGGATGGGACAGAAAGTACTTTTTGCCAACGCAGATTCAGTCATAAAAAATAAATGCATATGCATGGATACAGAGACTCAAAAGTCAGATCATGTGCACTGCACATGCTTCATTCTTCTCTACAAGGAAGGAATATAATAATAAGAAAAATAGTAACTTTCTCACCGAGTCTCCAACATCTCCCATCCAGTCCTTAGCACACTGATTTCAGACAGCATTATTTACCATTCCGTCAGGTTATGGTAAATAGTGCAGGAGCAAGGACTTGGGAGTAACATTAACTTTATCAGGAAACTCAGTTTGCCAGAGGATCTTGTGTATAGAGCTCCAGATATCCAGACAGGCAGCAGCTTTCAACTTTCCTCTCAATTACACAGTATCTACACGTGAGATTTTTTAAGACATCCAGAGAAGTAGAAATGACACTTTACTGATGTTTATGTGTATATTTAATAGTGATTAATTGCATCTTTTTACACCATTTATACCTTTGTTATGCAAAAGTACGGAATCTTCTATTTTTGCTCTGGCTAACTTTAAGCTGATTGCACTTCTAAAGAATCTAACGTCTGAAGATTTAGGTGAATCCTACTTGCCCATGAGTAATCAACAATCAGGACCAAAACTTCCTTATATTTTCAAAACTGTGAATGGTACCGACTTCCCTATTTTAAATACTTTTTATGTCTCTCAGTCACATTCTTTTTATTTTTGGGTTTTGCTGATTAGACATTCCATCTTTCAGCATCTCTGAATCAGCCTTTAGAGGGGAGGAGTGAGGAAAAAGGTTTATAATTTCCTATTTGGAAAATCTTAAAATATTAACACATTTTGTGAATATACTTCACCTGTGTTTTTACAAGTGAATTTACAAAATTCGGGGAGAAAATGCACTGAAAGTATCTATTCACACCAGAAATGCAGCCCTCTGTTTCAACCTCATACCAGACAGTTCTATGGAAAGATGTATTTTTCTGACTATGCAAAGTATGCACTTTAGAATTTTTTTCCGATCTATTATTTGCCTTTCTTTTAAAAAAGTTTTTTGAATGGATATCACAAGTACCTCTACAAAAGAAAGTATAGGCCAAAATACATATCAGTCTAAAATAAATGAAAAGAAAAACAATAACTTGTAAAAAAATGCACTTCACATGTTCTACAATAATAAAGAAATTAAGAGCAGTAAGTTTTCTCATAAAAAATCTGCTATCCAATTTTTTTTTCCAAAATTCCTAGGATGGAGATATTACCAAGGCAATAATAAAGAACAAGACTTTAATGGAATTCTCAAAAATAAAAAATGCAAAAATATGTATAATATTATAAACATATAAATGTATAAATATATAATATAATTTATATAATAAAAATCCCCAATTAAAATAGCACTAATAATCCTGCTTTTCTAGGAAATAAAAAAGCCCAAATTTAATACACATAAAAAGAGATTTTATAGATTTAATTGAAGCAAACATCAGACTTTCAAGAGAAGATAGGGTAAAAAATATAATTTGCAACATTTTCTTCTTCCTAAAAAGTGTAATGCAGGCAAAAGTAGATGCTGATTTCCCTCTTTTAACTCAAACCTGGAATAGCATCTAATTAGATTAGGTTAGCATCTAATCTTTCTATGAAAAATGTAAAAAGACAACAATTTAGAAACAATTAGAGTGAGGCATTTTTTATTTTAGCTAATAATGCTAAACAATCTGATAGTAGAGCATATCAGAGACCATCTAATCAATTATCAGACTTCATGAGATCAACAGCTAGGGAAATAGGATATTGATGTCATTTTCATTAGCTGCTTAAATATCCAACTTAAGCAACCCCGGGATATTCCAACCCTTCTGCCTGTGTAAGGAATCTGAGGCACTCACCTTAGAGTGTCTTTGTCTAACTTTGTCTCCTAAATGAGATGACAGAAGTAATTTTAAGCAGGAGCATCTATTCCTCCCCTGCCAAAACTGAAGAAATGAAAGAAGAAAAAAGAGGGATGAACAGTCTGTGCTAATGACAATAATGGGTTTTTCATTTACAAATATTTAACTAAGATAGACAAGGAAAAGTTTATTTCATTTAAGTGGGGTGGGAAAGTTAAATGTCATCAATGAACATGATGAAGATATGAAGACTCTCTCTGCCATATAAGATTACATTTGAGACTTTGGCTAAGACACTGTATTTAAATGTTCTTAAATATATCAAAACTTTAATTAGTTATTAGAATCAACGTATTAAGTCAGAATCCAGGAGAGTGATTCACCTAAATATCTAAAATATGCCAGATAAGCTGCATGCTTGAAGTATCTCTTTTTCCCTGTTGACTATTAAGGACAGTCTGGTGATTTACTTAGCCAACATATGCATCTGTATTATAAATGTTAAGAAAGGTGAGATGAATGTAATCCTTACTGCATCCAAAGTATGGCATGGAACCTCAGAGAACAAGTAGTTAGATTTCATCCTATGTCAAAAAAAAAAAAAATCACCTACTGAATTATAAATAGCACTTCCCTGAAATATCTACATGTTCTTTCAAGGATTCTCATTCAAATAGTGGCTGGGTCTGATCCTTACCATTTTATAAAATTTGTCAAGTTCATTACAGCTGAGAAGAATTTCTCCTCTCCCTAAATGTACTTTTAGATTTATCTGTAAAAAAAAAAAAAAAAAAAAAGAAAATCCCACAGTTGAAGGTTTTGCGCAAGGTGATCTATCCTACTGTATAATGCTCCTCCAAAAAAGTCACTGGGTTAATTTCTGAAAATCTCCAGAAAATATCCTTTAAATATCCTTTATATTTGTGTAAGTATTGTGATTTTCCGGTGATTTACTTTCAGGAGATATATTCATAATTTTTTTTATTATTTTTTTCTCTATCACAGCCATAGAATCATGTTTTTACCTGGAAGCAGAGATGCTCAATAAGATTCCCAGGAGGTTGTGACTTAGTTGCATAATTTCAGCACATTCAGTAAAAAAAATTATTTCATTGCAAGCCTTTATGTGGACAGGTAATGCAAACTAAGTTGATTTTAATTTATATTATTCATTTTTCTTCTTATTTATGAGTGTATTAAAAATGCAGCATGTCATGTGGTCCAATGGGTAACTGCTGTTTTTTTTCTGCTGAATAAGATCTCTCAAGTTATCACTGAATATTTTAGGAAATCTAGATTATGAGAAAATCTTCAGGGATAGTGAGTTAAAATGTAGACTTTGAGATTTTCTAAGATCGGAAGAAAAGTCAAAGTTTGTTTCAACATAGACTTTGAAAGATCCAGATGAAACTGGGCACAAACCTTAGATTCCAAAACAGGTAGAAGCAAACAGTGTTTTTGCAATATTGCTGTACTGCTTAAAAGGACTATGAAAGCTAATGTTCTTTAGCTACTCTTTCTCTGTTTCAGCTGCAGTTTCTATCTCTTTCCTAAAGTACAAGTCAAAGGTGAGCACCATTAATGGGTCAGGACAGAGACCCCAATCAGCTCCTTGTGGCCTCTATTTTTTTCAGCTACTTAAACTAGTGTCCCATGTGAGTAACAGCAAAATGTTCTATTAAACACTCACTTTGAAGTGAAAAATATATGGCATTATCTCCATGTACAAAAGTTTCTATAATTTAATTATGCAGTACTATATATTATTATATATCATAGAATCATAGAATCATAGATTGCTTAAGGTTGGAAGGGACCTTAGAGGTCATCTAGTCCAACCCCCCTGCACACGCAGGGTCACCTAGAGCACATGG
>JAUBOD010000314.1:2331025-2341160 GCA_032353885.1 Nothura maculosa | reverse complement strand
TCAACCCCCAATCTGTACTGGTGTCCAGGGTTATTCCTCCCCAAGTGCAGGACCCTGCACTTGCCCTTGTTGAACTTGATGAGGTTCCTCACAGCCCAGTGGTCCAGTCTGTCCAGGTCCCTCAGGATGGCAGCACAGCCCTCAGGGCTGTCAGCTATTCCTCCCAGCTTGGTAACATCAGCAAACTTGCTGAGAGAGCACTCCATGCCTTCATCCAGGTCGTTAATGAATACGTTGAACAGGATGGGACTGAGGACTGACCCCTGGTGGACACCGCTAACTACAGGCCTCCAGCTGGACTCCGCACCATTGACAACCACTCTCTGCACCCTGCCACTGAGCCCTGAGCCAATTCCTAATCCACTTCACCGTCCACTCATCAATCCCACACCTTCGTAACTTGCCCAGGAGGATGCTGCGAGGGACCGTGTCAAAAGCCTTGCTGAAGTCCAGACAGAAGACATCCATATCATTATTATATATTATATAAACATATATTTTATCAAAAATATTCACATATTGTTATGCAAAATAAAATGGTACAGACATATAAAGGAAACTCCTAGATGGTTTTGACTGAAACTCTTATTATACCTTTTCTAATGTTTATATGACATTTGATAACAAGCAAAAGGTAGTATGATAGTATCATTAATTTCAACCCTATATTGTATTGTTTTATGTTTAGTTCCTGAAATAAGGGAAAGGTTAAAGACAAATCTGAATTTTTGACTAATGTTCAGTAAAGGTCTCATCAACACATGAATTAATCTTTCCTGACTACAGTTGTTCAAAATAAAGCCTATAGTCATGTCATTCCAAATAGACTAGTAAATTGCTCTTTTATTTTTTTTTTCTTCCAGTGGAGAAGTTTAGACTAATTTCTGATATATGTATAACATATGTATGTATAACACCCTCTATGACTGGTCCATGTTATATATAAAAGCTATTAACACATTCTGAAAACAGAGGATGCCAAATTTGCAAAATAAATGAATTTGGTGAAATCCACTTTTCTATCATTCTCACATTTGAAATTTTTATTAAGCAGTGGAATCTTATATACATTATTCCAGCAATTAACAATGTTTTTATCCATACACAGTTACTACGCTTTAGTTGTTCTTTAGTCCTGTAAGTGGGTTATCTAATTGTTTCCTAATACCACAATGGCTGGTGTGAATTTCTTGGACCTCTGTATTCTTATTCATTGGCTAAATCAGTTGTAAATCTGCATCCTTTGTTCATCCTTCAACATTTGATATGATGCCAGCTTCAGCTTCTGAGTGTCTTCATCAATTTTCAGACTATTATAATAAGAATTCAACTCAATAAATTAAGAGAACCATTTCAACAGGAGCTAGTCTCTGATCTGGGAATGTGGAATGAAAATACTTGAAAATCTTCATTTTCTGAAGAAGAAATCAAATGCAGCCTTCAAAGCTAGGGAGGCTAAAAAAAGCTAGGATCAGGAAAACAACAGGTAGAAGATGAAATTTATGAAAATTTAATTTGCATATTTATTTCAAATGATAACAGATGCAGGGAACAAAGTCTGGGCTAGTAATATCTCTAGTAGCCTCAGAGCAGTGTTTCATAAATAGATTTTTTTCCGTGTTTTTGATTTTTTTTAAAAGAAGATCACTAGAAATGTTTTTAAAACAATTACATAGTCAACAAACAGCACAATCAGTTTTCTTTTTTCTACAAAATAGTCTATTTGCATTTGACTTCATGGGTCAACATGATGAGAAACATTAATTAAACCTACACAAATTAACATATTTTGCATTTTATAGTACAAATTTCAGATTATACTTAGCTATCCTCACTCTTAATGGGTTGTGTTCAGCATACAAAGAAAGGTAACACGTACCATTGTTATAGAGGGGCTTTAATGTTTCAAGTTGCATATCATTAAATTGATATAAAGACAGATCTCTAACACAGAGAATGGTCATAACGGTTTTATGACAATTCGAAGAACAGTAAACATCTGTACTTCCTGCTTCTTACCTTACTGATGCCCTAAATCCAAACTCTTAATTTTTAATCCAACTGATAGAGTCTTAACTCTTAAACCCCTTATTACTGATATTTTACATATAGAAAGTCAAGCTATATTGATGATCACTGCACTCCAAAGAAAAATACATGGCTCATAAAGCTTAAATAATTCCATCAGGCTTTCTTCTGACATGCTTATTATTTAGTTTGCTATACCATATGAGTAATGCTTATCATTTATCACTATGTTTATTTTTCATCAGTGAGCAGTATACGTGGTAATTGGATCTTTACTGATTTATCTGGCATTCTGGCATTTTACTTTTTTTATTTTTTGCTAGACTTTTGGTTATATCGTTGCATATTTGCATATATTTGAAAGCTGGGGTGGTGGGAGGGAAATATCAAATAGTGTCTTAGCTATATACCTGCCTCTGGCAGTACTGGATTCACAAACAGTCTTTCGACCGCAGGTCTGATTGCCTTCTTAGGAGTAAATTGAGTTCCCAAATCAACTATAAGCTCAACTCTGGCATTATCAGATTCATTGACAGTCAACTGTAGGTCCAATTGCCTTCCAAACAAGTAGTCGAGTTCATGAACAGCATGATTTAGTCAAATGCAAAATTCACAAAGTAAGTTTCAGATGTCAGTGCAAGAAAGTCTCTACTACAGCGTGGGTTTTTTTAGCTAGCTCTGATGTACAAATGTGCAGTCATCACTCACTCCGGAAGATGAGAGAAGGCTCTCAGTCTTGACTCTCCTCAGGCACTGTCTCAAACCAACGAGAGCAAATGGGTTCAGCCTGTCTACTGACCCAGAAGTTACAATGGAATCTTCCTTCCTACTACTTTTCTCCCTAGTTCACTTTTTGTCCTTTTTCTTTACATTCAGGTGCTTGAGTGACTGCAGTCATACTTAATATTAAAAGTACAGTCGATAGAAAACCGAGAGCATATGCTCAGTGAGGAGTGGTCATACCTCAGAGGTGGATAACTTTTGGGATGGAGATGTGTTTTGACATTATAATGAGCTTATAATTAGCAAAGTTCTAGTAAAGTTCATCCAAAAGGAGTGATTTGCCACTCTTGCTGGCTCCACTCTGGACATCTCATCATGTATCTCCCATTGGGCAGCTTCTGTGTGTCTGATCATCAGCACAATACAGGGAGTACCACAGAGTTTGGCCATGGTGTCTTTGCTCCACTCCACTTTTCGTTACTCCTCTTTGCAGCTGTGAAGAGGGCAGATTGTGCTGAAGAGGGAACTGTGGAGGAGCAGAGTCCATGCACCAACCATGCTGGAAGTGGCAAAAATGAATACAAGGTAGCTACCCCAAGCTAGCCCCAGTTACCCCAAGCTAGCTTCTATAATGCCAAAACTTGTTAGGTCCTATTTTCTTCTCTGAATAATAATTTTCAATAAATTCTTCCACATATACCCAAGTATGTGTCTGTTTTCAATAGTTATGGCATCTAATGCCATCTTATCTGCCATGGCTCAAGTTATCTGTTTAAACTATCATAGAAAAAGTCCAAAGTGATACCAACAAGTGTGACTGACACCACATACAAAAATCTAACAAGCCCCAGATTCATGTGGCAACCAGTGGAGTCTAGGAGTCCTCTTTTCCTGCCCTCAGGCAAGACGCCAGTGGTTCCATATTCCTGAGGTTTTGTAACATGTAACCTTTTCAAGCCATGATATAGGCAGAATTAAGCCTCATGAGTCAACCTTTCACCTTTTCTTTAGAAAGTGGAATAGGAGAGCAAGCTTTATTAGGTTTCTTCATGATGTTACAGAAGGACATTTTGCCTCTGTTCTGATCTACTGGCAAGTTAGGTGTGACAACGTTCTTTTAGTAGGTGAAGAAGTGGACCTATCAGGAGATGTGACATGTTTCTTTAACTCTGGGTGTACATTGTGATGCTTTCAGTCTCTTCTTTAAATCTTCCTTTTGACATTTGGGAAGACTTTTACTTTTCTCAAGTATAATTCTCTAATTTTCAAATTTCCTATTTGTAATATAATGAAAATAATATTTGTATAATGAAAATAAAATTAAAAGGTTAGGAAAGCAATCTATGTCATTTTATTACAAAATCAGATTACATTACATTTTGTTACTCAATTATCTGTGGGGCTCTGTAAAGGTCTAACAGTTAAATTTAATTTATAAATTTTATGTTTCTGAATATTAAAGAATAGAATAGGAATATAGTTACACTAATAGATAACATTGCTGAAGCCTTTTTCCTTTAGTATCTCAGTGTTATAAGCCACTCTGCATTGCTGTTTCCTTAATGTACCATTCTAATAAACAGAGAGAAGATGACAACAGTGACTAGGCCAAATATACTTGAAGACTGTAAAATGAAGAAATATATCCATTATCTTTTCCATAAATCCTTGGGAAAGCAGATGGTCTTTATAACCATCAATGTACCTATTTTCTAGACATTTACCTGTGACTGCAATCCTATTATTTGTAATTGATAGAAAAAAAATCAATTAAAGAGAAATTTTTCATTTTTAAACAGGTTGTTGGTACATTGCAATGCTGTAAAAAGTATGAACTGTATTATCCCTGTGTAACCATGGAAGAAAGCAAGCAAAACTTTTCATAGAAAAAGATCAGTTTTTACTTTTAATGTACCTATAACAGTCATTTAAAGGATTTGAGAAACAAAACAGTAAAACAAAAACAGCAAGCAAACAAGCAAAACAAAACACCAACTAAAATAAGCAAAACAAAACATTAAGCAAACTTCTGACATTGTATTTTTATTATTTATGTAAAAATATATACTTCCCCTAGTGGAAGTTAGAAATATTCTTCTTACAAGTATTCCTGTTAAAACATGTTTTAAACTGTAAATTAACTCAGCTAGAAAAGAGACTACACTTCTGTATTAGGAAATGAAGGCTACTAAGGAATCAATGGCCAGAACTTACATGGGAAAAGACCCCTCTCACCTATGTATTATTGCAAGAGGAGAAGGATTCTTCTTAAAAATCTCATTTGAATGAATGAGTTGTCTCATTTTAGAATACACCAAATAGTGGATACTAGCCGATACTAGGCAGCTTTCTTGCCACATGCATACGCCTGAAACATGCTAACTACTAGATCATACTAGTGGTATCTAATCAGAAACACCACATCTTATGAACACGAGACTTTGGTTTAGCATCTGCAATTTCATCGAGTTGTAAAAACAAATCCATAACCTTCTGCAAAGATGATAAAAATATTCTCATGATAAATTGCCTTTCTTTATTTTTATCTTGTCTTTTTAGGTAGTTTTTAGTTGCAATTTCCTGGTGGTCATTGAGTGGCAAGCCTATGTCACATATTTGTGTTGGATTAACTTGTATGTTTTAGGTAAGTATTGTACAGATACATGTAATGCTCCTCTTAGTATTAGGGTGCTATGAAAATAAACACTGAACAAACACAGTTGAAGACAATACAATCCCAGTCTAGGTGACATGTTCTTCATGACATAAGCCTATGAAGGAAATTAAGATCTTGCAGAATGATGTGTACAGTGAAATATAAATACAAAACCTTTTTTATTTCAAATAAGTAGGTTTTGTTGTTGTTGTTTTCTGCAATGCTGTAAATGCCAGTTTCTGAACTTAAATTTAAGCTTAGCTATTAGATGCAATGATTTAGATGATAAAGATGTGTCAGAAGACTGTGATATTCCAAGGGGCTGAAAAGAGGAAGTGTTTACCTTCTAAGTTAATTTGGCAATAAATGATTGCTGTAAAAGGTAAAATGAAATTTCAGTGACACTTGTCAGAGAGGTAAACAAAGAGGTTTGTGAAGGTTGGACGAGTGAAGGGAGCAAATGAAGTCTGCTGGTGATGTACAAGAGTGCACATGCAAGAGTTTTATTATTATGCAATAGTAAGGACAAAGCAATCGTGTAGGAAAGTCCAGAGTTTGGACACCCAATTTGCAAAGCCTTTTAATGCAATAAGTGAAAGCTACTGGATAAACATTTGATTTCTGGAAATTAAAACTTGTCATATTTATTACTGACTTGCAAAACTTAAAGAGTTAATGTTTCTATAAAGTCATTCAGAACATAAAAGCTTATTTGTGCATAATTTAAAGTCTTGTTTATATATTAAAAGAACATAAAGAAATGGGCATGAGTTGCCCTTACAAAATGAGTAAATATACCAGCTAGGTCTAAAATTTTTGTGGTTTTAAACTTAAAATATAGTTGGAGCATTTCCAAGCAAATGCTGATCTCTGTAGAATGAATAAGGAATACGTAAAAAGCTCCCTCCAACAACAAAAAAACGCTTCTTCCTCTCCTCACCCCTCCCCACCAAAAATCAGTTCATTTTTGTATACCAAGCACCTTTTATGCATATTGAGCACATTTCCGTATTGCTTTTTTTTCTGCAATGTACTATTAGGTCAATAAATGGAAAATTTCAAAATAGTTGCTTTCTTTTCTTGCTGACTTTGGCTCAGATATGCAAAGAAGTAAATACATGCCTAGCTAGCATGACCAAGCTACCAAATATCTGTATTCCAGAATGGAATCAAACAAGAAAGCAAGTCATCTTTTTACTAATCTTCTGGATATGCAATGGCTGGACATTCAGTGCATTTCATGATTGTAAGCATTTCAAGTATGCAGACTTCAAAATAAAGCAGTTTTCCATCTTCAAAACTGCTACATTTTCATTTTTGAGCTTGACAAGTGTCAGGATAGCTGGCGTTTATGTTTGGACTTGTCATTTTATATATCTGCAACAAATTAACAAAAGAGCCCTGCAGTGACTAGAAGTCTGAATTCTGGTTTCTCAGAGCTTATAAATGTATTCTAAAATACAGGAAGTTTGCTATAGGCTTCAGAGAAAGTCCTGTGATGTGCTTTTCTAAAGAACTTTTTCAATAGGCTATCAAAACATTTTTTTAAAATATGGGCTTATAGAATCTATGAAACCCAAAGATTAAGAATGTGACTTCATCTTAAAATAAGTTCTGTATTCATCCTTGCTTTATCATTCTTGCCAGCAGACCTCTCTACCACAATTTGCCAATGAGCATTTCCATCCAAGGAATAAGACATTTTAAGTAATTCTGAATATCTAATATTAACCCATCTTTCTCATTAGTTTTCAAGCATCCTTTAAATTGAATTTTTATGGCCCATAGACCAAATTTATATTTACAGAAAGTATGATTTTTTAATACCTAAATTGGTTATTACCTTATGCAAAATATTTGTATCTTAAGTATAAAAAAGGGAGAATATATGATCAAGATGGCAGTGATTTGTGTTTATATAAGAGTATTTTGAAAATGAATGCATTTCTATTTTGAAAAAATATATATATATTGAAAAGGAGAATGTGAGATATATGAACGTTTCAACAGTGTGTCAATTTTCCATTTTTCAGTATTTTGAGTTTGTAAAGCTCTGAATATGTATAAACACTTTTCTGTTTACTGACTTGTAAGAAATGTATACATTAAATTGATTAAAAAGGCTTATGTTAAATAGACAATTCGTAAATATTGTTTAAGCAAAGAAATGACACCCCTTGTCTGGTTGCTGCTTATGCTACTGTACTTGCTTATATAGTGTTACTTGCTTATGCCACTGTAGGCTTACTTAGAAAAAAAAACAAACTATCCTTGCAGGTATATTTGCAGCCACAGGCATTGACTTCTGTTTCTGTCAGAATAAACAAGAGAAGTCTTAAAACTTTTATAGCAATAAATCCTGTGTTTAGGTATGGTAGGCATCTCCCACACTGCCTGCATGGTACAAAGTAAAGACAAAAAGCCTGGAAGCCTGCACATCCTATATCACCTTCCTGTACACAAAGTGAGGAGGAAATCTGGGGTAGAATGACTTAGTCAAGAACTCAGCCACCTAGGAACCAGGAGCTGTTTCAGACCCTTCTCAGAGAGATGTTGGTTCAGTGATGCCTTTCTGCTGGCGTGTATACAGCCCCTCTGAATTCTGTCACCAAGCATGGGATTGCAAGCAGGAGAAAAAATGCAGAGATTACAAGCAGGACAATTTTCAACTCAGCTGGATCTCAGATTATGTTTTTAGGATACCAACTCACTTGAGATGATTCATCTTCATCCATTTTGTGTTAATGATTTGGTAGGAAACAGTTCAGAAGCTGCACTAATGGCAATGGCAGTGCAGTGCTTTTAAGTAGCAAAAATATTTAAGCTCAGGTTAAACCAGTGTTAGGGACTTTCGATTTGTGGAAGCTGTGCAAAACAGCCTTTTAAACTTACTAAAATGAAGGCTACGGTTGAATCAGGTTGGATTCAAGAACTATTTCCTCAGGCAATTTCAACTTCAATACTCTGCATCTGGAACAACACATTTTTTGTTTTTTACAGCTGAACTTCAAGGACTGTCATTTATTGGCAAAGCGTGGTGATTCATGATTTGAGGTTGTTAAGGATAAAATGTTTGTCTTGAGACACAGCAAGAAAAGTACATAGAAACTTCTGGCTTATAACCTATTCTACCTATGAATGTTTTTTGACAGTTACAATATTAGCTTTCATTTGAAACCTGCACATGGTATAAAAATATTTTTGTTTGGAAACCTTTAATTTATTATACCACATTAAAATTATACTGAAAAAGACAACTTTCTTGTGTTGTTACTTGCAATGCTATACTTCTTAGTTGTTTATGGCTTGGGAGTTATACGATTCAATAACACAAAGACAATCATTGACAAATAAAACAAATGCTTTTCACACTACTCTGAAAGCTCCATGAGAATTTCTGTGTCCCAAAGACTCAGATTTTTCTATAATATTCTGTAAAAACAAGTTAGTATCTGGATAAATGAAATACATTAAAGGTCAGAAAATTCCAGGTCTAATCCTTACTAATGAAACTACATAGATCTGACCAATATTTACTTGGGAAACGAAAGGAAAGCCCTCTAGAATCCCAGGCCCTAAGGAAAAGAGGAGAGCTGGAGGGAGGAAGACTTGCCCTAGATAGAAGAAGAGTGGGTCAAAGAGTAACTAGAGAAACTTGACATCCACAAATCCAGACGTCCTGAAGGGATGCACCCCAGAGTGTTGCATGAACTGGTGGATGTCATAGCTAAGCCACTCGCAATCATCTTCAAAAGTCCTGGAGAAAACGGAAGGTGCTGGAGGACAGGAAGAAAGCCAACATTACACTAATCTTCAAAAAAGGCAAGGCTGACTTGGACAATTAAAGACTGGTGAGCCACACCTCCGTGCCCAGCAAAGTGATGGAACAGCTCATCCTGGCTACTGTCTCCACATGCATGGAGGAGAAAGTGCTCAGGAGTAGCCAGCAAGGATTCACCACGGGGAAATCATGCTTGACTAACCTGGTAGCCTTCTATGATGGAGTGACTGGCTGGATAGATGAGGGCAGAGTGGTGGATGTGGTCTATCTGGACTTGAGCAAAGCTTTTGACATCGTCCCTCATAACATTCTCCTGAGCAAGGTTCAAAAGTGTGGGATAGATGAGTGGACAGGGAGGTGGATTAGGAATTGGCTCAGTGGCAGGGTGCAGAGTGGTAGTCAGCAGCACAGAATCCAGGTGGAGGCCTGTAGTTAGCGGTATCACCCAGGGGTCAGTCCTCGGTCCGGTCCTGTTCAACTTATTCATTAACGACCTGGATGAAGGCATGGAATGCTCCCTCAGCACGTTTGCTGATGCTACCGAAGTGGGATGAGTAACTGATAGCCCTGAGGGCCCTACTGCCATTGAGAGGGACCTGGACAGACCAGACAACTGGACAGTGAGAAATCTCATGAAGTTCAACAAGGGCAAGTGAAGGGTCCTGCACTTGAGGAGGAATAATCTCAGATACCAATACAGGCTGGATACTGACCTTCTGGAGAGCAGTCCCGCAGCGAGGGACCTGGGGGTCATGGTGGATGACAAGTTGACCATGAGGCAGCAGTATGCCCTGGTGGCCAAGAAGGCAAATGGGATCCTGGGGTGCATTAAGAAGAGTGTCCCCAGCAGGTCAAGGGAGGTGATCGTCTCCCTCTACTCAGCCCTGGTGAGGCCACATCTGGAGTACTGTGTCCAGTTCTGGGCTCCCCAGTACAAGAGGGATGTG
>JAUBOD010000314.1:2240522-2320843 GCA_032353885.1 Nothura maculosa | reverse complement strand
TGGAACAGGCTGCCCAGGGAGGTTGTGGAGTCTCCTTCTCTGGAGGTCTTCAAAACTCACCTGGATGCCACCCTGTGGCACCTGCTCTAGGTGTGCCTGCTTGAGTGGGAAGGTTGGAGTAGATGATCTCTAGAGGTCCCTTCCAACCTTGAAGATTCTGTGATTCTGTGATAGCAATCTAATATCTATATTTTAAACACAATTGATAAAAATAGTAAAGCAAAAACATTCCAGACAAAGTGGAACTTGCAAGTTCTCTGGTCACTGGTTATGAAGTAATTTCACATAGGTTTTACTTCAGAAACAAGTCAATGACTACCTCTAGGAGAGAGGCAGAATTTCAGAATTAGCTCAGACATCCTTCTTCCCCTCACTCTTTTAAGATATCAGCACCTGACTTCCTTCTTCACTGTATAGCTAGTGATTTTTCTTAGACTTTGATACTGAACTAATTCCTGCAGATGAGGTCAGCAGTGATTGCTGCTGACCCTCTGTTACACAACAGCTTCATGTTTGAAGACCTCGCCCAGGAGGTCGTGCCTTTTCAAGAAGTTGCCTATGCCATTGACATTTAGATCATTGTAAGGCAGATCCTTAGTAGTAGGATCTGGAGCCTTTGCTTCCTCCTATCCCACTTTCTTATTATTGGCTCTTTTTTTTAAAATGTCTGAAGCACTCATGAAAATACACTGCAGCAAGGCTGAAGGCACTAAATATGGCTAGAAATTTAGTTGCTATTGCTATTGATACACCAAATCAAATAAACATGGACTATCTATCTGAAATGTTTTTATAAGATTTGGGAACTTGTACTGTATAGCTGCTATGAAGTTTTTGCTTCAGAGTCCTTGTTGCAGTAGTCCTCAAATTTCAGTCAGCTTTAGTTCACGCAGACAGTATAACTAATTTCAAACTGCGAAGTAAAATCTAGTTTGTATTGAAAGCTAGTTCTGTCATGTGTGCCTTCCTCTTATGATTGCATAAAATGAAATATTGTCCTAGAGCAGCATAAAATATAAATTTCATGTTTAAAATGTCATTCATTTATCTCACTATAGAAAATATATGCTGCCTCCTAATTAGCAAAGTGAAATTTATTCATTGTAGGTGAATGATTTGTCTTCAGCTTAGATTAATCTTGAGTCTCTCACCATGTTTTCATTCCATTCAGCAAGTATTTTGTTTATAGTTGAGTAGATTTTAACTCTAGATGAATCTACAAAACAGCTAGAGCTATTTCAAAAACAGCTGTGTATAACAGACAAAGCTGTGGCAAAACAGCATTAAAGCTCTGAATTGAACTCCTCAATCCTTAGGTCTAAAAGTTGCAGAAAGGTCCTCAGGGGGATTTTTTTCATGACTGAAATGGAGAGAAAGGCATATAACTTATGATCCTGTTTATGGAAAGCAAAGTTAAAGAATAGCTCTTGTCTGAAGGCCTGGAATTGAGACCTAATGTTGTGTGAATCACCCTGGGAATTAGCCGATTTTGAAAGCTTGCTAGCAAAATGAAACCGATTGCCTTCAGTTCAAGTGAAAGTAGGTGGCAGCTATAAGCTTTATAATTATTTATTCTTTTCTATCTTTTTTTCTTTTTTAGATTTATATTTTGAGCTCTAAAAAGTCATTTTACTTTTACCCTAGAGATTTTCAAGGAATTAGAAATGATTTCAAGTTGTGTGCAGTTCCTCAGGCATATAGTTTCTCAGAAAATCTTGAACTCATTAGGAAGTTTATAAGTCAGGGCCAAACACTCAGCAGAAAGGTGAGCTCCTCAGTAGGGGCTCTCATCCACAAAGCTGGAGAGCCAATCTGGGGACGGGTAATTATAACAGGAAAAAACATGTTCCTATTAGTAGATAGGGGGCTGGTGCAGTGGGAAGGTGTAAGATCTGAGGGATTTCCTCAAGTCTTACTGCACAAATACATTCTAAAAACTTCTTTCTAAAAACATAAGGACTTCTATTTCCCTGTATTAATGCATATTTGAATTGTTCTATTTCTAATGTTTGAATTTCAGATTTCATTAGCGCTAAAATATTTTCCTTGAGATAGAATGATTTATATTATTTGATTTCACTTAATATTTTTCCTTTTTTGCCCACATCATATAGAGACTATTTAAATCAAACTTTATTGTTAGCTTAACTTTGTTTATCTAGTATAAAAACTGACACTTAATGCGCATACTCTCACTTATCAAAGCTAGGGTTATTGTAATGGATTTCTGTGGAGCTATACCAGTTTATACTCCCTGGCCTCTTTTTTACCCTTCTCTTGCTGACAGTAGAGAGGTCATGAACCAGAATACTGATCCTAGCATAACTAAAAAGCCTCTGAACAGGGATTCCAAAAGTATGCCAGTCTCCGTGCAGCATAATCATTTGTATGTGTTGACATTGGTCTGAATGTATCATGTTCTCACTCATGTTTTGTTTATATCGCCTTTGTGGAAGTCTATATAAGCTGCAGAAGGTTACCCAGCACAGCAGGAAAATGAATAAAAGATTTTCAAAGCAATATGAGAGGAAGCAGGGTATTTCTACAAAGCAAAATATACATTGTGTAGAAATAACTTTGAATGAAGTAGCACTCCTTACTATAAAGAGTGCAAGCAATGCTCTGCCTGGGCTTATTTATCCTACTTGTTTACAGGTTAAACTCTTAATAAGTAGCATAGCTTTCACATTGATTCAAAGCTAGTCTAAGTCTAGTTATGCAGCTGTGCAATTCTTCAGTCCCCTAAATTTAGGCAGCTATGACATTTACTTATGAACAAAGCAAGCAATGTAACATCTATCCACTTCTAATTCCAGAGATGGAAGGAAATTTAAACATGTAGTCTCAAATTTCACTTGATTTAACTAGGAAAGTTACTGATTAGAAATGTTCAACTACTGTGATTTTCTAAAGGAGTATACTCCTGGAAACTAGAGTGATAAAGTATTTGCACATGATGATGACATTTTGGTGGCTTTCCAGAAGTTACATAGTTTAGTAATACAAGAGTGATATAGTTGTAGCTAACCTTGCAGAGAGGACATTTACTGCTATACTTATATATACTTACAGAGATATGTATTTTTCTTATTAAGATTCTTAGTTATTATTCCAGATACAATGATGATATGTTGGTCCAACTTCTTATGTAAGTCCAAATTCTCCATCCCTTTTCTTATTTCCTATAAAATGTCTTTTCAAGACAGTATGCCCACCTTTGCTGTAATAAATTTTCATTTTATCAGCAACATGATGCGCATATCAGAGCCCATATTTTCCTCATATAAGAAACCAGTGTTGCTATCTGGACTCAGGTGGCAGCAGAGCTGCCATGAGAAAATTACTTTTCTTTGATTTCATAGGTGGGGTTTTTTTGCCTTCACAATTTGGGAGCAAATTGTTAGCTAGGAATTACAGTTCCTAGCTATAATTTTCTTGTGCTTTGATGATACCCTTTATTCAAGGCTTTTGCTAAATGCCACAATATAGGCCACAGTACACTGAGATACTAGATAGATTAGATGATTACTTTTATTTTTAATCAAGCAACATATATTTCTATCATTTTCTGACCTACCTTTTTATCAGTTATTGCAGTTGTATCAAAGAAGTCACCTTTCCCTTTCTCTATATTGTCCTCATAAAAATGATGTGTTTCTTCTGCTTTGTGAATGTGCACAGAATATAATGGACCCTGTTTCCTTGTTTTAGGGAAACTCCTATTTCATTTCAGTCTGTATGACATTTTCTTCTCAGCAATACTGAAACAAACAAACTAACTAAATAATGTCAAACAGATTCACTTCAAAAGGATACTTAAAAGAATACACATGAAAGACTATTACTGAATATGGATATTCTAAAAATTAAACAAACTCCAAAACAAAACCAAAACCCCATAAAAATGTCCTGAAGCAAGAAAAAAAAATCCAACATGAATCCCCAGTTTCTCATTATGCAGAATAATGTTTTCTTTGTAAAACTATTTTGAAAGATCTTCAACATTTATTTTTTCTAACGTCTCTTTTTTGCAATAAGTGGAGATGACAAGTGGAAAAATGATACTCAAAATAAGAAGGACCAAACACCTGTATTCCTTGTGTCCTGCCCTGACTTTGATATAATCTAAAATGACAAGAACTTTTTTTTACTCCACACATATTACTGAATTAAAGCTCACAAAAGAAGTACAGTAAATGTATAATTTGTAAATCAGATAGACAAAAGAAAAAGGATATTCACAGCAGAAAAGATTAATTTATTTGCAGGTCTAGTACTTATTTCCCACATATGGCTCAATAAAATTCAGTTTAGAATTCCACTTCTCTTCTCCAAGCAAAGCATAAAAATTAAAACTAGTCTTCACCTTGAACTTCCACATTAAAATTTCAAATCATAAAATAGATGCAAAGAGAATTTCAGGTCTATTTGGTTATACGTAGTTTTCTGGACCTTTAGTATAATTTCTTTTCTTCTTCTGCCCTGAATGATCTTAGAAATAGATAAGTGAACAAATAATTTGAAGAAACACAGAAGTAGGCACACTGGCTGTGAAGAAATGTTAGAAGTTTGCAAAGAAAGATAGAAAAAAAAAGCATAGTGATGAATGACCTATTTAGAATAAAAATTAAATAGCATTCTAGGAAATATGGGATATAGAGATTAGTGGATATACATAGTAAAAATTGAAGATAGTTTTTGGATACTACTCATGAAGTTTGTTTTTGTTCACAAGCTCTGAGAGACTATATTTTCAATATTTCATTGCTAATAACATTGCAGTTCTACTGCAGTCTTTTGTAAACAGTTATGAACTGTTTGCTAGTCTTTCTATTTTCTTACTTGATAAATAGTAGAAAATAGAAAAATATCAGTTTTGCTTTGTTTTTCTTTATTTTCACAAGATAAACTCTTGAGAAAACAAGGTCATTGTAAATTTGAACAATAGTCGTGACCTGATACATCAATATTATATCAATCTCAGGCACACATATGAAAAAGTATGTGACTATGATTGTTTTTCTACATTTTTATTTTTTGATAGCAAGATATTATGTTTTTCAGGAGGAAACAGATATAAAGGTCATATGTGCACTTATATTTGATCAAAATACCAAAATACTTGAAAATAGTATTTGGATTCATTGCTTTTCTTATAGTTATCCAGTATTATATGTAGTTATAAATTATTTTTCTATATGTTTTACATATAGACACCTATAACAAAATACAAATGACCATATAAAATATCAGTACCTATTAAAAGGTAGTTAACTTCTTTTACATTTGAAAAGAACGAAATATTCCTCAATGGGAAAAAAAAAAAGGTTTGTTTGTTAGATAGCAAATACTCTAATTGTACTTATTGGGTATCTATGATTGTAATTTCTGTTCAAGTTAACATAGGAAAACGGGAATCAGTAGAGCTAATGTTTGATTGTACTGTGCTAAGATTTTGGGCTTTGTGGTTTTCCTTTACAAAGAAACTGCATGCCTAGACCTTGTTTAAATAGCATTAGTCACATTTTGACTCAAAAGGGAGTCACAAAATCTATGTTTCTCTTTGTACTTTAAAATACAAATATAATTTATAGCAAATAAGAAAACTTTCCTCTGAATGAATTTAACATCAGCCAAATAAAATTCTGACAATTAGTTATAAGCTAGTCAACACAGAGGGATATGGATCTTCACAAAAACAACCATATTGACATAAGGTTTATGCCACATGAAAGGTCTATCCAGTAACTACAAAATATATACTTTGGATTAAACATTTTTAAAAAGGCTAATTTAAATGGGAAAAAAGTTAACCTCAAAGCCCTCATTCAGTGATTTTTCTGCTTTTGTATTTAATTACATGCTTATTTCACTATATAAAACCAAAGTGTAGAAAAAAATGAAACAGTGGAAGCCAATAGAATGACATCATATTTGTGATTGCATTATTTAAAATTTGTTTGGCACAGAACTTGCTTGAAGTTCATATCTACATCGAAACCACTTTGGTGTCTTTGTAAGGATGGAGAAATATGTGAGACTACCATGAAATGGACTAATGAGAAACCTCAAAGAGCATGAATTGTCCTCCCAGCTGCTTTCCATCTGTTTTAATGTACTTACTATTATCTTTGAATACCTTTGCTAACTCTGGAGTTTTTTACTTTTACTTGTTGAGAAGATTAAAACAATTAAAAATAACCACATTTTAATAGTAGTTCAAAGTGTAAAATACGTACTTCTGTGAACAATAAAAGTAAATGTAGACCAATTTGCAATGTTTTTGCAAATTGTGATTGGATTCTTTCTAATAAAGTGTAAATTCTGACTAATGTCTTCCCAAATCTGGCTCATTGATGACTTCTGTGTGTTTTTCCTCATGACAGACATATATTGAGCTTTTCCACTGAGGAGTATGGATAATTTCTCAATTTTCTAGCAGGGTATGTGTTTTCACAAAACTTATACCATTGTGAAGTTTCTTTGGACTACAGAATATGAATAAAACATTCAGCAATGAATCATAAAGTTACTACACCTTATGATGATGATGTAGTCTACTTTTCACAGTGGAATACACTTAACAGGGGAGTCATGTTCAAATTGATTTATCAGAGATCAGTGAAACAGAGCTACTGACCTTCACATTGATCATTCATTATAGTCAAATACTAGTATCAGAGACAAGTACCTGTAAAAATCAAAAGAATACTATCTGATAGAATGTGAAGGTAAGAGAATAAAGTAGAGAAAATCCCTCAAATCACAAATATATTAGCTGGGGGATATGGCTGTGTCATAAATCAGGATCAAAAGCAGCAATGCAGCTACAACTATATTATATTTGTATCAGTTTCATCACTTCAACTCTTTTATTTCCTCTGTTCTAGTTTCATCCATTTGCTCGTATTGCTTGTGCATCTGCATGGATGTAACTATGGACCAACCCTCAAAACACATCCCAGCAGAAATTTATTCATTTGGTACTTATCTCTGCAATATGGATAAAACATTGTTGTAAAGAAATTTCTAAGATAAGATGAAGTGATCCTTGACAATATTCCAGAATATTTATTAGTCCCACCACACTCCAAGATCCAGAGTGGGGGCCAAAAAGATTAACAAATGAAAATGCACCAGTCCCAGGAGAATAATGTGAATTATTAGAAAAAAGAAAAATATATCAGTGAAGTCTTAATCTTATTAACAATTCTACAACTTGAAAATATATTATAATTTATAAATTTATAAGTGAGCCCCTAATTAAAGCTTTATTACTTTTTATGAACATTTTAAAATGTGCTTGTTAGTAATGAGGCAAAACTAGATGCATCATCAGAAGAATGAGGTTGTCATAATGCGGGTGCAATTTTAGACATATGATTTACACCTTTGCAAACTAGTTATATCTTGTCATCTGATGCTCTAATTTATGTTCTGTTTTCTCTTAAGTAGTTGATCTTTGGTTTATTGTTACTGTAAACTTCCCTTTAAAATTATAGCAAAGCTAAATCTAAATAATTCCCTTTTAGAAAGATAATTGTACTGTATGACAAGAAGTGGAGGTGGAAAAGGAGGACAAATAAAATGTCATGGCCTGTAGATTTTTGTTTTTGAGAACATTTTCCCATCAACTGTCTGTGAAAATTTAATTTCCACTTTGCCTTAAAGACTAGTCAGACAACTTTGCTTAACACATATTCTTCCTTGTCAAACATTTCACTGACACTTCAGTGTGTAGACAGCTTAATAAAAGGTATTTCACCTCTAGCATGTTGCTGAAGTTGTGTCATTTTCTTTCCATTTCAGATAACATTTGTGGAAGGAAGAGGACGCAGATACCCCGTAAGTGGCATCACTATCAATATTCTTTTCTTGCTGCCTGCCTTCCTGCATAGACAAAAAGAAAATTGTGTGAACTGTTTTCTTATGAAAATCATTGGTAGTAGCTAGGCAGATCTTAAGACAGAGGAATTTAAAAGACATGAAACATTTTTCCATCCCCCCATGAGGGCATCTAAGTGTGCACTGAGATTCCAATAAACAAAATAAAGCATATTAACAAGAGTTGCCATGTTTCTTACCTATATTTTTAACTGTTTTCCACAAAACTAATTTTATATATATAGTTTTATCTGCAGTTTTGATAAACTATATATTTCCAGCAATCTTTTAAAACTAATATGCTGTCAAAGTATGTTTCAAGTTCTTCTAGCTATTGTTTCCAAGTATCAAATGATATCTGGATTCTGTAACTTTAGAAAATAATTTTATCTTCAATATAGCTCCCAGACTTTTCTTTTTTTTTTTACTTTTAATGATATTTCTTCTGCATTTCCTCTTGCCAGTTCTGAAATTTCTCATCTCTTCATTCCTATAACATACAGTAAGATACTGTTTTGCATGCGTCAGCTAACCTACTCCTTTACACCTCATAATTTTCCTGCTTCCACTATGTATTTCTGTTTTGACCTCCTAATCTACCTTAAACACACCCAATTATCCTCTTCGTCGTAAAATCTTGCTTTTTTTCATGAAATTGTCTTTTCTCAAATTTTCTTCTGACTCTTTAGCAGTTAATTAAGAATGCATATAGCTGTTGTCTTACTCTGCAAATGTTTGTCATCTCCAGATATTTTAAACATGGACTACCCAATGAAATGTGCTTTCTTGTTCTTTCTCTTTCCTCTTGGATTCCTATAGAACCCATGTAGAATATTTTCTTTGGCAACAAGTCTCCTTAGGAATGTGAAGGAGAGCTCCATGTGTATTTGAAAGCATATGGCTCATGCTTCTGGAAGTAGATCCAGCTCCTGCATAAAGAATGATAATGAAAAATCACTAAAGAATTTATAATGATTTTCTTCCTTCAAGGTCTGTCCAAAGGTGGATCATTTGAATCATGAACAATAACATAATAACAGCAATGTAGTTCTTTGTGTCTTAAGCAATTAACAGAATAATATAAGGACTTATAAAGTTAAGATGAAAAATGACTTGCTACTTTTTTTATAAGATGCTAACTGCACATCAGTTTTGAAAAAGTACTGCATTATAGGGCACTTGTTTCAGGTCTTTTCTGGTGCTATCTTAGGGCTGTGGGGTCCCTTAGATGTAGTTATTATTTTGTGTGTACTTTTTTTCAGTTCAAAATGTTGGAGTAACACATGTTGAATCCAGATTACCAAATAAGTTGCTTAGTTTTCAAATGAATTGTTGCACTCAAATTCTTACTATGGTCACAAGGAGCACATCATGCATATAAAGCAGGAATCGAAGTTCTTTAATGAAAGAATTATTATTGAACCAGACCCATCATCTATGCTGCCTGTCAAATCTGAACCTGGATGTGAGCTGTAGAGGTAGTTAACATTATCCAGGTAAGTTAGAAAAGAGAGAACGTTTTGATAGTGTTAATGTTACCAGAGCAAAAATGGTCTTAAGATATAAGTGCACTGAGGTTTGAAAGATAAATATTGCTTTTAATTGGCCAAATAGTAGAACTAAATGAAACAAAACCTAACAGGCACACTTCCTGCCATAGCTTTCAGAAGTTTCCTATGATGTTTTACTAATGTGGCTCACTGCAATGAGCATTCTGCATATGAACACAGCATGACAATATTACTGTAATGCAACAATCAACACTTCCTGTTGCTCCAAATATATTCACTTTTTTTTTTTCAGTGGAATTGCACTTTTTTTTTCAGTGGAATTGCATTTTTCAGTGGACTGTGTTATTTTGCATATTTGGATAAGGTCAATTTTTCTTCTTGGAAGACTACTTTAAAAAACATTTATCAGCATATGCAGAAGTGTGTAGAACAACATTTAAATGACATAACACATATCTTCGTCTTTTGTAGGCTCGATTTCTGAGTAAAGATCATCTCACAGTTAAAAATAGCCAATGGCAACTTTTAGTTGTCTGAAAGCTGTATTTTTGGCAATAGCATATTTTAGAAGATATACTTATTCAGAAAATGGAGAACATAAAATTCAGTGGTTTCTTCCCACACTATCAGTCAAAATTAAGCTACTTTTTAAAGCACTTTATGGAAATGTGGCAGACATTTTAGCTTTATAGGTTACGTGAAATAAACATATGTGGAATATATTTGTAAAGGAGTTTACCAGTGCTGTTTAAATGAAATAATATTTTTCTTGGTGACAGTTTTTTTGCTCTAGCTGGCTGTAGTATATCATGTTGTCCCATTCTGCAAGCAGTGAGTGGCTGTGTACAACTGTTACTCATCCAGAGGCCATGCATACCTTAACTGTTAAGCCTTTTGGGTTGTTACAGTTTTGCCCAAGAAATATAGTAGCTTGCAATAACAATACTGTGCATCACAGATCAAACAATTTCCAAGGTCCTAAGTGTTGTGCAGCTTGAATCCAGAGAATGCAATATGTAGCTCAATTATATAATAATTACTTTAGTTTCTTATACAGTAAGAAAGCATGCATTTTCCTGTTATTTAATTTGTACCTAACCACTTTCTTATTAATTTCTGTATCTGTATGCCAAGCATGCACTCCTTCCCTAGTCATTGACAGCATATGTTCCAATACATAAAAGGAACAGCTGAATATTTCCGCATCTATATATTTGCTTGATGCAATCATAGATATTTCTCTGGACATTTCTCTGATGTCTTCAGGCCAACAGAGACATCCTGCTAAATAACTCTCAGCCATAATGTTAATCCCTCATTACTTCAAATTGGCAGTTCAAATTGGAACATATTTCAGATATTCTTAGCACTGTTTTGGCCTATGTCTTATGAAGCAACACATTAGGTGAAGATTCTTGGTACTGGGATGTGCTAAAGAATACTTTTTTTATCTTCTTACCTAAATATAACTACTAATCATGGTATACTCCTAAACCTTAACTCCAAAAAAAGATCATTTTGATATTTTAGAAATCTACTCTATAAAAATAAGATAGAAAGTTTTAGTGGTAATTTATTTTATTGCTACAGTTATTTTTGAGCCACAAGTACTTTAAATGTTAGGATATTGTGAGTGATTTGATTTAGCAAGGACTTCTGATGAAAATATATGGCAGAGCTGAGTATGTCAATATAATCCTTATTTCTCTAAATATGCATCTTATTTAGAAAATCTCATCCATCCTTGGCTGCTAGTTTCACAGCATCATAGAATAGCTGGCATTGGAAGAAATGTCTGGATATTATTCAGTTCAGCTGCCCCAATGAGTCTGTAGGCTCAGCTACTGAAGGGACTGTGTCCAAACATCTTTTGAACATCTCCAAGGATAGAGACTCCACAACCTCTCTAGGCAACCAATTCCAGTGTTCAGTCACCCTCACAATAAAGAAAATTTTCCTTATGTTCAGCTGAAATTGCCTATGTTTCAGTTTGTGTCCATTGCCTTTCACTCTGTCACTGGGCACTGCTTTAGAAGAGTCTTACTCTGTTTTATCTATGTTATATCCCTGTCGTATATCCCGTCAGATACTTATAAACATTGATAAGGTTCCCCTGAAGTCTTTTCCAGTTTGAGTAATCCCAGTTCTCTCAGTCTCTTCTTATATGACAGCAGCCCCTTAATCATCTTTGAGGCCCTTTGCTAGACTTTTCTAGTAGCTCCATACCTCTCCTATCCTGAGAACCCCAGAACTGGGCTCAGCTCCCCTGCCCTGGCATGAGTTGTTGTCCTCCCCTTCCTAACATAGACCAAGATACAGTTAGTCATCTTTGCCACAGGGACACATTGCTGGATCATGATCAATTTGTCCACCAGGACTGCTAGATCCCTCCATACAAAGGTGCTCTCCAGTCAGCCCCTAGCCTGTAGGTTTCTGTCCTTGTACTTCTATCTGGTCTGATACAGCAATTTGTAGGGTGTATCACAGCTTACTGAAACAACTTGAGCTCTTTGGAGTTCATGACCACTGCAACATAATCATTTTCATTAATTTCTTAACAATTAGATACTTAACCTCTCCCTGAAATACTTTACTTATGAAAACCGACTTTCTGAACCTCTCCTTGTTGTGAGTGTAGGTCAGTTGAAAGTTGATGGGACAGAAGAACTTTTTACTCCTCATATTCAAAAGTAAAAATACATATCACCACCAGCATTTAATTTAACATTAATACAGCCTTTTCTTTAATTCCCCAACTTTCAGTCTTTTCCATTCTTTTAATAACAATTGCCACATCAGCATAAACTCCACTGTACTTTATGTTAAAAATGTTTCCAAAGAACACTGCTTAGCAGTATGACGCTTCAGTAGAGATCACAAAGGAAAGCTGGGAGAAGCTTGTCTCCTGATAGGAACAGAAGAACATCAATAAGAATGTGAGAACAAAGGTCTAACTCACCTGGTATTCTTCCTGTGCAGCTAAGAGATGTTGAGAAAAGAACGCGAACAGACTCATGGTGCATGATACATCTCCCAGTGCATGCCCAGGACCCAACTCTATTTGCCACAGGATTCTGGATATGTGGTTTGAGTAATGTATGTTTCTTCTTATGAAGAAGCAGAGACTTGTTAAACTTTATATAATCAATTGGAAGATTTGGAAATACTGCCTCCACAACTCTGGGTTGAATGGGGAACTATTAGCTGATTTTACTTCTCAACTTTGAAGATCTCTATTGGTAATTTTTATTTTCTCATTGAGTTTTAAACCGGAAATGGCCTACAAGCAAGGGTTATGTTTCTATAGAGCAATTTTTTTTCTCCCTGAGGCTTAATTGATAAAAAACCTGAAATATCTAATGAAGGATTAATAATGCCTATTATATTCTGTTTTATTTTATGAGTGTGAAGGATGGAGGTAGGCTAGTAGATACTGTAAAATATGTACTAAGATATTTCATAATATAATAACATGATTTATATTTTCAGTTGGTGCTCCCTGCAAATGCTAAGTTGTAGTTTATAATAAGTGCAGGAGAGTAGAGTAAATTAGTTCAGTTGAAATTTGTTCACCTGTATCCCTTTTGCTTACCCGTGGAAAACTCCCTCCAAACTGTTTTTGTCTCTTCTTCAAAAAACTTTTTCAAAGGTCTAAGTCATAAAAGAACCTTGCTCTGACTAAATGCTAAGGTTCATTCATTCTGTATGAGTTTGACCCTTCATACTATTTAGCTTGGCTTTTTATTATATATTATATATAAATGATATAATATAAATTAGATATTTATTTTTCCAGATCCCCTTACAAACACCTTTGCTTTACCAAGTTCAGTGCAAGAATGAAAGAAGTGATAGCATTCCTAATTAATGTTTTTCCTAAATTTAGAAAATGAAAGTTCTATCTTCAAAAGAGACAAATGTAGCAGCTGAGTTCTGTGATCAGAGGCACAGAAAAACTTGCTCGAAAGTGGGATGGTAATATTATCCATGACAGCCAAGACAGGCTGGGAACCTAGTTGTGTTAGTGAGGTCATTGATAATGATAGTGAGATTTGAGGAGCACTAAAGAATGCGAGAAAGAAACAGACTGGGTAGAGAAGCACTCTGCAGTCCTCCCAGGAAGGGAACCCAGAGAATCGACTACCCTCTTGCCATAGAGTGGAGGGGGCAGAATTAACAGTACTAAATGAGGAACAACCATGGAAATGGATCCATGTTTAAGATGACAGGAGGATACTTCCCCGGCCCACAAGTGACCATGTTCAACACGTACGAGGCAAGATCGGACAAATGAGGTCACAGACCAAGGCCTATCTAGGGGGCTGACTACAGAGAGGCAGTCAAGTTCACACCAGAAGGCTGCTCCCGCTATGGAGAAAAGGAGCACTCAGAAGAAGCAGCGTTTGTCATGGGTGACTCCCCGCTGCGGGACACGAAGGCACCAATCTGTAGACCCGACCCCTTATCCAGAGAGGTCTCTTGCCTTCCAGGGGCTCAAATAAGGGATGTTGCAGAGACGCTACCAAGGCTTGTCCAGAAGTCTGACTATTATCTCCTGTTACTGTTTCATGTGGGCACTAATGACATCATAGGAAAATTGGGCAACATCAAACGAGCCCATTCAGAGCCCTAGGGATGGCAATTAAAGGTTTGGGAGGCCAGGTTGTGTTCCCCTTTATCCTGCCAATGAGGGGAATGGATTCAAGGAGGACAAGGCAAATATTTCAGGTTAACAATTGGCTGCTCTGCTGGTCTTGGCAACAAGGTTTTGGTTTCTATGGCCATGGGACTTTGAGGATCACCAGGTAGTGAGGAATGATGAGAGCCATCTCAGCAAGGCACACATGTCTTTGCCAAATGGCTGGCCAACCTGGTTAGGAGGGCTTTAAAGTAAGCAAGAAGAGGGAAGAGGAGTGTTACATAGACAGGACAATCGATACCACGCTGCAAAAGTCAGAAAATGCCCAGTGGAAGCATGGTAGTGGAGAAGTGATTCTGTGATATGATTATAAATGGTCCTCTTTTATTGCTTCTAATAAATCTGCAGGATTGATTAATTCCCTTAAATGCCTTTACACCAATGCACGAAGCATGGTGAATAAACAGATCTGTGTGTGGTCCCAGCATCATGATCTCATTGGAATTGCAGAGACATGGTGGGATAGCTCACATGACAGGAGGGCTGTCATGGAAAGCTATGTGATTTTTAGGAAAGGCTGGGAAGGCGAGGTGGTGGAGTTGTTCTGTATGTGAAAGAGCAACTGGAATGCATAGAACTCAGCCTGGGAGTGGATGATGAGTTGAGAGCTTGTGGGCAAGGGTTAAATAGCAGGATAACATGGGAGACACTGTGGTGGGTGTCTGCTGCAGGCCACCTGACAAGGAAGTTGATGAGGCCTCCTACAGACAGCTGGAATTACCTCATGGTTCTCATGGGAGTCTTCAACTACCCTGATATCAGTTGGAAATACAACACGGCAAGGTACAAACAGCACTGGAGGTTTCTGCAATGCGTTGATGATGGCTTTTGGATGCAGGTTGTGGAGGAGCCAGTGAGGAGACGTGAGCTACTAGGCCTTGTATGAACAGAGAGGGACTTGTTGGAGACAAAGGGGTAGCCTTGCTGTAGCAAACTAGCGATTGTGAGTTAGTGTAGTTCAGGATCCAAAAAGGAGGAAACAGGGCTATAAGTGCTCTTGGAACTATGGACTTCAGAAGGGCTGACTTCCGCCTCTTCAGGGACCTCCTTGGAAAAATCCTGTAGGCTAAAGCACTAGAAGGAAGTGAGGCCCAAGACAGCTGGTTAGTTTTCAAACAACACTTACTCCACACTCAGCAACAGTGCATACCTGTGAGTAAGAAGTCAGGTAGCGGTGGCAGGAAGCCTGTGTGGATGAGCAAGGAGCTCCTGGCAAAACTCAAACAGAAGAAGGCAGTATACAGAATGTGGAGAAAAAGGACAGGCCCCTTGTGAGAAATACAGGAACGTTGTCAGGGAATGCAGGGATGTGACAAGAAAAAATAAGGTGTGTTTGGAACAAAATCTGGCAAAGGATGTTAAAAATAATAAGTAGAGCTTCTTCAAATATATCAATGGCAAAAGGAAGATTAGGTAAAATGTGAATCTGCTGGTGAACAGGGCAGGTACCCTGGTTACAAAAACAAACAAACAAAACAGAAAAGGCAGGAAGGCAAGAAGGAGGCAAGAGGGCAAGAAGGAGCACCCAGGCAATTACAGGCCAGTCAGTCTCACTTCCATCCCTGGAAAAGTGATAGAACAGCTCATCTTGGCTATTGCATGCAAGCGCAGGACAAGAAGTTGCTCAGTCAGCTTGGATTCGCCAAAGGGAAATCATGCTCGACTAATGTGATTGCCTTCTATGATGGAGTGATTGGCTGGATAGATGATGAGGGCAGAGTGGTGGATGTCGTCTATCTGAATTTTAGCAAGGCTTTTGACATCATTCATCACAACATCCTCCTGGGCAAACTCCAGAGTTGTGAGTTAGATGAGTGGACAGTAAGGTGGATTAAGAACTAGCTGGATGGAAGAGTTCAGAGGGTAGAGATCAGTGGTGCAGAGTCTAGTCAGAGGCCTGCAGTTAGTGTGTCCCCCAGGGGTCAGTCCTCAGTCCAGTCATTCAGTTTGTTCATCAGTGACCTGAATTAAGGGATGGAGTGCCTCCTCAGCAAGTTTGCTCCCTCAGCAAATGATGATACAAAACAGGGAGGAGAAGCTGATACCCCAGAGGGCTGCACCACCATCCAGAGAGATCTGGAGAGACTGAACAACTGGATAGTGAGAAACCTCATGAAGTTCAACAAGGGCAAGTGCAGGGTCCTGCCCTTGAGGAGGAATACCAGTATAGGCTGGGGATTGGCCTTCTGGAGAGCAGCTCTGTAGAGAGGGACCATCATGGTAGATGACAAGTAGACGATGAGGCAGCATGTGCTGTCATGGCCAAGAAGGTCAATTGGCTTTCAGGAGTGCAGAGCGTCTCCAGGAGGCTGAGAGAGGTGATAGTCCCTCTCCAGGCAGTCCTGATGAGGCCACATCTGGAGTATTGTGTCCAATTCTGGGTTCCCCAGTACAAGAGAGATGTGGAGCTGCTGGAGAGAGACCAATGCAAGGCTACAAGGATGATCAGGGGCCTGGAACTATTCTGAATCTATACTCTTTTGATTACACTGCTTCTAAGTCTTATTCCAGCTTGCCTGTTCTCTAAGTAGTCCCATTGTGAAGAAGACTCTAATGAAGAATCCAGGCTACACTTTCTTTGGCAAGATGTAGGAACCAGGTAGGATTTATTTGTAAGATATTTCTAAAGGAAACTTCCATGCATTTTGGAAGAAAACACAGAGATAAAAGGAACAATGAATAATTTAAAGCCAATGTATCTTAAAGATGGAATGTCTTGTCTTAAAAGGCTCTTTGGACTATTATAACAGGAAGCCCCATCAATCATCGAACTAAAGAGTGAAGCTATAAAAGTAAGTATGCAAATCTGAACAAAGAAAATAACTGCCTCTTAATGGAATCATTTGGTTTCTTAGCCATGTGAAAATATTCACAACAGAAACTCTCCTGTTTCATCCCTTCTTTTCACTTTGGTCAACAAGATCTACCCTCCTACAGTGATGGATTTGAACAGTGTAATGTGGTCAAATTTCTTTCATAGCTTGATATCAGAGGCTGTGAAAAAAGGACCACGTAACCTATAGACACATACAATGAGATGGCTTTACTTATATAACCTCCATTTATGAAGAATCTTGGAGAAACATTAAAAATGGTCTTTTTAAAAAATCTAAATGTTAACTAGATACCATATATAGATATTTTTGAAATACAGATACACTTGAAAAGAATAAAAAGAAACTAGTCATGGTAATGAATTCCAAGTATTTATTGTGAAAATACCTTCTTATCACAGGTCTTCACTGTACACAGAAAGCTGTTCATTGTAAACAACTCTGTGGTGTAGACAAAAAAAAAATCTTAATTACAACTTATACATAAAAAAACCCTGTAAAAATTTTCTAGAAAAAAAAGTAATTTGTACATTTACTGTTTATCATCTTGAATATGTTCTCTGGAAAAATCAGTCCTCAGTGATGTTAAAAATAGTAAACTAGGCATCTTTGCATTCCTTGTAACATAAAGTATGTTTTTCTAGTAAATATAACAAGACTGTGGAGGTCATTGTTGAGGATGCTGTTGGGTATAGCAAATCAGAAAAAGTCAAAAGAGTGATTGAAAGATTATAGTGATACCAGTACTTTCCAGAAGTATAATACACAATAATATACTTATCTCAGATTTTAAATACAACCCAGGGAGGATTAGGCCTAGATTTTATGTGGGCATATTTTACCATAATCTCCATCTCTGCCCCACTTTTTTGCTATTTCTGTTAAGCATTTCTAGTGCTTGCTGAAGGAGACAGGATACCGAATTAAACAGTATGTAATTCAGCACAACATCAATCACCTGAAGGTGTTCGAAATTTGAAACATAAACTACTCCAGATAGAGAAGTATTCTGTATGTAAACTCAATTTTAGATGATGATAGTAAAGCCCCACTAGATCTCAGCTACATGTAGACGTTCCTTCCCAGCTATAGAAATTTGAATTGCGGAAAATACTGATATCACAAAGCTCTGTCCAAAGATAAAATTATGTTACTTCCTTTCACATTAACAAATAAATGTATAATCTGTCTCCACCAAAGATAAGCAAAAATATAAAATATCCTGGCATGCTTGGCAGATAATAGAGAAAGAAAATCTCAAATTTGCCTGCAGTGTGATAGCATTCAGTGGCACATGACAAAACTTTTTAGATCATTCCATCAATTAAATTCTTTAAAAATTATTCATATTAGCATGGTTCTGTTCATAAACTTCATTAATATTATGAGACAAGAATAGTCGCACATCCAGACAGGTCTCATAGCCACTAATGTTTAATTACCTGTTTATGAGATAATCCATCTTTTATGGGAAGTTCCCAGTATTCAGACCTGACAGGCTATTATTCTAATGCTTAGTAGATTGCTTTGGCTATTAACTGGTTCTAGAAATAAATTTAGGATCTATCACTAATGGGTTTATATGACAAAAAGGGCAAAACAGTAAGGTTTAAAGCCTATTAAGCTAGAATAATAATAATAATAAAAAGTAAGTGATTATGGTAGACTTTGGATCAGAAACTTGAAACACATATTTACATTATTTTTCAAAAACGTGACAAAAGAAAATCAAGTATAACTTTTGACTTTTTATACATTTCTGATAATTTTCATTATAACTTTTATTACAGTTTATAAGAATTATTATAATTGTTCTATTGATGGAATTATCTTTAATTTTCAGGAAAAAAAGAAAAGAGTTTAATTCAAGATTTGAAAATATGTTAGTTCCAAGAAACTAGATGCCAGATGTCCTATTAGTTTTCTCCATTTTCCATTATCCTGAATTACTTCCTGTGGTGTCCTACTATGAACAGTGTTAATCACTAAACACATTTTTCAGCAGATGTGCAATTAAGTGAATGGTAAATATCACTGTAAAATGATGTGACAACTGAAAAAAAAGACTTTATAACCCAACCCAAATATAACTTTACAAACGAAAAATAATTGTTGTGATAGAAATGAAAAAAGTGTTTATGTAATTATATCAGTAAATAGTGAGGATGAGCATAGTAAACATGTCAGTGTCTGTTAGTGGAAAAGAAGTTAGATATTTTGAGCTAATACTCGTGGCCACCTGTTATTCTCATATTCATATAAGAACAATGTAAACCATGACAGACTACAGCTGATTACAACATGCTCTAGGTTAGCTCATATGGTGGCAAAATTTTTTTGACGAAAGTATTACTTTCTGCTCGAATTGACATAAACAAATGAAATAACAGTGGCATCTAATTAAATATCTATGTATGAATAAAGGTTATATTTTAAAAAATAAATATATCAAAAAAAAAAAGCTTCTGGCTTTATAGTCCACAAATGAGAGACAAACAAATCACATCATAATTCAATATAAAATGAAACTTAAAATATCTTTCCAACAATCATAACAATAACAAATCCTAACACATCAACTATAACAGATATTATTTTTATGAAACAAATACAATTCTATTTCCTGAGACTGTCAATCTTTCTTTTTTATAGTTCTGCTTCTCCTAAAGTGAAGCTATTAACAAGACCAGCATTGTAAGTGACTGTATTTTATAATCAACTAGTTACGGTGATGTTAAACATCCCAAACAAAAGAGCACACTAACATTGTCCTTAGAAACAATTTTTTAAAAAAAAATAGAATTCATTATCTTTCTCTTGGGGTTAGCAATGTTAATATATCTGTCAATCATTTTAAAGCTGTGACCACTGTACAAACTCCCCAGGTGAATTTTTAATTTATATGCAATTATACTGCAGATGTACTTTCCATATCTTACATAAATAAGTTGCTCATATCCCCCAAGATTTTTATCAAATTGCAGAAATTCTGTTTTATTAATAATTCTATTGTAATGTAATGGTTCTGTTTGTTATCAGGTCACAGTTTTGTCTGTTTTCCCTTAGGGAATCAATACTGTACAAATTCTAAGTAAATTAGTATAAATAAAACAAATTAATTGTGAATTATGCAAACTGACCTTTACCTCTTAGTTGTAATGCAAGATTATTAGCTATAAGTCAGTAAATACTGTAGGATAAATGAATAATTTAAGCTTTCCTAGCATTAATGAGAAGAAAATTTTAATTTAACAAAATAACCCAATCATATTGCCTTGTATGAATATTACGAGTGGAAAGGAGACATATGAAAGTCAAGGACTGGAGTAGATGTGCTAGAAAGCACAGGAAAGAAATGTGGCAGAGCAAAATTTCCACATGAAAGTGTACTCTGGCATGTGGTCTGTAGGGTACATGAATGCACACATGACTAAAGGTCCTGTTCATAAGCAGTCAGAGATAGTGTTAAAATAACAGCACATTGGATTAGCTTGCTGTTACTACATTAATACCTTTGGATCATGGATGGCTAGAAAAAAAAATAGGCATTTTTGGTTTTGAAATGCACCCTTTAGGAGCTGAGTTTAGAAGCAGTTTCTAAATGAAGAGATAGAAAATTTTATTTTCTGAATTTTTGGTTAACTGCCATCCAGTAGATTATGCATCTGGAAGATAATAACAATCATTAGTGGTACAGGGAAAATACAGGAAGATTTTAGATATTGGATATATGTCTTATCAAAAAGAAAATAGCTGTGTTGAGTGAAGATCATCAATGACCTGGACGAGGGCACGGAGTGCACCCTGAGCATGTTTGCAGATAACACCAAGCTGGGTGGAGTTGCCGACACTCCAGAGGGCTGTGCTGCCATCCAGAGGGACCTGGACAGGCTGGAGAGTTGGGCAGAGAGGAACCTCATGAGGTTCAATAAGGACAAATGTAGGGTCCTGCACACAGGGAGGAATAACCCCAGGCATCAGTACAGATTAGGGGTTGACCTGCTGAAAAGCAGCTCCGCAGAGAGGGACCTGGGTGTCATGGTTGACACCAAGTTAACCATGAGACTGCAGTGTGCCCTGGTGGCCAAGAAGGCCAATGGGATCCTGCTCTGCATCAGGAGGAGCGTTGCCAGCAGGTCGAGGGAGGTCATTCTGCCCCTCTACTCAGCTCTGGTGAGGCCGCACCTAGAACACTGTGTGCAGTTGTGGGCTCCCCAGTATAAGAAGGACGTGGAGCTTCTAGAGAGGGTCTAGTGGAGAGTGACAAAGATGATTAATGGACTGGAACATCTCTCATAAGAGGAGAGACTGAGTGAGTTGGGCCTGTCCAGCTTGGAGAAGAGAAGGCTGAGAGGTGATCTTATTAACGTGTATAAATATGTGAAGGGAGATTATAAGGAAGAGATGGCCAAGCTTTTTTCAGTGGTGGCCAGTGATAGGACACGGGGGAATGGGTGTAAGGTGAAGCACAGGAGGTTCCACCTGCAGGTGAGGGGGAACTTCTTTACACCGAGGGTAACAGAGCAGTGGAACAGGCTGCCCGGGGAGGTTGTGGAGTCTCCTTCTCTGGAGGTCTTCAAAAGCCGCCTGGATGCCGCCCTGTGCCACCTGCTCTAGGTGTGCCTGCTGGAGCGGGAAGGTTGGACCAGATGATCTCTAGAGGTCCCTTCCAACCTTGAAGATTCTATGATTCTCATATAGGAAGCATGTTTATCATAGATATGGAAACCTGAAAGGCACAAAAACCTCCTACAGTAAAAACAAACAAACAAACAAAAAAACAAACAAACAAAAAAACCTGCGTTCATAACATCTTATTAATGCTGTATATAGAGATTCCTGTCATGGGGTATATGTCTGGACTGCAGGTAGGGGGATGAGTCTGAATTCTGCATGTAAGGTGGAGCTGGAATTCAGCAGGTTGGCTAGAAGGAGCTTTGGAGCAGCAAAGGAAGTGGGAAACAAGTTTGTTTCATTGGAAAAAAAAAAAAAAAAAGAAAATTTGATCCATCTACAGCCTAGCTGGCAACTCTCTAGACATGTGCGTAGAGTGCAAGAGTTCCTTGTGTCTTTCAGTTTAGATGCATAAGAACAGCAAGAATTCCTATGTATCATTGGCTTTTGATGTTTTATGCTTGCACAGTGCTTTGTAAATCAGAGTCCAGATTATGAAGCAGTCCATAGGGTAAATAATAAATAGTAATAGCAGAAAAAAATGATATCATATCAAAAATACATTTTCTTTTAGGATTTAGCAGAGAGTGTAACTTCATATCTGTCAGTAAAGAAGACTATTTCTCATAACAAATTATTCTGTTGTATGTTGTAATGAAAATTTGAGTCTATGCCAGACAAGTTTTCTTCTGTGCACCTAGATGTACTGTTGTAATCTATTGAGCTAGATTCTGAGTAAATTTATAGTGGTTCTTGGGAGAACTGATTTGTTATTCACCTACCTGTAGAATTTCCTTTATTGTGATTATGGGATTACAATCATGGGATTTTGGTATTACCACAAATGTGGTAGGGTATAACTCTTCAAAGATAGAGTGAAAAGAGAAAATATTTACTGTGCTCTTTCTAGCCTTTCTTCTGTCTGGAAAGGTAGGATAAGATTTCCTCTAGATTACTCTAGATGTGCAAAGTTTCCTTGTTTTTTCTTTTTTTTTTCGTATAAGACTTGCTGCTTCACTCAAAGAATTATTTTATATCATTTATCTGGTATCGGGTTTTAAGGAAGATTTCTTGTTCATTATGATATGCAACTTTTGATAGAGCATATATCATTGATACTAAAGTTCCATCAGAATACCTTCCATTATTTTACAAAGTCACAGGACTAATTATTGAAAAGTAGCAGTTTTAGTACATATAAAGTGAATGAAAAACAAGAGTCTTTAATTCCTAGGAGTCTGAGAATCAAACAACATAGGTTCTTCCAAACACTTGAAGGTTTTCTTGTTGGGCAGATCAAGTAACTAATTTATATCAGCCTAAGACACTGCAGAGAGATATTTCCCAAGATGCTTCAACAAACTGTAGGAAACACTTAACATTATTCCTTCTTCCTCTGACCACTCTCTACAAGACACTTTAGAGATAAGTACTGTCCCAATTTTTATCCTTTTTCTTTTTTCCTGACAACTCTAACCTCAGCACTACTGCTTTTGAATTGTCTAATGTTAAAAAAAGTCGTACATTAAAATTAAAAATTCCATCATTAACAACTCAGCTTTACCAAAATATTTACAACTGACCTATGCAAGTAATGATGATGATAGATGATAGCTGCTGTGTAATTAAAGCTGGTAAAAAAAAATGTATTCATGTATTTACCTTTTCCGTAAAAAAAATCACCAGACCTTAATCTCATTCTTTTATTTCTTTGCAACAGAATGCAATAGAGAATCTTGTGTATCTTTTATCTAGTGTTCAGGTGTAGTAAACATGTTTTGGTACATCTGACTTGAGAAGAGTCAGAAATTTCTGGCAATGATTTTTAGAATTGCACTGCAAATGATCTGAAGCAGCACCCTTCACTTCAATGACCCCTGAATTGAATTCCAAAAGGAAGGTAATGTTATATTTTTCTTGCCAGATTTTTATAGATAGAAGAATAGGTTAAGAATATTTGAATTCATTGTAGATTTGTTAGTAAGCAGTCAAATGACCAATGGAATGAACAACACATTTTTATGAGTATTTATATGGCCAATTAGTATCTTTATTAGTGTGCCAGATTAGTATCTTCCTTAGAAAAAAGCTTTCAAGAGAAAATTTTATCAATCTTATAAATTTGTTTAAGCTCAAACTTTGAAGTTTATAAATAGACTAAATAATCTTTTTTTTGACAATTCTGTCTTCTTTATTTCATACTCTCAGGCAAATTCACTTAATAACTGACAAAAAGAAAAAAAAGAAGTTGACTGTAAAGAAGAAAATTTAGTTTCATATTTTTAAGTTGATACAGATGGATAGTACTTTTTTCATATCAACACTACAGAAGAATAACCAATGTCTCAGTCTGGATTTATATCTATTGGTATGACTACATTAGTCCTCTTTCCTGTAATGATTACATTGATCCTGTGTATAGAATATTTGTCTATTGTTGTCAATCTAAATCTTTCACATGATTGTGTCAGAATAATGGATAGGAAGGCCAGACATTAAGTGGATATATAAAATAAAATAATTTTATGTCAGTTTTCATTTTCTTTCAAACTGTCATTATATTTCAATCACTCCTTTATTTCTCTGGTGTTATCACTAATGTATGGGTAGGATACCTGTATTGCAATTATATTGTTCTATTTTTACATCAGCTGCACAGATGCTTGATGATCTAGAAAAAGGGACATAACAGGGACATTTACTTGGTTCTGACTTCACAAAGGTGTTTTACCAGTTGGAAGCCAAAAGTCATGTTGATTCTCACGAGCTTCTCTTTCCATGCATTGTCAAAAATGGAATGGGAAGTTCTTACAATTAAGTCTTTTATGCATGCCAAAACAATCTTTTTTTCTCAGATAGTTGATGTATTTTATCAAAATTTATTGTTTGAGCTCTAATAAAAAGTAGATATGCTAAACTATGAGCTGTGTGCTGTACTGAGCAATCACAGAATAAAAGGATGATTCATAGCCCCAAGGTTATATAGTCTTAATCTATAAAATCTGTATTTGAAGTACATTTTTACCCATTTTGATTCTTCTGGTGATTTCAGGACTGAGAGCAGCCAGTTTGACTATGTTTTAGTTTTAATTCATTTCTTTTAATTAAATTATTTTCAAATGAAGACTGGAGAGGGAGTGCTAATGCGGATTTTTTTAACTACTGAGTCACCAACATTAAAATAAAGTCACATCTCGGTTCTGACACAAATAACAAGGTTTGTCTTATTTGACAGTCTTTCCAGCTTTGCTCCTAGTTTTGGCCTTATTGTGAAATGTGTAATATTTTTGAATGCATTTTCTAATAAAAGCAAGTGCAAACTGGATGTGTCTGTCTGACAAATAAGATTTTGCCCTTTCTGACCAACAGATGGAAGCTATTGATTAAAATGGAGTCACTTTTTCAATGTGAATTGGGCTAAGATCTCAGTGTGTAATAGACTTCAGCGTTACAAGACTTCACAGTGCCGTAGATTCTGAACACTGTATTTTTCATTAGTGTAAATTGAATCTATAAATTACTGCCTCAGGATGCTCAACAACTCTCAAAAGAACATCATAAATTTAGTATACTAACTTATACTCAACATTTCTCATGGTGAAACAGGTTTGTACAGCTGCATATCATATTGCTTCTAAAACTTTGTTTGATTTCTGTCTCATATTCCTAAAGGTCATATGAAGAGTCATCAGGGGATATTTAGTTTCTAAGTATTTTCTTATCTCACCACTGTGCACATAAGATTTGTGTTTAGGACTTTCTCATCTTCCTAGGAAAATTTTCTGTACAACTACTTTAAATTAAAAAATTATTGATTGAAGGAATATTAAACCATGAGATAAGGCAATGGAAAATTATATCCATAGTGCCATTATTTAATCATGACAGTAGTCTCTGAAGCTGAGGAGAGGAAATTTGGAGATTCTGACGGAGCAACAGAGCTCAGCAATTAACACATTTCTTCTTGCTGTTGCATTTTTTTGTTTGTTTGTTTATTTTGTAAAGGAACGGTTTTATCCTATCATTGCAGCTTAGGAAATTACGTTTTAAAGTTTAGAGGAAAACTTTTGTATTATAAAATTAACATAAAATAGATCATTTCTTGCTTGTGCATGGAAAAAAATATTCTGAATACCTTCCACTGTGCCCTGTCCCTCCTTCAAATGCTACTGTCCTTAGTGAGTACAAAAGATTGAGTATAATTTTGTGACTCTTTTCCTCTTTTTGTTAAGGAATGTTGTTATGAAACTGTATTCTCATAAAACCTTCAGCAATAGTATTTTTGCCATCATTACAAAATTATTTTTCTTCCACTAACATCTATAAGAAAGGAAAAATTCTTTTCTCAGGATGTCTATCTAGAACTCTGAGAATTACTTGGTCTGTAAAAACTCATATACAGAAAGATTACCTACAAAGCTGTCTTAGATGTTAGGCTGTAATCCTACTTGTAGATATTAAATTGTGAACCACAAAGGGAATCACAGAGAAAACTGCTGATCCTGAGGATGCCCGAAAACTTAACTGAAACATTCTGCTGAGAGCATATTAATCAGATCCTCAGCTAACAGAATTGGTGCAGTTTCATAGTTTATGACCTATAATGACTTATATCATCTCTGAAGGGCAAAATTTTGAGAAATGACGAGTCTTATCCTGAGTGTGATGTTTGACAGAGTACCTGAAATTTTTGGCACCATAACAGATTTATTTGGTATGTTAAAGGGACTTCTTAAAAAAAAAAAAGAAAAGAAAAAACAGTATGAGTGTTTTAGCTAGAAGCCAGGAAACTGCATCAGGAGAGGAGTTTTACATTAAGGAATCATAGAATCATAGAATCCTTAAGGTTGGAAGGGACCTCTAGAGGTCATCTAGTCCAACCCCCTGTGTGTACAGGGTCAGTTAGAGCATGTGGCATAGCACTGCATCCAAGGGGGTTTTGAAGATCTCCAAAGGACACTCCACAGCCTCTCTGGGCAGCCTGTTCCAGGGCTCTGTCACCTTCACTGTTAAGAAATCTTAAGTTCTTGCAGAACATCTGGTGGAACATCTTCAGTTTGTGGCCATTTTCTCTAGTAATATCAGTGGCCACCACTGAAAAGAGGACAGCCCCTTCCTCCTCCCTTGCTCCCTTGAGGTATTTATAGACACTGATCAGATACCCCTCATCCTTCCCTTCTTCAGGCTGAACAGGTCAGTCTCTCTCAGCCTTTACTCATAAGCGAGATGTTCCAGGCTCCTGATCATCCTGGTAGCCCTGTCTTGGACTCTGTAGTAGCTCTACATCTCTCTTGTACTGGGGAACCCAGAACTGGACAGAGTACTCCAGATGTTGCCTCACTAGGGCTGAGTATAGTGGGACAATCACCTCCATTGACCTCCTGGAGACGTTCTTCTTAATGCACCCCAGCATCCCATTGGCTTTCTTGGCCATGAGGCCATACTGCTGCCTCATGGTCAACTGGTTATCCACCATGATGCCCGGGTCCCTCTCTACAGAGCTGCTTTCCAGAAGGTCAGTCCCTAGCCTGTACTGTGTCTCGGGTTATTTCTCCCCCAAAATTCTATTGTTTAAAAATAAAATAACAAATCATAAATATTGTAAAATATAAATTGATAACCTCAACTGGATAAAAGTGAATACTTTTTCTTACTTTAACTTATTTGCAAAAATAATTGCAGATAAAAATTTTGGTTAAAAAAACAACATGGCATTTTTTTCATCCACAATACTGTGGTTCATCTCATATCTTTGATAGAGTTCATAGGAAGTGAAAAAGTATATAGGAAGGGAATTATTGTAGTAATTTTGCATATTTTTCTTGTAGAGCTTCAGTGCATCTTAGCAGAAAAGGAATATTATCTAGTGAGCAAGTTAGTTGAGAGAACTGTAAAGTTGAATGATTCTAATATCAAAACTGAAAATGAGATGTGGGTCTTATCAGATAAAAGGCACCTTTGTTTTTCTTCTAAAAGTATCATTCTAAGTATAAGTTTATAAAAAGTGCTTTTAGGGCCTGATTTTGAAAAGCGATGTATCTCTTTGTAGGCATCCTGTGCCAAGGCACTTTGGGATGATGCAAACATATTCCCAACCTTCAAACATTTCAATAGATTATCGCATCAGAATTTTTTGCTAACCTGCAAACTGAAGAACAAAGACTCAGAAATGTTTTTTTTAATTAGTATTTATTAAGAAAAACAGTTCAAAGGGATGAAGACTCTCCAGTGGGATAGCTAGTGGTAAGATTATCTCACTCAGACTGTGGCATACGAAGATACTGATTTAGAGAGCGCAGAGCCTCGTTCTTTCTTCTTGCATGTTGCAGATGAGCATCAGAACCATTGTCTTGCCCACTTTTGACCAAATTCTAACCTGGGAACTTACATACAGGTTTATACATATGTATCTATATACAAACGTACTTACAACTGAAAATCTATTGTGTCTAATTAAAAAAAGAAAAAAGGGTTTATGAATCTTTCTTTCCTTCCTTTCTGAACTCAAATTCCCATTACATATTTCTGAAGAAGAATGAAATGAAAGAATGGGTGCTGAATCTTTGGGGAATACTCATTCTTTTCTCATGCTTGTTACCATCTTCAGGCTCTTTGTAACTGGGAGCAAAATCTGTAGAATACATGCTTACTTCCATTCAATTTACAGTGATTTAGGCTTGAATGCATTAAGCAGCCTCTTTTATTAGCTCACCTGAGATCTAAATTGTTAATGAGGTGGGATGGAGCAGGGGAAAGCAGTAATGGAAATAGTCAGAAATAAGCATTATCATTGTATTTCACAAGAAATTTGATTTGCATCTTTGCTGAAAGATAAATTTGAGAGATTTAAATTAGTCATGGATTTTTTTTTGTGTGTGTGTGTTTTAATTTTTTTTTTCACGTATTTAAATTGACTGGAATACCTGGGGCTAAATCTGCAGAAAGATGAAGGTGTCACAGTATTTACCAACGCATCATGAATTTAAGCTAGATACAGAGCACTTTGTAGAATGTTTGGGGACAAACAAACCATAAAGGCACTCACAGCAACCACAATATTGAATGAATATCTACTAATACAGATATAAGAAATGTCAAGAAGATTTTGGCTCAGTTTGGCACTCATGTATGTCACCATCTCACTCTACAGAACAGGGAAATGCTATCTCAAAACATGAGGTGAAGCCTCCAGTTAAAAGAAGATCTATCACCAAGAGATCGATGCATTAGATGTACTAAGGTTGAGCTGCTCAGTTACCTTCATACTAAGAGCATGTTCAGTTGTCTACATACCCTGACTGTACCAATGAGTTGTGTTTTCAGAATAGTTTAGAATTTCTCTGTGAATAAGTTGGACTGAGAGGAAACAGTTGTCTCTAACCAAAAGAGAGAAATCCAGATTCTCCCCTTCATTTAATTAGAAAGGTTTCAATAGCTCCACACTAAAGAGCAAATTAAGGAGGGAGAGGAGAAATGAGCATAACTGTCTCTTCTGGTTACTAAGATTTGAAAGCATATCTCTTCTGTGAATACTCAAATTACTACACCCTAAGGTATTCTGAATACCTTCTAAAAGCTAATTGCACATTACAAGCAATAATTCAACACTCATTGGACCATAGAATATGAACATAAGTTTAAACTATGCTTAACAAAATCACCTGGGAGTATTCAGTTTCTACATATGATCCTTGGTCCATTAAATACTTCAGATAAAAATAAGTATCTTGGAATCAGGAAGACAATGGTGAAATCATATTTTTCTCTCTTATTTAAGCAGTTTATCCACTAGGATAACAGAAAGCATACTCATTCTTTTGCCTATTGAATAAATACATATGTACTACCTTGGTTCATCCAAAAATAATAGGCTTAATTTGATTCAGATTTCCTCCATCCTAAATCAGTGCCTGAACCCTTGGGTTCCTGGTTAAAAGGATACTTTCTCTGCAGTTGTTATCTTCACTTAAAAAAACTATCCTTTGTTTTTGAATAAGATTTCCTAATCCTGACAGAAAAATACTAAAAGATACAGGGTTTTTCTTAGTCTTTCTTAGTTCTTAAGTTTAGGTACTGAAATGGGTTTATGGTTTTTGGTGGGTCCCATTCCTAATACTCTTCCTGCCTTCCATATTAAAAGTGCCTAATCTGTTATAAAGTTTAGGTGCTACCGAACTTAGTGATGCGATATCTCCATTTTCCTTAAAGACCTTCAAATAAAATGGAAAAATGTGGAGGCAATGAAGGCACTGATCCTGAGAGCCCTAAGAATGGTTTTATCAGATGGGAGACATAGTTCAAATTCTGAGGGAGAGGAAATTACTTCTGGACTCCCACATCCTGGGTGAAGGTTTGTCTGCTTATGTCTGGGGTTATTTGGGGCTTTACCTTTTGCTGTTGTGCTTTGCTGAAAATCTTAATTTTTTATTTATATCATTTTTTGCATACTTAAAAATCATCACATTTTCTACAGTGGTCTGATCAGCAAGATTTGGAAAAACAAATTAGACAGACAGAGATAGAAAATACTTTAATGTATTTATGGTCAGGATAATTCAGTTATTAGACCAGCCCGGAAAGCACAATTGTATATCTGTACAAGCTGTAGTCTCCTACTGATTCATTTAAATAAATGTATAAAGTACCATTGGAGTAATTTCAAAAATAATTGTTTCAACTTCTATTTAAGATTTTAATCCTTTTATACTATAGAAACTTCTGAAAAAGAAAACTGATATTTTGGGAAAACCATAAAGAAAAATTATAGTAGGTGGTTGAAGGACCACTCTGTTAACTGGATTAAAAATTGATAGAAAAGTATAATTCTCCACAAAGTACTGGGATTTCTTCTGTCTTTCATTATGGAGATGAGAAGGCACAAGTGAGATCAACTATGTCAACAAATATTGGATTAGGCCATAGATAACTATAGATTATTTGAATAAATATTCTTAAAATATTTATATATTGTTTATATATTGGAGAGAGCGGAAAACTGAATATGTATGGTTTACTTAAAGTTTGGGAAAAATGTATTTGCGAACATTTTTTGCATTATTCACATTGCTCCACAGGTACAATGTGAAAATCTTGAATTTTTTTCATACTGACAGCATAAAGTACCTATACAACTTGTTTGACTTCAAGAGTCAGCTAATAAATAGCTCAGACTTCTTCGGAAAGAAATAATCCTGAGGTACACTGGATTTTTACTGTGCTTTTGAAAGGAGAAAAATAAAATGGCTTAAAATTTGTCATGAGCAGAAGGATAGCATGTGAGAGAATAAGACTGCAGAACAACAATGAAAAGAGTACATGACAGTACTTTTCAAAAAGGAAAAATAATATAAAACTTCTTTTTTTCCAACTTGCAGATAGCATCATTTTACTATATAAAGGTCTACATGTGGGAGGAAAAGGATGAGCATGAGAGTTCTGGATCAAGATTAGCCCTGTACAACAGAAATTGGCTCTATTTTTGATTTACACTGAATGAACATTAGAACCACATAGATAGAAATGCCTCTTCTTTAGGCAGTTCTGGAGTGTCTCCTGTGGAGTGTTGCTCCTTTTTGGTATAAATCCCGTGTTACCCATCAGCAGCACTGGGCACACAACTGGGCATTCAGGATGAAACATCACAATTACAGGAGAAGCTACAGAGCACGCTCCCTGACAGCAGTTTGGTGTCCCAACACATAACGTGATCCATGAACTTCCAAAGCTAAGGTTTTATCAATCCTGTATGTGCACATCATACTGATCCTTTGTCCTTCCTTTTGACTCTGTCAGGTGAATGACTATCCCTAGCATATCATACACTGATATTTTCCTATATTTAGTGATCTATTCATAAAAGGCACTCTATTGCACTATGTTTCTGCTCATGTGTGATGCTGCAAATTAAAGAAGCTGTTCCTTCTATTCACTTCTTTTCTTTGGAGGTTGGAGTTTTTCTTCTGTACATCTGTAAATCTTAATGGTCCTCTTTCTGCCTGTTCTTTTACAATTAGTCTCTTACCCCTTTTTTCCTTTGCAAGGTCTAGTCTGGTACATGATGCACTGCTTTCTTAGCCAGTCACTTTCCATTTATGCTTTATCTCCTCACGGTAAGCCAATATGTTGCACTGAGAAGTCATGTTGGGGTATGTTATTATATATGGCAAAGCAAATGTGACATTACACAGTGCCAAAGGGCAGCTAGAATTACTCCCATTTTCAGACCAGGAAATTGTTGTCAATGTGAATACTCATTTGTGGAGGATGCTGCTGACCTACAATAAATGCTCACTCTCACGCTGTTTATTCCTGTCTTATGTAAGGATAAAGAAGCCAAAAAAAAAATAAAAAAAAAAAGAAAAGATGTGGGAAGGATTGTGTAAGTATCACTCTCTTATTATCACTGTTCACCTTATGGTTCCATACAATACTGATCTACATATTTTATATGAATCAGACTGTGCATTTCATTACTGGGTGAATCTAAGGCCCAAGGAAGGAAATGGCTCAAAGAAGTCATATAACTATTATTTTTAAATTCCTAGGAGGAGGAAGTTATAACTAATCTATTAATCTCAAGGAAGGAGGGACTGATCCAGAAGTCTGGGTGCTGCTATAAGACCCAAAAGATTTGAGTCATATTCTAAGGTAGAATTCCTATTTTATTTTAAGCAAGTTTCTTGGGGTGAAATTAAATTTACCTGAACAATGTGTCTATCTCAGAGCACAACTGTGGCTTTCTCTGTTTCACAATAACATGATAAACATATTTAACAGGTAAACAAAAACAAAAGAAAAATAGAATACTGAAAGTTTTTTTCGATAGTGAAAATCATTTTAGGCTAAAGGAAGTATATGTATGTATGTAGTTGTTTTTAATTCTGGTCATCAGTTATCAGATTGTTAGGGGATTAATTATGGTAATTAAACTCAGTTTCTTTTTGTTTTATGAATTTTAATGGGAGTATTTTTAATTGCATGCAGGCACCCAGAGACTGTTGTGACAGATACTTGGCAAAAAAACACAAGCATTCATTGCCATTCACCTGGCATGGACACGAGAATGACCACTCCGGTCTGCTTCTCTGAGCTTGCACAAAGAACAGTGTTGTTTCCTCCTGACAAAATCTTTACGTAAATTTGTATTATTACATGGGGTGTTAGTAAGAGGAAATACTCCCTCCTGGCTCATGCATGTGAACTTTGTACAGTTGAAAATAACTGCCAATAATCCAATCATCTGGTGAATGTTCATGACTCCAGTATTGTTGAGAGGTTAAATCAATGCAGAGAAATGGTTGAAGGGATTCCTACAACTCTCACTCTATGCCGAAGCTGAAAGACCAGGCAGGATGTATACGCATTTCTACAACAGTGTTGAAAAGTAGGTGCTGCTGTGACTTGTGTGATACCCGCATTGTGGGAAAGTGATGGAGAGATAATTTTATTGTGCTGTTTACACTGATTGCATAAGCAGCAAATTCACTACAAAAGTGTGCTTTCTGAACCACAAGCAGAGAAATTAGGGGCATATCTAGCACATGCCGTGGTTTCTAAAGAGCCAGCAGTATTTCATAGCTGCCTGATGAAATTCTGCTGTAAAATAATCTCTTTCTCAGTTTGTCAGCACATTTATTTGAATAATGGAATCATTAGAGTGAAGAGTAATTTATAGTCCGTGATATGCTTAAGTGCATAATGTAATGTCTTTGGTGTATTAACAGCAATGTGTGTAAATATGTTAGAGAGAGATGCTAGGATGGTATGATATCAACATCTTTTATCATTCTAAGACAAAATTTCATTAAAAACCATCTTGAATGCAATTTCTCTTTTTCTGTACCTTTGGAAAGGGAAGGCACATATACATCTGCCTGGAACTCTATCAAATTACTCCTTAAGTTCCACTTTGAAACTTCAAGGCAAATCAGCTATCTACCAAAAAGACTGTCATTATTCAGAAAGACACTTAGGATAGTACTATTCACAATGTTAAAGCATCTGTCAGGAAAGGTGCTGTCATTTGCCACCTGATCTAATTGCTTCTGACAACAGATGTGAGTTAACTGCAGAAATTCAGCATCTTTAATAAGCTGATCAAATTTCATTAACAAAACATGAATACTAACAAGATTACAAAATACAGTTTAGTTTTATTCTCATTCTATAAGTGAAATTGTGATTACATTTAATAGGCAAAAAGGCAGGTTAATTAAAGCTAAAGAACACTATTGCTTATCAGTCAATTTAAAGGTTAGTTACCAAGAATGCATGACATCAACTGTTTATTAACAGTTCATAATCATATACTAACTATGGTAATACCATAACAAAAATAAAGCAGCGATTGTGAGGGGCATCCAGATAAATTTGCTTGTCTGTTTTGGCTAGTGAATCCTAGTTTTAATATAGACTACAGATAAAAAATGAGCTTTAATGTACGCTCTATAGAATGTTTGTCAATGACACAAAATCTCAGACAGGCAAAACTGAGATCTTCTCAGGTATTCAGATCTATAATACCAGAACTGGTTGTTAAAAAAAAAAAAAAGACTGAATATGATGCAGAAATATTTATATCTTACCTATCCACACTACCTATCCACACTAGCTCTATTTTATTCTTCATCTCTTCAAACACTAAATTTCATTACATACCCTTCAATTTAAAAAATAAACAGATAAAACTGCTCTCTGTATAAATCCCTAAAATTACAAAGCAGAGAAAATGTTTCTGCAGTACACATATCTGATATATAGTGAAGGAAACTATTTATTGACTTCACCAACAATCAGATAAAATCTAAAATACTCCCCTGGTTCTAGGCAAAATTCTATTAGAAATCTCATATTACATGCATCCCTCCATAAAATTTTAGAAGATAAGGGAAGTGTTTGACTTAGTTTGAATGCTTAAGAATGAAGTTCTGTTTGACATTCTATGAAGTGAATCTGTACTTTTCCCCGGCTCATTAGCATGCTACGACAGGGTAAAGAGTAATTTGCTATACACTTGAAGCAGATTTTATAATGTACACTTCTACATTTCTATACCTTAGAACTTAATTATCATTAACACTATTCACAAGTACAATATTCATTAGAAACTGTTAACACCATAGTAAGAAATACAAATGAAAGCATCTCTTTTGCCAACATTTGTTAAAATTCCAAAATTATGTAGAAAAGAGAGCTCATTTAAATGTATTAAATTAATATGTCCACAAAAACTGTATCCACAAAAATTGAGTCTCTTTGAGAATATATGTTTTTTTGAGAACAATTGCCAATATGATATGGACATATACCAACACGGAAGCAAAATGCCCACTATGTCATTTTTCCAACTAACTTAAGGGAATTACATTCAGAGAATTTAAGGGAATTACATTACCAAACTGTGGGAATCAGTCAGGGCATTTTGGTGTCCTTTCCTTTGTGTTTGTGTTATTGCATTTTAAAATAACAACTTGAATACTTAAGAGTGGAAACATACAAGCACAAATCCAAGAATTCCATGGAATCAATCTTTTTTTTATGTCACCTGGTCAGTAAGTCAACTTATTTGTGCTGTACAAAATGTTGGCATAAATTGTAATCAAGCGAATGTATCTCATTATTTGTGACTATGTATCTTCTAAATGATCACATTTAGCCTTTAGTACCAGTCTAGTTTTCTCACAAAACAATTGATAATTGAAGGAGTGCAAATCGCAACTAATATGAAGAATGTTGACAGCTGCAGAAGCTTATTCTGTATCAGGATTGTCTCTGGCAGACTTCACAGACTTCAAGTCAAATATAAAATATTTTATCACTGCTTTGATCAAATTAATGTAGAGAAGTATTTTTCTTAATTCTGTGTTAATCTCTCTGATGAATACAGTGATAATTTGTTACTGAGAAATATCAGATAAAGTGATAATTTAACTCCCTTGGATTTTGCAGCATCATAGTGCATGACTAATAAAGTTTCTAAATAAAACCTGTAGAGATATGATATAAAATATACAGTATAAAAACTGGCAAGTCTTTTTTGGGAGACTGGTTATGTAGGTCAAAGAAGAACTTCTATCCAACAACGGTACAGCAAAGCCACAACATTTAGGAAAAATCTACTATAATCTTGGTAGTTCAAATATAATGGCTGCCTGAAAAATTGATGTCTCTATTCCCTACTTTATTTTGTATATTTGTTCTCTTAACGACTAAGTCCACTGGTTCTAAAGGGAACGTTTACCTTCAGAAGTTTGAATGAATGGGAATATTGTAGAATAGCTGTTTTCCATCAGTTTGCCTTCAGATGTGGACAATTGATAGTAATATGGTTAATCCTAACCTCAATCTGTCACGAAGTGTTGAAGTTAAACTCTGTCCATATCATATCTGTTTTCATAAAGAAAGAGGAGTCAGATTATCTTTCATTATCAAACAAAATACCTCTGTCATATTTTTGAAAACATATCATTTATATTTCTTCGGTATCCACTGAAAATTTTGAACTCAGACTGTTTTTTAATGCTTTCACTTTCTATAGTTGTGGCTACCAGATAAGTTTGATTTTCCATTTATCAGCTCTCATTTGATTTCAGGCACAGGCCTGATCTGCTTTTCTAATAAAATGGAGGGTACAAATCCTGCTCAGTATACATTCTATTTTCTAAAGTAACTAATAACAATATATTTTATCCTTGTGAATCAATCAAGTTACAGAGGGCTGAAAGAGCTTTAACTAGTACCTGTAGGCTTTTTTGATGTGCCTCTTTAGCAACATATCATATAGTCGACAGCAAAAGAAGGAGGAAGGCAATTTTTCACCAATATTTTGAAGAATTTTCACTCTTTTACCATGGATATTTTGTTTTTGAACTTCATATATAATTTTTGTAACTTGGACTTCCTTCATGACTTTCCTGTCACAGAGGAAAGTATCTTTTTTTTTTATTTTTCATTTCATCTGTGATTTAGTACTTCCCCAGAGATATGTAAAAAAAATGTGCAATATTCCCCAAGGTTATTTAGTATGCTTCCTTCTTTTTGCCAAATGCACTCAATCTGTCAACACTTGTTTCTAGATGTGAAGTTCAATGTAGGTGACTTGTTTTCTGGTCAAGCTGCCTTAGTTCTTTCAGACTCCAATCTAAAGCCATCTACAAGTGAGACATGATAGAGGAGGCATGTTGAGAGAGCAATCTTGCACTGACCTTGGAAATCAGAATCTGATTTTATATTTCCCTAGCTTGCTTGGCTCTCGTTTTCTTTCAATGTTTCTTTCCAAATTATAGTACTAAGGTAATATAGTTTTCTTAAAAGACAACTTTTCAGTGATTCCCTCTTGTGTTAAATACAGATCTTTCATTCCTACAGTTTGATCTTTATTGACAGGTACAGGAGGTGATATGTCTCAAAGTACCTGCAGATATCATTTGAAGTCTTAACTCCCTTTGTCAGAGTCTAGGCTGTCTCTCCGTATGGCTCTGCTGTCCAGAAAGAAATATGTCAAAATAACAGTTTATAAAGTGAAGCTGAGTCTTTTTTGTTTATTTTTATTTTTATGTTTTATTTTTATTTATTTCTTTTTGCTCAAAGGATGTCTAATGCCAAATCAGAAATGATTAAAAGCAAACATGACAATGGGTTCTTGGAATATCTACTGATTGTTAAAATGAGCGCTCTGTCTTAAAAAAAAAAATTGAATAGAGAGGTCTCTGCCACTTAGTTACAGATGTATTTATAAAATCAATGTTTTGACTTGCTATTCATTATGATACCCTCTGTATCAATGTGAAGATGGAATCAAATCAAAATTGCTCTTGTTGTTTACTTATCTGCTATAAAATGTCCTTTGGGGAGGAATGGACAGTTGCTCTTCTTGGGCTTCTCTTAATACTGGTATTTCTATTAGTTTAAATTGCAGCTAGATAGTTCTGTAGAATATAGATTCCAGTGAGCTCAATGCTTCTTAATATGCTACAATTTTTGTATTTTAATTTCTTTAATTTTAGAACTAGTGAGATACTTTAATGCCCAACTTCCTTAAGTTTTTAGAAAGCACAAAAGCCAAAGGTGAAAACATTAACTAGTGCCTCCAAATGAAGCATTGGAACACGTAGATATTTGATATCTGGTGTCTTTGCCGGATCCACTTATTTTTTCTGCTTTTTACTTAGTGTAAATTGCATATGCCACCTTGGCTTCATGGACAGAAACTGTCCTCCCCATGCCTCTACCACAAACAATGGTACTATAATGCTTCTCCTCTTTGATGTCCATTTGCCCTTCTAACTACAAGGCAGCTCAGATTCAATGGAAGGGATACAATGGAAGTCTAGATTCCCTCATTCATTACACTGTCAGTTGTGCTGGAGAGCATAAGAGTATTGTATTAGTACATGTGAGTACATGTCCTTTACTGCCTTCAGCAGAAAACAATGTGAAATCCAATTTTGCCACTTTTGTTGACTGTTATAATCATCAATCTAGAAAAGATGTGTAGCACCAGTACTTTGTCACCAACAGCTCAGTAGAGAAGGTTTGAGTAGGGATGGAGAATGTGATTTTAAATCCCAAGGTATTCCATGGTAAAACTGCTAGCTGCATTCTTTCTGTCCCAGTGTACTTCTTCATTCGTATTAATTGTATGTGTAACTGATATGAAAACCATGTCAAGAAACTAATTCATCTTAGAATGTGTATTGTACATATATGTGTGTGTATATGTGCTATATTCTATTATATATAGTGTGTTATGGTATATATTAGTATATATTATTAATATAATTATTTTACTATATATCATACATATATATACTGTTGGGACAATTTACAAGCCAAATCATTTCCTGAACAAATAGTTGATCCTTTGCTCAGTGGACCTTTGGGCTTTTCACCTACCATATAGAAAATTTCTCTACTGTAAACTGGCTGAGCCTGACCAGCCACAGTGCCCACAGCAGAGCTGTCTCCAAATCTGGAGAACCACCATCCATGGAAGCCTTGAAAATAGCACCTGATATGGTGGTGGAAAGACTAGTCTAATGATCATGCCTTGCAATATTCAGTTCTGGACTGCTGAAATTAATGCAAATGCATAGTTGTCTAAAATGCTGTTTGCCGTTTGTATTGGAGATATATGTTCTGGTGATTCACTGAGTTCTATTAAATTATCATCACAGAGTTCCTGCCTTTCCATTGCTTAAATATCTTTCAGACCCTTTAGTGAGGGCATGACATGCCCTACACTTTTATTTCATATAATTCCTTCATTTCCCAGTTCATACCTTAACTTTTGGGAAACTGTTCAGAATTGGAATAGATTAATACCAATAATAAATATTTGTAGCATAAGTTATTATATATTTAATCCTGCTCATTAAATTATTATTTAGTCTTTGCATTTTTGACAAGCTTCAATGATAACTAGAAACAGCAAAATATTCATGAAGTACAGTATACAATGAAGCAGCAAGTTGAACTGTATATTTATTCGAGATATTTGGAAAAAAAGGTTGGAAACAGGTAAACTCATGTGTCTGCACACTCATGCCCACACCCTACTAATACTTTTGCTGACAAGAATCACTGAATAAAAAATTGAGGAGATATCTTAAGTGAATAGCAATTCATTAACAGACTATAGGACTTATGCTTGTCCTTTAAACCTTTAATATTATTTATACTTAAGCAAAATTTATTTTTGTCTGTAATTTGTGTTCTTAAAGAATAGATAAGAATAAAAGAATAAAATCCTTCACATCATTCTGTCTCATTAAAAAAAAAAGGAAATGGTATGATATGCAGCATTTTTGCCATGTCATTTTCACTTTTTCCAGTTCGTAATTCAGGATTTTTTCCTTAAAGCATTATCTTTTGCTCGATAGACTATAGTCTCACTAGATTTTCTGTCAAGTAGGAAATTTATATAGTTAACACCTTTTTCAGAACTGGAGAAACCTGTAATCCAGGAGTTAGAATGGGAAATGCAATGCCAACCTTATTAGAGTTGGCATAGATTTTTAGAGATATTTGTCTTTACAGATATCTGAACTGAGTTTGTCATTTAGTCTTCTGAACTTGCACATTAAGAAGCATTCATGGCAGTAATTCAATTCTTTTTTTAATGGATTTTAAGAGAATAATATACTAATATGTTCTGTGGCCACATATGTCTCAGGTACATCTCTGGATTTTTGCCACCTCTCACAATGAAAATAGTGATCTAAAATATAAGTTATGATAACTTGGTAATATGCTGCTTATTCACACTAATGCTTGAATTCTATTCTTCTCAGTTCTTTCTTTATCTTAAATACAGACTCCTAAATATGAATTAAACACCGTAAGAAATATTTCACTAAAAATAATACCTTTATGCTCTTTTTTTGACTGACTTTTACAACCAAAAATAACTACATATCAATATTGTTACAAGAAGGAGTATTTCAAGGAAAATAATAATTATATACAATAAAACAGATAAGTTTTGTTTCTAACAGATCTATTTTTACTTATAATCAAAGTTGCTCTAAGTAACTCCTAGGCATTAGAAGGACTACAACATTGCAGTGTTGTTTTTTCTTTGGCATTGAATCCAGCTAATTATTTATACTCTTTTGAGTCTTTTATACATTGGATATTTGTGAGTATTCTGATCAATGGTGAAGTATTCTGTCAATTATCACAAATTTGTAACATTTATTTTTCTTGTTTCTTTTAACTTGCATCAAAATTACATTGCCTGATATACTGGAATATTCCACTTTGTTGTTTAATTCAAAATAATCATACTGTTGTTTCTGTTTTTATTGCTTCTGCCTGATGGAGTACTTCATACAATATTATTTTTACATTTAAAAAACATATTTATGATCATTAGTTGCCTTAGTGATTAATGCATTGTGTATCTGAGGGAAAATTATGTGTATTTTGCTGAAGAATTGATATAGATTATAACCTGTCAGGATTCATTCTATATGTCAGACACTTATTAGAAGCAAATGCCAGTAATGAACATTCTGGAAATAGTTTAAAAAATAAATAAATAGATCTTGATGTTTCTATTATATGACTGAATATAATGCTGTTGAATATCATGAATGGCCAGTAAAATCCTACAGTGGAGTGAACGACCACAGCAGTTGCACAAAGGTCTGAATTATCTCAACACAAAGGGGACCACCAAGCATCCTTTTTTTTCAATCTGATAACATAAGGGCTCCCATTGTTCCAGTTTCCTACTAATGAACCTCTCTTGGGGCTATTTCTGTGAGCTTGGGGAACATTTATGACCTTTTTATTTTCTTTCTTTTTTTGCATCTTGATGTACACATAATGTTGAATATTATCTTATCTGGAACATCTTAGCAACCTATGAGCGAATTAAATTATAATGGTCCTCCTTCAAAAGAAGGAACCATAGTCTACTAATCAGCCCTGAGGGATTATTTGTAGCCTCCCAAGATACTTGATGCACCCGTGGTTACTCTTCATAAAGGTTTATGAGCTTTTGCATGTACTGGAGCAAATAAATCCCTAAAATAACAACTCCTTTAAAATATCTAGAATCATTCCAAGTACTAATATATTCTAATTCTATAATGTTTTAGGTGATTTCTCACTTACTTTTAGTAAATCTTTTACTGCAATCCTTCTAAACTCATTGTACTTATAGTCATAAATATGCAAAGGGCAAGGGAGATGGACCTTTATTCCTGTTTTATCCCTTATCATGTTTTACAGCTTCCTGCTACAGTTGATAATATTTGTATATGTTCATATATTTAAATATAGCTATTTATATTTTATGTAACAGTATTATAGTGAGCTAGTTTGGTTTTTAAGAAACTTATATATATATATTTAGAATGGGAAAGCAGCTAATTTTGTAAAAAACTGCTCAGTAAATATTTATCAGGTCCAGGATGCACCTTTCATTAATCAAACAGGATACCAGGGCATCCGCAGAGAATACCAGAGTTATGGCATTAGTCCCTGCTATACTGTAGGAGATGATCTACCTCAGTTAGCAATTACAATGAGTGTGTCACTTTCAAATCCTCTTACGGGAACTTTAATTTACAAAATTCATTAAAGACTTACTAGGCCACAGACAAGTCTTATAACTAAATGATTAAGGCACCAAAGGCACCTATGTGCCCTCCCTACAGCAGTATAATTTTGTCCTTTGGCCAGTGTAGCTGTATGTGAGTATGAGTGTGACAGCAGTCTGAGGTATGTAATGTGTTAACATGGAACTGCTTGACCCATCCTTAAAATGAGCATCACAAAACAGACTCTGAAGGCTGTTTATTGCTATTCTAGATTCTTTGGGAATCTGAAACATCTACAGTGATCCTTAAAAAGCATAAAGCAATTATTTATTGGCTTATATTGACAGCAGAGAGGCAGAATTTAACACAGAATAAGTGTTTAATAACATCTAAGTGTTAGTATAATAAAGCATCCTTGATGACCCTGAAGGTCTTTAACAGCTAAAAGAACAGCAGTAAGGAGAGACAGGAGATTGGTTGGCTTACTCAATTTTTGTCATATTTAAACTTTCTTATACTACTTGAGAAGTGTTTGTGTATGGGATACATATATATTATATGTATCGTTATCTATGTTTTATTAACTTTTATATCTCAAATTGCCTTTTCTAATGTGTTCATATTTTCTCTAAGGCTGTCTTTAATGAGATTTGAGTCTAGTGCAAATGCTGATTTCACATAGTAACCATTTTATTTTAAAAAATAGAACTATCACCAGTAGCATCAGAACTTTATATGCATAAAAGGAATCTGTATAGCCTCATTCTCTATCAGAATATGCCTATATCATGCTATAAGTGCTGTAGCCATTTTTTCCAGTTTCCTTTACTATTTATATGAAGAAAATATGCATTTCAGGAATACATATTTTTGTTTTGTTTTAATATCTTATTTAATGTTGCACATACTGCAGGAAGAATCATCATTGTCCATCAGCACCTTGTGTTTTTTGTTTGTTTGAGCTAGGAGTCGTGCTTTTCTGCAGAAGTTTCTACAGGAATATTTATGATATTTTATACTGTCAATATCCCTAGTGAGCCAAGTTCTGTTAAAAGAGCACATTTATAATGAGTAGAGTGCAAAGTAAGGTATAACTCATTTTATTTATAAACTGTTATGGACCAGTAGTGTTCTGTGAGTAACATTTCTGTGATGCTCTGTTTCTTCTCAGAAAAAGAGTATCAAAATGAGAAAAATTACCTTTCCCAAATTAAACCGTCTTTGAGATCTGCCTCAGAGGTGCATTGCACCTACTGCTCAGGGAGGTCACAGTGCGTGATATCCACAATCTAACCAGCATAGGACTAGCATCTTTGGGAATATATACTGCACTCTCTATAGCATCTGTTAGCTTGAAAACTGAATGAAAATTAGTATGTGGACTGGCTTTCTCTTTTTTTAAATAGCCCCTCTTGTTTATGTGTATTTATACAGAGGGAAAGGCATGACCAAGAATCATGACTTTCTTTTACCACCATATCTACATATATTTCCCTTATTTTCTCCTTTTTCTGTTATGCACTCAGTTAGGAAAAGAAGATAAAGACAATTATGATCCTACATGCACAGAGTAAAAAATATAATCCACTTCTTAGTATCTGTTAGATTAACTCACTTTAATTCTATGGATGTACAAACTAAAAGTTTCATCTCTCTCTGTTTGTCGGGATCCTGATGGAAGTCAGGCACACCAGCATCACTGCTCTACATATTTTCTCTGGCCTCCAACCCAAATACACCAACACTGGTTTTAGTTGTTGCTCATCTAAGATGTCTTATACTATGGTCAAAATCCCAAAGTTTGCACGAGGAGATTTTATGATGTTTTTTTTTCCCCAAACAATTAAAATATTCAAATAAAATCTTACAGTACTATATAAAAATCAGTATTTAAAACTCCTTTTTTCATTCATATAAGTTTTGAATTATAAGACAGTTTTGGTTTTGTTTCATCTTACTGCGTTCTGAACATTTTGCTTTCCTCTAGAACTCTTTTTTAGAGTATTAGAGCTGATGACACTGCAGCAAAATTACAATGATGGTTCTTTTTTACTATTTCTTCTTCCTAAAGTTTTCCTAGCTCCAGAGTAATAGAGTCATTCAAAGGCAGAGACAACCTGCACTAGTGTAGACTTTTTGAAGTTTCAGGAAAGAATGAATAAAACCACATCACATCTTCATATACTCAAGAAAGCTGAAATGAATTATGAAATAAAAATATATTTATTAGAATGGGAACCCCTAGCTTTGTAGTAAAGGGGGCTTATATATTTAATTTATATAGATTCCTAAATCATCTTCTAGCTAAGTTTATACCCACACAGCACAATCTATATGACTTTTTTTTCCATTTTCTTTCCAGGGATAGAAGAGAAACAGAATGCAAATAATAACACATATGTAATACTGTAATTTTATATTTGTGTGTAGTATAAAGCTGTGTCATTTAGGATGGAAAGAATATTTTTATTTAATATAACATTAATTTTATTTACAATTTTCATTTTGAAATGCTTAACAAATATGTTAGCAGTTGCCATTGAAAATGTCAGCTTTGACAAGATATCTTCCCATGCAAAAAATAAGAATAAAATAAAAATAAAATAAAAATAAAATAAAAATCTGGTAGTTGCTCTGTAATTCTTTGGCAAAAAGCATGGATAAGCAGTTTACTGTGGTTCACTAGAGACTTTTTGCCAGTTCTGCTCTTTTAAGCAGCTCAAAGGAAACTGCAGACTAAACTAATACTGACTTTTTAAATCTTGCTTGTGAGACATTTTTCAATCCCTGCAAAGACGTTTTGTTCCATAGAAAGTAAGTAGAACTGGAAGAGTTAAATACCACAATTTTGAGAGACTTTCATTATATCAGATGCTGACCAGAGGCTAGTATTTTTAAGTAACAAAAAGCCAGCTCCATGATTGACAGAGCACATATTCAATAAACTTCAGTGGATGAAGAACTCAAAAGAGAAAATGTTATAACATTGTTATTTTTATAACAAATGTTATAACAAGGAAGCTGAGAAGAATTTTCTGTGAATAATCATCAGACATGCAGGTAACCAGAGGCTAAAAAGCAAACAAATGGCAAATGAGGTACTATGGCTGTATTTTAATGGTATTATTTTTATCTCTTCATTCTGATCTTTTCCCATGTGGAGCTTTTTCTAAGTCTTCAATTATGATAATCATTACCATGAAGAAAACGAGTAAAATTATTTTTAGTTGTCATATATTTCTTGCTCTTTTTCCGCACAAGAAGTAATGGAAACTATATGGGCAATAACTTTTGTTTCAAAAACATATTGCTCTGTAGCTCTGAAATGCATGCTATTGTTTCATAGGCACATGCGAATCCCAAAAGTATGAAGTTACCTTGAAATCATGTGGTGTAAGAATAATAGGAATGATTCTGTTTGCTTAATTGTCACTTCTTTTATTCAGCCTCTATAATTCTGAAGAGATATATGGGGGGAAAAATGTCTAAAATGTCATTATGATCACAGATCTTTAGGTCTAAGAGAAATGCCAGATGTCACAAGAGTAATGAAATTACAGGAGTTGACAATTCTGATTTAAAGCAATCAGGGGAACAAGATCTTTTGTCATTTTTGATCAAGAAAAACAGTCTCTTTGACTACATGCTTCGAAAAGCAGCATCCCCCAGCCATTGTTCCATACCTACCCAAAGGCTTACAGTCTGCTTCTGCTCAAGAAAGTGCTGAAATTGCATCTTCTATGAATATCAGTGATGTTTAAGACCAGAAAGATCAGCTCAGCAGAATAAGAATGGTAGAGCCTGCAATACAGAATGATAACACTCATGTTTTTTCTCAGTCTATCTTGCTTACTGTAGTGCAAGTAATGCACTTCTATGCAGAAACCAAGGCTGGACTGACACGTGAGGATCATTTCCCCTACAGAGCTGTGTGACTAGGTGACTGAAGAAGTCCACTCCAATTCACAGAACTTTGGATGTAACATAGGATGTGACATTTCAGTTTCCAGTTTTGCAGACCAAGATGAAAGGGGAAAGTATAGGTTTAAAATAGAGCAGATATTTACACTAGTTTTACAATAACTAGCTGAATAGAAGATAGTTAGTAGAAGCTAGTCATTGATCTGTGCACCAGTGCAGATGGTTCCCTGGCCATCTTTCAATTCTTCATCCCTAGGGTCTGAAGACCTACTCTGAGGAAGAAAATACTGTAATTTGAAATTTCAATAGACTAATTTGCTTAGAAAATAGATGGTATTTTTGTATGTGGTGGTGAGCACATGTTTCTGTATCTTTTTCTCACACTGAACCAAATGCCTACAAAGGTTGTTGTATCTAGTGAATTATATTTTGGAGAGTCCACGTTTTTTCCCAAGAGTCTCAAGGTCCTGGATCAGGTACACAACATTTATACCAAGTAGTTAAATTGCATTTAGAGAGGGCATTTGGAGAGAAACATGGTGACAGATTTTGGAATTTAAGCAGTTTCAAGAAAACCGTTGGCTAAAATAAAGCAGTATTATAACTCTTGCTTGTGTTACATTTCATGGCCCTGAATAGAGAAATGGGATTAAAAAGGCTTCCATCTGAATCAGACTTAAAATAAAGTGGAGCATTTCTACAAATTTATTTGGGGTTGCAAACAGTTTCTGTCGTGCTTTCCATTTTTATGCAGTTATATGTGTTTGAATAAGATCACTTTTAGAACAGATTTGTTTAGACCTTATCCTCGATAACACACACTCTATTCATTAGCATGGCATTATCAGGCTCTGCTTTACACTGCAGTTTTTGTGCACCTGGTTACCTTAGCATAACTACTCAATAATGTTCAAGGTGAGTTTATCTCCTGCTTTTTACTTGAAATGCAAAATGTCATCATTTATCTTATAAAACATTTTGGCAAAACACTGGTGTCAAACTGACATGCATGTGTTGACATATGAGCGAAATGGTATCATCATGTAGTGACTTCATAAACTGTGCTCATGTAGTAACTTAACCAATTTTGCTGATGCAAAATATGGAATCATAGAGTCACATAGTAAGTGGTCACGTGTGGGAGACAGAGCTTAAGTAATTTGATAGAATTTTTGCAGAGATAGATACAAGCTCAGGATAGTATTAACCACATATATATATTCCTGCATATATATATATATATATATATATATATATATATATGCCTGCAATTTCCTATCATCTCATTTACTCTTAAGGCACTAATTTTGCTCCAAATTAAGCAGGAATCTCAAAGACTCCTTCACTTTTCAATCATGGTTCAGCCCCAGAGAGAACTGAGTGACTGCTGGACATACAGGAATAATTAAGTAATGAACACCATGCACACCACACTCTCAGAAGTAGAGAAGGAAGTAAAGGAGAGAGATGAGAGTTGTATGTATTGCTAATTCCTTTTTTGTTTGTTTGTTGTATTTTGTTTTTGTTCCTTTTGGTACCTGCTGCATCCTCCCTAATATTTGTACTTAGTTTGGCTTAATTATCCTAGTTGAAGTTAATCAATAGAAAAAGCAAACTATGAAACTGTAATATTCACAGAATCACAGCATCACAGAATGGTTGAGGTTGGAATGGACCTCTAGAGATCATCTAGTCCAACCCTAGCAGGACATGTGGCACAGGGTGGCATCCAGGCAGCTTTGGAAGATCTCCAGAGAAGGAGACTCCACAACCTCCCTGGGCAGCCTGATCCAGGGCTCTGTTACCCTCAAAGGAGAGAAGTTCTTCCTCACATGCAAATAGAACTTCCTGTGTTTCAACTTGAACCCATTGCCCCTTGTCCTGTCACTAGCCATCACTGAAAAGAGTTGGATCCCTTCCTCCCTACATTCCCCCTTCATGTATTTATACATATTAATCAGATCCCCTCTTAGCTTTCTCCAGAATATTGAGTGGCAGCAAAATGAATATCCACATGTAGTTACCAGAAGGTCTGGAAGCTTGAGATTCCTCTGTCACTTCTGCTAAACAAGTAAGTAGCAGCAGCAGTAGGATGCCAACTTCTATGCCAATCAGCAGAGCTTTCCCTGAGCTGTACATATGATTGCCTCTAGTGAAAGAAGCAGGATAATGAGATATGATTGGCTTTGGTGCAGACTCTTGGATGAAAGCGACTTTGTGGGCACAGAATCCTCTGCCCATTCTCTTCAAGTTTAATCCTTTTGCTATCTCTGCCATTGATCTGTCTATATACTACAAGATATTTCCTGCATTATGATTCCTAGTGCTTTTTATTAGCTCCTTTTTCTATAATTCAAAGTCCCTCTCTTACACTTATTTAATTTTTTTCTCCCTTGTTCTTTTCCTTCTGGTTCTACCAGTGTCTTCTTTCTGCCACTTCCTTCTCTCTTGACTCTCTGTACTAGCTTCTTTGTTGTCAGGCTCCTTCTAAAATCTGTACAATCTATTGCCATTGTAAAAAGTCCGTCTGACGTTTCATTAGATGTGCCCTTGCATTTTCATATTTTCCCTGCTCTACTGAATTCTGGTACAAACCAAACCTTGTATCTCTTCACTCCTGCTTGATTATTGTCCAGTCATGCTCAGTTGGTATTCAGATTCCTCATTTATCGAATTTTGAAAGGATCCTACGATTCTTGGATTCATGAATCCCCAGTTTCCACCTTTTTGCACAGTCTCTTTCCTATAAAGTTCTTTGTTCCATCTTTCAGTGCTCTACAGCCTCATCCATCCACATGCTTTTCTTACTGTCCTCTTGTCATTCTCTCTCTGTTCTTCAGATAAGCTCATTTTCCTTCTATTCTGATTCTCATTTAATAACAGAGTTTATTATCTGTTATTTGTGCAAGGAAAGTCAGTGCCAAGCCCCATTCTGGGCTATCATATGAATGTGCTAGGTTGAATCACTGCAATTCTCAGTTTCATATTCTCTCTGCAGAAGGATATTCATGGCTCTTACACCTGCCCACTGTGACCTTCCTGTGTAGGCATCACAGCTAACGAAAAGTGGAAAATTTTCCTGGGTTATCACAAAATCACCTCCTATACTACTGCAAAATTTGAAGTCTTTGTTCCAAGTAAAAAAAAAAACTAGAGCAGTGCAGAAAAATTACTTCCATTTTTCAGTAGGAATAAATTAGCATATTTTGCCTAGCCTCATTCTTTGGAATAGTTCTATCAGCTGAAATTTTCAAAATTCAGACTGAGATGCTTCTCAGCAAATTGAAGACAAAATTACATGAGTTTGGCAAAGCCATAAACTTTTTCCATGGAATCTGAATACAGTATGATTTTTGGTATATGTCTTTGGTTTATTTTCTTCTACATTGTCTTATTTTTATTTCCAAGGCTTTTTTTGAATTTGCATGATTATCACCATATACTACATTACCTCTTCCAGATGTTATGAAACTTTTTCCTTACACGTGATTTTCTTTTGGGAAAAAGAAAGAGGCAAAAAATTGTGTTCTTTGTTTCTACAGTTTTACTACATCAGATTCTGTGGATGAACTGGTAATACAATAATATAGGTGTATAAATGCTATTCTAGAAACAGTTTTTTCCTCCAGAATCCTGTTAATCATTTCCCTTTTGCAGCTTAGCAATTTCCCTACACAGTTGATAGGAGAAACACCTCCACAGTTTGTCCAGGGCTCTAGAAAAATCTTGCATCATCTTTTGTTTCATTTTCTCCTCTTTTTAAAATATGTAAGTTGCAACATGTTTTCCTTCTTTTCCATACTATTATATTTCCTTATATTTTCATTCCCCTGAGTCTGTTGTTCTCTTACTTATTTTTAACTCCCCAGATTCATCCTATGAATCATGAGAAGGAAAAAGGTATAGTTACTGCAACAATATTAAAATGCAAAATCCAATGACCAAGGACTTTTCCTAACAGATGTCCTGCTATAGCTAGGATTTTGATTAACTACTCTGTTTAGTTAATTTATCTGCCTCCATATTTCAGAAAAAAAAATCCAAGGTTCTGCTGACTATTTCCACAGTATCTGTGAACATTTTGTCCATGAGGAAATTACTCTCTGCTTGATTTTCAGCTCTGTTTTTGTTTATCCCTCAGAAGCAAGCATCATACACAACAGAATGGCAGATAGAGTGTGTGGCAAGCAGCAAATGACTCATAATGACAGACTCGTAAACAAGCTAATGCATACTAGAGAAGCTTTTCTTTCTTCCAGAAGACCCTATCAGATGTGTTCCCTGCTCTATCCTTTCTGCTTTAGTGTTCAAAGAAGAAGAAAGCTACCTTCACGAATATTTAGTTTTTGAACTGTGTTCCTGAGTTTTAAACAAACATGATACCTGGCATATTTGATCAGGAAAACAAAACTGTGCTTTTGAGGTGTAAAGCCTCCCCTCCATCTGGAGTTCTAGTTGGTAGTGGAATGAAGCAGCAGGAACTGTGGATCTCAGCTCTGCATAGACAGGTCTGCGGCAATCACACACTCCCTCTGAATCTCCTTTGTGAAGAAAAAACACAGCAGCAAGAACATCACACAGCTGTTGCACAAATATACATCACTGGATGATCTGCAGATAGCAAGTCCCTGTAATTCATGTACCTAAATACGTACTGAACTAGCACTACTCTGAATGTGGAAGTTTGCTGAATGGAAGAGCTGTTGAATGTGTTTGCTGTCAGTATGCTGACTATATTATTGTATATCATGCTGGATTAAAAAAGCTGTGGCTGAATACTAAAGAGAAAGGCTGCCTATTTACTTTGTTGTGCTTACTGCAACATTAAATACTCCGGAGAGAGCTGAAATTTTCCTCACAAGGGTGTGCTCCCTTTGGTATTACCTGGAAGGCCAGTGTAAGTCAAAATTGCTGGAAAAAAGTGTGCCTAGAGCAGGTAGAATATCTATTGAGAGAGATTTTGTTCCAAGTCCTTTTATTTAATACGTGTCCTCAGCAGAATTGGGTGCTCAGTCTTTAAAAACTTACTTTATTCTTTTGTGTTTGTATTCTGATAAAACATAACTTCAAATATTCTGAACATGATATTTTCAGTTTTGGTGTGCTCACTTTAATGAATAGCTGCATCTGTCTACCTCAAAGATTTGGCTCATTTGAAGTCCTATCAAAACAAGTTGGTTAGGTGCCCAACGTGGGAAAGTTGTTAATTGGTGGTGTAAAAAATTAGTTTTTTTTTTTTCAGAGAAAAATAAGAACTAGCTGCTGTAACAGGACGGATGAGTTTTCTTAGCATATTGTTTGCCTTAGCAGTGCTTATACCAGGACTCTTCATCCAAAGGAACAGATAGAAGCCTAAAGATGAGTTTTTGCAAATAAATCTCTCACTGCATTAGTAATATTGAAAGCACATCAAGTTATGTTAAGATATGAGATGAAGAAATATTCATGATCATACATACCACATAAGGAAGAGACCTAAGTGACACAAAGGATTAATATAAGAGTGCCTATGTATCCTTTTATATCTTTGAACAAGAGATATTATACAATACATGGCTTGCTTTCCAATTTCTTTATAGGTAACTTATAGAAGGGAGAGCTAGGTGCTTTATCATGTTCCAGGTATTGCTAAAAGCCAGATTTTTTTTTGTGTGGAATTTGCTGAATTAAGCACACAATGTCATGAAAATAACCTTTGAGCTGTTCTGTTTTTACCTGAATGGAGTAGTTGGTCCTGCCTGAATAGTATCAACCCTGACTTCTTTCATGGGTCTTCTGACTGCAAAAGCCTCAAAGATGAAAATGTGCTAATCTAGTGATAAAAATGATTTGGAGAAATAAGAGAATTAAATCAGAGTAACAGAAAAAGGGAAAGAAAAGCTACACATCCTGGTAAAATGTGCAGGGAAGTTAAGTTTATTGGATATGAATGTGAAGGACTGAGCGGAGGAAAAGGGAAGAGCAATATGGGTGACAGTGTATTGACAACTAGCACAGGGCTGTTATGAAGAGAAAGAATGTGTCTGCGCTAATTAAAGGTTTAAAAAAAAAAGGAAAAAAAAAAGAAAAAGTGCGTACCCCCAAATCTGCATCTAAGTACAAGAGCAGCCCTAGTTGGTAAGTGGATAATTGCGGCTGCAGAGGTAAGCAAAGAAACAGATTCATGGGAGCAAGACAAGATGTGATTAGACACGGCAGTGTAATGACGATTTTAGAGGTATGAAGAAAGGACAGAGAGTTGAAAGCTATGATCTGAGTGGTGATGGAGGGAAAAGGTGACAGAACATGTGCAGATGATATACGGAAAGGGGAGAAGAGGGAACATCACAGCTGAGGCAGAAATCACTGGACATATGAGGAGGTTGTCAGGCTTATTTTTGTGCAAGTGGAAATGTGTGGTCATGTGGGAGGAGCTGGGCTTGACTGAGAAAGGCAGAAAGCAAGGCTGGACTAATTCCAACAGGAAAGAGAAAACAGAGCCAATGAGGCTTAAGATGGGAGGAAGTACAGCGATATAATGCAGAAACGTTCTATGATGAGTAGTGGTTAAGTGATTAATGCTATGGGATGGTCAACCAAAATGCAGATCCGCCATCACAGCTACTAATAATACCCTTACTCTCCCAGGGCATATCATGGCCAAATGGCCTTCTTTTCCCTAAAAAAGCCAACATAGAAATCAGTAAATACTGCAAGACTTTTTCTGACAGTGATGGATACATTTTTTTCTTATTGTCAGGTTGCCTTTATAAAAGAATTGGAGACATTAAACCTCTGTCTACTTGTTTTTCTGCACAGAGAAAAATGATGCACTTTAAAAGGACATCTTAGAACACCACACATTTGAACTCCCATCTGTGTTTTGAAGTAAGTATTTGCAACCTTCACTGTCTTCCACCTTCCCTACCTCTGACACTTTCTGCTCCATCATATTAGGATTTTAACAATGTACATTGACATTTAAAAAAGTCTGTTTTCATGCTGCTCTTTAATTTACACAGAGCAGACAGGGACAGGGATTAAACTGTAATATGCATGCTCACACACAGTTGTGTTTTCTTTCCTGTGAAACTCTCTAGCCTAGCAGGCAAATAACAGAAAAATAAATAAAATAAATAAACGAGAAACTTTCTTAGAGTTGATAGCAGTTGGTATCTTCTAGGATTTATTTAATGAGTACCAGTAACTGGCTATGTCTGTGATTCTGTGATGTCTGGGTGTTTTTTAAATAAAAGCCGAGACACCTTTACCAAAAGTCTCTGTAGCTCTGACCCAATATTCTTTACAAGTCCATGTATATAACATGATCTAATCTTGTATTTCTCACTAAATTAGAATTTAAAGTCAGAAAAATGAACACCAGATAAGATGATTAAGGGTAAAAATCATTCAATTCTCATAATGCTTAAAACTCCTTTTATGCAATGGCTCAGGTGAAACTCAATGCAGAATTAGATTCACATTGCACATATGCAGCACACAGAAGGATCAGAGCTACTCAAACTGTGTTACTGAAATCATGAATAAAAAGCTTTGTAATATTAAGCTGAACTTACAATATTAAATAAATAGGAAAAAAATAGATCTGTCTAGCTAACCAAATTCTGCCTACTATTATAATGAAAATCTTCATTGTGTCTCTTAGGAATCTGCCCCACAGTTTTCTGTTATGTGTGAAGAACTACTTCAGCAGATCAGTTGTGCATATAGAATTTGGAGCAGTGGTGAGACTTATACATCCTGGAGGGGAGATCTCCTGGATTGCTACACGTTGATTTGCTATCTGCAAGCTGAGCACAGCAGCTCAGCTGAGGAAAAGGTACCTCCTTTGCTGCTTCAGGCCTCGTAGAGTGCTCACCCTCACTTCTAGGAGTTTAGTTGCTTTATCAAGGTCATTTCACTGATACGAGCTGAATTTTAATTTCCTTCCTTTCTTCCATCCTTTTCTTTTTCATTCCTTCTTCCCTCCCTTTCTCCCTCTCCTCCTCCTTTCCTTCCTTCTACTGTCTTTCATGTGTGATGTCACATATATATAATTTTATATATATACAAAAATAATATATACACAAACTATAGCTACCAAAATAAAGAGTAAACCTAGCTAATTATCTGCTCTACCAGTAGACACTCTCACTGTAATTTTTTTTGTCTGTGGATAACATTCATATGGGCATGCTGAAGGTAAATTATAACATATCAGAGAAAATAATTCAAAACTCCAGGCATAAGTGAAAGAAAATGAGTGAAAGATTTCTTTTGTTCTACTTATAATTATACAACAAAATGCAACACTTGTGGGTGAGTACTGTGTTTCATGGCAGGAAATGTGATTTTGTTCTCTTTTTTTGTAAACAACTTCCCTAGAGAAATAAAGAGCTGATTTAATTTGTGGGTTATTTTTTTTAATCACTAAAGAGAATGGAAAAAATATGTTCCTTGATCCATTCACCTCTAAAATAACATATTGTGCTATTCGGATTTTCCTTGTGCTTTGCTCACTGATTACCTTAGTTAACAATCAATAGATTCCATTAAAGTGTTTGGAGGGTTAATGAGATGACTCTGTTTCTTGTTAGAATGAAAAAGTTTCTTTTCAATGCTGAATTACATCATTGTTGCAGCATATAACTGTTCTGAAGATGAGCATATTTAGATGTCTAGTAATTTATATCAAGTCTTGCTCCAACCACTTGCGCTGTTATTCATTCTGAATAGCACAGGGAAAGAAAAGGACTACATAGGTTGAGTGGCAACAGCACCAAGGAGTGAGGCAGTGAGACTTTTCTACACTCCTGGTATATGCATCCATCCTTCACAACATGAAAGGAATCTACTTTCTTCCACAAAATAACAGGAGCTGAAAAACATTCAGAGCAAAAGCTTCTAAAGAATGGCTAGGTTAGGCTTTGTAGCACTGGTTTACTCATGAACATGCACATGCTGACTTTCTGCCTCATCTATTATTACCCATACATACAAACTGTGTTTCAGAAATGGAAACATTTGGGTTTGCCTAGTTCATTCTAAACATGTATTAGCAAGTCCTAAAGCAAAGCAAGCATGAGTTTTGAGCATAGTTACTTTGTAGCATTACTGGGGCATTATCTGTAGCATTATTAATGCTATTTTCATTACCTTCTATGCTAAAAATGTTTAAAAAAACTCCTTTCAATGGTTTAGATTGTTTACTCAGAAATGTTTAAGTAACTCTCTGCTCTCATCTTATTGACTTAATATTCATAGCAGGACTTAACCCAAATTGAGATGCTTTATAGGAAAATTATGTTTTAAGCATTTGTTCTCATATTAACCTGGAAGAAAAGACTTCTAGGCTTCTTTGTATTTTTCATGTGAAGTAAGATCAAGTCCATCCAAGAGCAGTCAGTAACTTTATAGCTGGGGACTCACTTGTGTTGATGGTTTACAACGCTGTCTGATACTGAATACTGTTCTAAATCTATATTTTCTGCAATGCACTCATGAAACAGCTACTTTCAGTAGATTTTTTTTCTTGGCCAGAACTCTCATCTTTGACTTTAGAAGCCTGATGAAAGAATCTGTTAACCACAGCAGCAATCTTCTAGTAAACTTCCTATTTCTAGTAGGTGTCATTTTGGGTTTCAGCTATTATAGAAAAAAAAAATCTGAAAATAAAATGACTTCACACTTACCTAATCACACATTCAGTACTGCTTTTTTACTCTTCTCCTCATGTCATTATATGCTAAGACTGAAAGCACCAAATCCTCAGCTGAGGCAAACTGGACTTGAAATTAACATAGCTTTACAAATTACACCAGCTGTAGCCCATCTGCCATTACCATTTTGCTGAATAGAGTTAAAAGAACACCATTCATAACTAAAGCTAAATGATATCTAAGCTTACGAATTCACTTACAGCAAAATTGTATTATTAATAAATTTTATCTTCTGGGAGATTGACCCTCAGCTAACAGAAAAAAAGTGTCGTGTAGACAATTTGAGGCTTTCATACGGTTGTTCAGGAACAACTTACCTTGTTTCCTGTTTTCGCTGTGCGAAGGAGACACATATTGGACAATCTGGAAACACTGATTAGCAACCTGCTGAATGAAAATAAGTGAAGAGGCTAGAATAGCTTTGAGAATCAAAGTAAATAGAGGTTATGACTTAAAAGACATATTCAGTTCAGTAGGAAGATGATGAAGAAAAGAATTTTGGCAGCTTTTGTGCTAGAAATAGGCTAAAAATCTTTTGTGCTAAGGAAGTCTTTCATTCTGTACATATTGTGAGCCTTCAAACAACAGGAGCTAAGCAGAACAAAATTTGGGAACATATATTTTTTCTCATTACAGCTGCAGAACTATCACAAAACACATTGCAAGTGATACAGAAAAGAAGTTAGTAGCATGTTTGTACAACATAGACTTTCACACTCCTGCTGTCAGGCTGACTCTCCCTCTTATGACTAATGAGAAAAATCTCTTCAATAAATCAGCTATTAAACTTCAGAAATTGATGGCAAAAAAATGTCAACAGCATTTTTGTTTGGGCACTTCAAAAAAACAAAGGGAACATAGTAAGGAAAATACTCCACACTCTTTGAGTTGTAGGGGGGTTGGACTAGATGACCTCTAAGGTCCCTTCCAACCTTACACATTCTATGATTCTATGATGATTCTATGTTGTCACAGTCTAATAAAAAGTATACAAGCTATGCAGCATTCAGCTCAATGTTCAAACTGAGAAAAATAAAGCAAATGTAAGTGTAGGCATTGACTGGATTTTGCACCTTATGACTGGTAGGTTTCATATAACATTAGCATAAAAGAAGCTTCTTTCTTTTCTATTTGACTGCTAATGCTCTGGAAGAAATGTTCAAGTAATATCTTGCAAATGTTCCCATCAAAGGTGTCCACATTATTTCAAAAATTAATGCAACAGTCAAAATTAGCCTGAATGTTAGAAACTCATATACTTCAATGGCTATAATTCACTGTAGGAAGGAAAATAAACTGTATTTATTCTTTCAAATTTAGAAGAGCTAAAAGATTTAAAATGGAAATTCAGTTATCACTGAATGAAAGCAGCTGGACCTCTTAGACAGAATATTCAAAAATGGCCCTAGGACAAGGAAGAAATATTCTGCATCATGAGAACTCTATATCCTTGGGACTGTCCTGAATCCTTACAGAAAATGGAATATGATGGGCAGTAGATTTCACTTTCATAGGAATGTAGCTATTAGAACTATCACATCGTTCTTGTACTAAAGGTTAGTCTTTGGCTACCACAATAAATTGAGGCTTTTACAACCACTGCCACATTGAATTGTCTGTCCTTACATTTTCTGTGATTTCTTCTGAGATGTGAGATATTGATTAGGCAGTCTGCAGGGAGGAAAGAAGATTGGTGAAAGAAAATTTTCCCTTCAGTAGAAAATATAATATAAGATCCATGGTGTTATGGAAATGTGGCATGAAGCAATCTGAGGAACTGTGATGGCTCAGATAAGGATGGAAAAGAGATAATGGGCTTGATGTCCTCTTCATGATATAAATTAATGTATAATATAGTTTTGAGTATCTTTACTGCTACATATCTAAAGGAAATACAGTGTTCAGAAACATCCCTACATCAGAGGGATGTCTCCCTACAACAGAGAAAACTTGTTAATGTATGTTATCAGAGAAACAGCTGAATCTGACTAGGACACAAAATGAATCATACATATATCTTAGAAACAAGTACAATCTGAGCACCTCTTAATCCTTAGAGTAATCCCAACACCATCTTTCCAAGGGATAGGCAATGCTTATTTCTATATTTTATATAGTAGCCGAGAGAGGGGGAGATTACAGCCTGAAATCATCTTGCCTAACTTCGGCTATTTAAAATTTATTTTTGGTTTTAGAACTGACTTTCACTCCCACCTGGGCAGTAAAAAGTGGCTATTTTTCAAGAACATGAAAAAGTTATTCATTTAGCTATTCATCTTCTGTACTGTAAACAGAGCAAAGCTGTGGGTTGAGACAAGCTAAAGTTGAGTGGCATGACTCAAACCTGTAGATGATATGATCCTGACCATAAAGGAAAGGTGAAATTGAGCCTTGCCCACAGGCCTCTAGATGTTGCCTGTATATAAGACCATTTTTCTCCCAAGAGGTAGAGGTAACATTATGCAAGAAACTGCATCTCTGGCACTACCTGAAATCTGAGAACTTCATCTGAAGTTAACATCTATCTTATCTTAAATGTTGCATAGAATTTTGTATGCTATTTTAAAAGAGAAAAAAAGGACTAAAAATAAAAAGAGGGAGCTGCACTCCCCAGGATCTGAAGCTTTTCTAGCTTCAGCTTTCTAGAGAGGGATCTTTAGGACGGAATCATTCTTTGAAGTTCCTAACAAAGAGTGATGGCCGCCCTCCCAAGTTTTCACAGAGTAGAGGATTCATACCATATTTTGCACTACAAAGCAGAGGGAGACCACACACTGTATACTATAGACTTTGATATGATTCAGTGATGCATTTTAAGACACATGTAACCACAGTGCTTATTATGTATTTGCTATTCCTATAGAAAAAGAAAAAAGGTACCTTGAGCCTATTTCCTCCATGAAAATGTACTTGAAACAAATCAAGCTAAATCCTTCCTTCAGCGGTGTGGTATATCTATTCTAAGGACTCGTCTTCTATAACTCTAGATGGCTCCAAATTTGATAACTGCAATAAGAATATGTATTCTAGATAATAAAATGTAGCATTCTGTACGTTTTTAAATATATTAGCCTTCCATGAATATGATTAAAAGTAAGTTTTGTTAGACTATATATCTAGAGATCTTTCTACACATAGTAGAAGCGTGTTTTGTTTTAACCTTTTTATAGCAGGGCTTACTATTGGTCCTGATTCCTTTGCACTAAACATGATAACGTCAATCAGACCATCTTATAGATAATTTAAGTTAAAGTGAGGTTTAACATTGTTTCTCCCTTAGTATGTCTATCTATATATTTTTCATTTAATATACATGTACTAGCAAAATTCCTGCCACAGTTCATTGGATCTTTCTCACTTCTGTCTTACCAGAAAAAAATATCAACAACTTAAAAAATGCATAATCGTTCAGTGGTAGAGAAAAAAAAAAAAAACCTCTGTCCATTAACATTACACTAATAAAACTGCTAGCATTCATTAGGACAAAAAATGAAATTCACTGTGCTGTAAATAACTTTCCATTGTCTCCTTTCTTAGAGATCTTGGTTATGATCTCGCTTTCCTCATTAAAATGATACCATCTCCTCTGCTATATATGACCTGTTTCAATCTTGCAAATGTTGCCAATATTGATCTATTCCTGTCTTGAAGATAATAAGGCTTTTGGATCCAATCCTGTGAGATTCAGAAGGCATCCTGCAAATCTGATCTTCATCTGGAGCTGAGTATGTTCTTTCTGCATCACTGTTTCTTCCAAGTGTTTTTGTCAGTTTTTGCTTTCAGACTTTTTTAGTGCTTTTAAGAAATGTCCTTAATTTATTGGTAATGTTTCCTATATTCGTAATTATACAGCTGAGCCATATACCTTTGCTTTTAAAGCATATATATTGGCATCCTGTCAGGCGGCACATTGATATTTATACTTGAATTGTTTGCTTTAATGTATGACTTGGCCTTCGCTTCAGTTATCTAGAAGAAATATTGATTTGTCCTGAACCCCATTTTATTCTGCAATCTTCAAATATAAGCTTGTTAACTGCCCCATGCTTTACATCAACAGCTCTTAGAGAGTTTGCCTTAGGGTAGAAAAGGAGAAGTTTACATTTTCCATCTATTGAATTTTATGTCTTTATACATTACAAAAGGCTTGGTAGTAGTAGTAGCTGTTTCTCAACTGCTATGAGAATAGGTCAGTTCACATACATAAACAGCAAGAAAGTAAATCTCTGAATTACTTTGGGTAACTGCATTGTATGTTTCTGCCATTTTTACTGCATTACTTATTAAGGATCATATGTATTATGTAAAAATACAGTCTTCATTCTAAAAATACTTCAGTCCCTTCTGACTAAATTAAAGTTCAGATTTTGTTTCCCCAGCTTCATACTCTTTCAGGTCTAAAGGTTCTCCTAAGTGGGATATTATGCACAAACAAGTCAGATTCTACTTTACAAAAACTCTAGGAAGACCTCTCCAACTACTGCTAACCAACTACTCCAACTGTTGCAACTGCAGAACTTTCTGAATTTAGGAATTTCTTTTATATGTCTGAATTATCTATTTTAATGTTACTTTTATTAAAAGTAGACTGTGAAAGCTCAGAGGTTATACAAAGTGTAGGTGCATGTATCTATTTACATTAGTCAGAGAAGGTCTATGAATATCTATTATACTGTTAAAAGCTTCATTACTATAATGTATTAGCCAAGATTGATTATTTTCCACATTTCCACTCCTGTGATTTTGGCAGATCCACCTTCTGACTGAATGAGGTTATTGAATGTCAAGGTTGTTGAACCAGTAGCACTATATAATTGTCAGACTCTCAGTTGTGCTTTGAAAATGTACATATGTTACATGCTCTCATTCAAGCATATAAGAAGGTCTTGATTTTTAAGGAGATTCTTTTGAACCCTCATTACTTTAATGCTTTCTTAGATATGTCAATTTAGTTTTTAATACATTGATCCTAGCAAAGCTTGCTAAGCTCTATTTGCCAAATAGACAAATGATTGTCATTTCAGAGGAGGAAAGATATAACAGGGATATTTTCTCTAAAAATGTCATTTAACAAGAAGATATTATCTTTGTGTGAAAAGATATCTCTACAGAAGAGAGTAAGTGTGAAGGTGAGGAACAAGTGGAAAATGGCAGTTATTTCTCTACTGTCCATTATCTCTTTCCACTCCATCCTGTTTGCTCTTTGCAAGAATTAAATGTCACTTACTCTCTTCCAATTTCTTTTCCTAAATTATGCTTTTCTACATCTAAGCTTATAATAAAGGTTATTAAATTAGTATAATAATAATAAATAAAGGTTATTAAATTAGTATGCCACTAAGAAAAGCAGCAACTGGCCATGTATGCTCTGTGAAGTGTGTTGTGTAAAACACATTTGCAGCATCTTACAGGAGCATGGAATGAGGCAACGTTTCAATGATCAGCATGAGAACACAGAAGCAATATGCCAGTTATAGTGATTATATATTTATGCTTTAGAGTAAAAGAGGTAATTATTACTAAAATAATAGGGCAGACCATTAGTACTGAATCACTTGTATTAGACATAAGTTGACTACTACCACACTGAATTTTTATGCTGCAAAAAATATCAAAATGTGTTATGAGAATTAAAAAAGAATAAGTACAAATTAAAAAATATTTTTTTTAATGTCTGTCTTACACTCTAACACAATTCTGAGACTTATTCTTCACTATTCTAACAAACCTAGTTAAAAATTTTCTTGTTTGAAAAAGAAATTCATTCTGAATATAAGGAAGTGATTTCATTTTTAATGCATATTTTTATAAAATATGAAGTGAGCAGAGGTGAAGCATTAATTCTAAGCGCAAATTCCACTCCAGGAAAAGTAATAACAAAATTCCTACAGATTTCATTAATGTCAAATCAACTACCTGTTGACTAAACTGACATTAATTTGTTTTTATTTTTCAACTATTGGTAGATTTAAAAAATCCTTTCTATCTGTATCTAGAAATGAAAGAAGCATCAATGACAAACTGTAGACAGAATGAGGTGTTAGCCAGGAAAAGGAAGGGCTGTCAACACTATCTAAAATGAGAGCAATTTAGGTCATGTCATTCTCTTCTCTTTTTTTTCTTCCATGGGGACGTCATCTAACACTTTTCCTCAGAAGAGAGCTTTAGATTCACTTTGTTTTTTACTTTATCTGTAAAGAATAATAGATAATAATATCTGTAAAGCAATAGAAAGGGAATTTGGGGGAAAAATCCCGAGAGGTTAGGAGTGTCTTTATGCTGCATGAAAAAACTAGCTCCCATAGATGGAGCATGATGACTTTTGATAATTTAGAATAATCATGTCCACTAAAGCTACCTGTTTTCCTAAGGTAATTGGAGGTAACTGCAAATGAAATTCTGCTCTCAGTCAAAATCTGGAGATTCAGTGAAGGCAGAATTTCAGCCAGTGGTATGCTGCTCAAATATTTGCAAATCATTCTCTCACAGGATGTCAGGCAGAGATGCTATCTTGACTCCTCAGACTGAAGGATTATTTTTGGAATAGTGATTGTCTTGTCTTGAGGCCATCACAGTATAACTGTTGTTGGGACATTACTACTATGACTGTAAACTTACTGTCACTATAGACCTCAAGTTATGTAGGACATACAGCTTTCAACTACAATAATCAGTCATATCCTATTAAGTTCCTTCCAAAAATAGCTTGTAATTTTGCATGTACAGTGATCTTCTAGATGTTTTATAGGCATATATGATAAAGCAAATTAACATTCTACATATCTCAACCTGAAAAAAAATCCACTAGTTCAGTGGATAGTTCAGCTATCAATATTTTTATTCTCAGATTTACAGGAAGTGTCTTTCTGCCAGACTATTACATATGACTCAAATACATAGGTAAAAATTGTTGCTAGGTGTTCAAATGCTTAAATTTAGTTGCCAATAAGGATTATTAGTGAGAAGAAATATCATAAATATGTAGCAACATAATGAATATTTTATTACTTAACCATGCAATCATTTATTTGTACAATAAAAATGTTTCCAGGAAATGCAATGGCAAAAGCATTTTAAATAAAGATATTTTCAAGAGGCAGAAAAATAAAAGATGTCATCAAAAGAGAAAAAAAAAGAGAGAAAGAGACATAGTGTTGAAAATAATGTTGCACTATATAAAATGTGGAAAGTAAAGTTTAAGAAAATGGCAATAAGACATAAACTGAGAATCACAATGGAAAGAGAAGATAAGGTGTAGGACTTGTCTGTATTTCACATTTATTGATTGATTTTATGTCAATAAAAGACATGACCTAATTTGTGGATTTTGATTACAGACAATTTTATTTTTCCCTTACCCACAGCTGATCAATCTATACCATTATGTGGCTCATCTGCTTGTATTTTTTTTTACAATACAGTAAATTACTTTTGATATTGTTCTTCATTTTCTCCCATAGTTTCAGCCACTTGATCATTATTTTCAGCATTTGTTTCATTCACTTCAAGGCAACCTTTAAATGAATGATAGTGTTACTGCATTTGACTAAGCATCTCTCATCCCAAAGGGCATCAAACACATCTTACAGTTTACAGGGTTGAAATTATAGCTCAGTTCAACCTTCTGAAGTCACTTACGGGGATTTCCTCAACAGCTTGGATAAAAAGAAATACTGCATTGCCCTTGCAACCAGATACATTTTGCTGCTGGAAAGGTGAACAAACTCATAGAGGCAGAACGGACCTGAGCCAGCCTCCATGGAGAAAAGCATAGGAAGTCTTCATGGAAAGCAGCTCTCAAGAATCATCTCAAGACCTACATGATGGTCAAGACAACTTTGCTAAGGCAATCTGTGAGCAGAAACCCTCAAGGGAACAGTCTGGCTGACATCATGCCTAACTTTGATGTTCAGCACAGCCTACACTCAGGCCAGCTGAATGAGTGACTATTCTTTGGCATCTTGCTCAGTCAAGAGGACTTGGATCTTGAAGTCAAGAGTGAGGATGAAAATACTACAAATCTATTTATAAGAAAATGGGAAAGAGTAAGTCCTGAAACATATTAACTGCCATGTTGCAACTGCAAAACCTGTAATGGATAAACTGCCAAATAAACCCTAACTCTTTCCTCTTCTTCTCAACACATTTATAACTGACCTGCAAAACAATTAAAATGTGAGCTGACAACATCTACTGACAACATCTACAGACAGCACTGAGATATCATGTGTGATACTAATGAGGGCTCACTGCAAAGATCTGTGGAAAGGTCCCTAGTTTATAAAATGACAAATAAAATTCAATATAAATTATTGTGAGATGATACATGTGAAAAAATACACTAATTTTATCATTACATACCCAGTAGGGGCTTTGAATTAATTCTTTACATAAAAAATGAAATATTGCATTATTGCATTTATAAGAGGCAGTTCGGTGAAAGCATAAGATCGATGCTCATCTATGGTCACATTAGTAAGAAAAGGGAAAGGAATAGGATAAAAAACCAAACATATCACCATGCCACTGTAAAAACTCTTTATGTGATTGTGCCTTGAAAGCTCCATTCAAAACAAACAGGGTATAGCCAAAGTAGAAAACACAGAAAAGCAAGAAGGACATCAGTAAGCACGGAATAAGTTTGCAGTGTGCAGAAGGGAAGTTGGAGAGGGCTGTTGGCAACCAAATTCCAAATTGGGGTGGTTGAAGGCAATCAGCATCTGCTGTTTACTGTTTCTGTCCAGAAAAGTGGCCGCTTTCAAACATAAAATGCAGCAACTAAGTTATAAAGTCTGTTACAGACTGGCATAGAGGCCAAATATTTACCCGGGCTCACAAAGAAGCAGATTATTTATGCCAGAACTTTGTTGATATAAAAAACTGAAATTACGCTAGATGAAATTAAAGTAGCTCTGTCCTATAAAGATCCACAAATATCTCATGCTATCAAGCATTAATTCTCTTCTATGTTTAAAAGCTGGGCCTCAAGAGTTATAATTCATTTGGAAAAGGTTTTTAACTTATACTTTCTGAACTTCTATAGTGAATATGATATGCATAGACTGAAATATTAATAATTAGAGTCTACATGCCTGTATCCCTCTAAAATTCTCCATCTCCAGGGTTGTTTAATGAACAATTGTATAGGAAAAAATAAGAAATACATAATTATGTAATGAACTAAATGAACTAGACATTAAGAAGTTAAAAATAGATTATTAGGACAAATACTTTCTATTACAAATACAACAGTTACTTAATGCCCACGAGGAGATATACTAAAAAAAAAACAGAACAACACAAAAAAAAAAAACTTTAGTCTTTATCACCTTGAAAAAATGATTTGTTGCAAATTTCTTTACTTCTAAAGAAATATTTTGGAGATTTCAGAACAAATATAATTTCATCTTGATTTCATTTTAGGTAGGTTATACTTTTAGCTTTCACAAGAATAAAGTAGTTGGAGAGTTGAGACGATGTTAGATTGAAATAGAACTCTAGAAATAAGTACGTGAATAACAAATTTCCATGTATTCCCATTGCTTAAGGTACCCAAAGAAGAATTTCATTTAATTCTTGATGTTTTGTGGAGGTAGATAAAAAGCATGGAGTGTGTGGGTGCACACTGTATCATAACAGACTGGATTCATCTAAAACACTCAGATCAGAGTCATGGCTTTTGCTCTGCATCTTCTAAAAGAAATGTAATTAATATGAAATATTACATGGATGCCAAATAGGAGCTGGACTTTGTCAAGTGCATAGTTCTGCACACTCAGCAATTAAATATATGAAAGGGGAAACTATTACTGATTGTTTTTTCATCTATAAATGTTACTTTAACAGAAAAATAATGAAATAATTGTCTGCAGAAGTCTGAATGCATTAACTAAATCTAATAGCACAACAGAAATTGAAAGATTAAAACATTTCTTTTTGTGTTACTAATGATTTCCACATATAAATAGCAGTATTAAAAAAGGAAATACAGGCATTATAGTTATTCAAGAATAGATTACAAGTAAATTAAGATCATTAGAAACTCTAAGATGACTTTTTTATTCTTTAATCATCGTATTAAACAGTGAATGTGAAAAATGAAGTGATTACAAAGCATATGATTTGAACGATATAAAATACCATATAGCTGTTTTAAAAATTGTGAGATATTGTCACAGTTTGTCCCATTGAACCTTAAAATACTTTGTTTTTTATAGCAGATACTGTGATTCTGTAGGCCACTGGAAATACCAAGGAAAGTATCCAACTTTCTACTTTAAAATGAACCTTTCTGACATTGTTATACAGCATGATCTATGCTTTAATGCAGAATGTAAGTACCATTTCAGCACCCATGAAATGGTTGAGTGCAAAGTTGCAGTGCTTTAAATAGTAGCAAAATCTATAAATATAAGGATGAAGCAAAAATTAGGACACAGAAATACTGCTCTGGGAGGTTAGAAGAGAGTAGTCAATTTTCCAGTGCCAATGTTTTAATATCTGCTATTTTACTGAAGGCTGCCACGTACTTTAATCAAAATGGTGTTTCATTCAGACATTAATAAAACTAAGCCTCTGGGCAGGCCCTCTTCACAAGGACAAAATTTATATAGATTTGCCAAGTCTGTCAAACAAAATCGTATTTTTACTTGGATCCATGAAAAAGTGGTTTTTAGCTATTCACACCTCTCAGAATCATACAGCTGTTATTCATAGTCTTAAGAAAGGAATGCAGATTTGAAAATGAACAGTGTTATCTAGAAAAGTTATCCAAAATGTGATATATTCACTTGAAGGTCTTGGTATCTTGGTATCTCTATATAAGCAAAAGAAGTCCTGTGTGTGGCATCTGTAAGCATTCAGTCCAGGATGCTTAACAACCTGAGCACCTAAGCACATGGTATCAAAGAATTCAGCAGATTAAAGCAGTCAAGGTACACAGTGCTCTGAATATATTTTTTTTTCTGATTTTTAGCACAAATTGATGACTGATGCTTTACCTTTGCTGCCTTTATTTGTGAAACTAGGCTAAAGATGTGCCAAACTATAGTGACGTATAAAATGAGTATGAAAATCCTTGTACTACAAAAAATAATAGTTGTGTCTTTGTGTAATTCTGTCTAATTGTGTCATAAATAATAATTTGTCTTCTTTACAGAATGATCAAGAATTGTAAATCATTTTTATTTTAAAATTTCAAGTTAAATCAGCATTATATATCTTTGAGCTCTGAATTTCTCCCAAGGTAATTATAAGAACATATCAAGGTAAAATATGCAATACTAAGGCTGTTTCTAAAAATGTATAAATCTGCAAAGTTTCTCAGCTTAAGGGAAATTGCCCATTTTGCAACTTTAAAAGAAAAAAAAAGATTAATTTATACATTGGTGAATCAAACTTTTGGTCTTCTTCCAGTCAGAGTAAATATTTAATGTTCACAAAAAGTGTGTTTGAATAAGTAACATAGGATTGGATTAGATTTCATTGACTATTTTGTGCAAAGAGAAGTCAAAGACATGGTAAACACTGATGCAACTGAAGCTACTAAAGACATGACTCTGCAATTGACTATGAAATGGACTCATCTGAACTAAGCGCAGTTTAGCCCTTTATTGGTTTAATAGAAATATATAACATTCCAAATTGAATATTAGTGGGTTTTTTTGGCTGGTAAACATGATTCTTTTTCAAATGTTAAAAATTGTGTATTGAATTATAATACACAACTGAATTCCTGAATTTATTCTATAGCTTGTTCTATAACAATTGCTTCTACTGTCTGTTGTTTCTCTTCCATTCTTCCTGGTGTTGGCAGCAATATAGAAAAAACAGTAAGATTCAGTCTGTCAACACATGGCTCCGTGACTAGTATCATTGCCACAACTTCGATTTCTTTGGTTACAGGAAGCCCTACATGGCAGCAGGCATGATGGCATCTATGGGGATCCATCTTTCTCAAAGAGGGAAGAGAGTACTGGGCCATCGCTGGGCCAGTGCTGGGTAGCAGAGCTCATAGAGAGGGCTTTAAACTAGATTTGAGGCTAGAGGGGAGCATTATCTGGGAAGTACATGAGATGGTAGCCATTGGCCTGTCATACAACTCACAGCACCCTAATGCCTGTGAAGGGCACCCTAAGACTGAAGATGCCAAATGGCAAAACATGAGAAATTCTGAAGACCCACATAGTCAAGGTGCATCTGCCCCAAATAGAATGAGAGAGTCCAACTCAGATGCCTCTATGTAAATGCACACAGCATGGAGAATAAACAAGGAGAATTGGATATGCATGTGCAGCTGCAGGGCCATGGTCTCGTTGCAGTTACTGAGATATGGTGGGACAGTTCTCATGATTGGAATGTGGCCATGGAGAACTTTAGGCCTTTCAGGAAGGATAGGCCAGGAAGGCGAGGTGGCAGAGTTGCTCTTTACGTGAACAACAACTGGAATGTATGGAGCTCTGCACAGGAAAGGACAAAGAGTGAGTCGAGAGCCTGTGAGTCGGGGTTAAGGGACAAGCCAATAGTGGCAACCCTGTGGTGGGAGTTTAATACAGGATTCCTGACCAGGATGAGGAAGTGGATGAGGCTTTCTACAGGCAGCTGCAAGATGCATCCTGATCACAGGCCCTGCTCTTCAGGGAAGACTGCAAACACCCTAATGTCTCCTGGGATTATCACACAGCCAGGGACAGTTATAGAATCATAGAATGCTCAAGGTTGGAAGGGACCTCCAGAGATCATCTAGTTCAACCTCCCTGCACACGCAGGGTTACCTAGAGCACGTGGCACAGGGCTGCATCCAAGTGAATCTCCAAAGGAGACTCCACAACCTCTCTGGGCAGTCTGTTCCAGGGCTCTCTGACCCTCACTGTTAAGAAATGTTTCCTTTAGTTCCTGTGGAACTTCAGATGCTGCAGTTTGTAGCCATTTCCTCTACTCTTATTTGCTGGCCACCAATGAAAAGAGGTTGGCTCCATCTTCCTCACTCCCTGTCTTGAGGTATCAGAGGACACTTGAAGACACTGATCAGATTGCCCATTATCCTTCTCTGCTTCAGGCTGAACAGGCCCAGCTCTCTCAGCCTTTCCTCATAAGGCAGATGTTCCAGGCCCCTAATCATCTTCGTAGCCCTGGACTCTCTCCAGCAGCTCCTCTTGTAGTGAGGAGCCCAGAACTGGACACAGTGCTCCAGATGTGGCCTTACCAGGGCTCACCTCCCTCAGCCTGTTGGAGATGCTCTTCTTAATGCACCCCAAGATCCCATTGGCCTTCTTGGCCACCAGGGCACACTGCTGCCCCTCTGCAGAACTGCTCTCCAGAAGGTCGGTATCTGTACTAGTATCTGGGGGTTATTCCTCCCCAAGTGCAAAACTCTGCATTTGCCCTTGTTGAACTTCATGAGATTTCTCACAGCCCAGTTGTCCAGCCTCTTCAGGTCTCTCTGGATGGCAGTGCAGCCCTCAGAGCTATCAGCTGCTCCTCCTAGTTTCCTATCATCAGCAAACTTGCTGAGGGAGCATTCCATCTCTTCATCCAGGTTGTTAATGAATAAGTTGAACAGGATCGGCTTAAGGACTGATCCCTGGTGGACACTGCTAACTACAGGCCTCCTACTGGACTCCGCACCACTGACTACCACTCTCTGCACCCTGCCATCGAGCCAATTCCTAATCCACTTCACCGTCCACTCATCTATCCCACACCTTTGGAGCTTGTCCAGGAGGATGCTGTGAGGAACAGTATCAAAAGCCTTGCTGAAGTCCAGATAGACCACATCCACCGCTCTGCCCTGATCTATCCAGCTAGTCACTCTATCATAGAAGGCTGTCAGGTACAGGAGGTTCCTGCAGAATATTGCAGATATAGATAACTTCTTGATGCAGGTGGTTGATGAGCCAACAAGGGGAGGCGCACTATAGACTTGACACTAACAAACAAAGACAGTCTAGTGGTAAACGTGAGGGTTGAGGGCAGTCTTGGCTAGAGTGACCACAAGATACTAGAATTCATGATGCTGTATGGAGGAAGCTAGACTAGAAGTAGGATTGCAACGCTGGACTTCAAGAGAGCCAACTTTGACATCTTCAGGGAGCTCCTTGGAGTAATCCCCTGGGCCAGGGCCCTAGAAGGAAAAGGGAGAAGAGCTGGCTAATATTCAAGGACCACTTTCTCCAAGCTTAGAATCATTGCATTCCTACACAAATGAAGTCGAGTAAGGGGACAGGAGACCTGCATGGATGGGCAAGGAGCTGTTGGGTAAACTTAATGAGAAAAAGAGAGTATACATCATGTGGAAGAAGGGTCAGGCCACATGGGAAGAATATTGGCATATTGTCAAGGAATGTAGAGATGTAACGAGGAACACCAAGGCCTATCTGAAATGACAGGTAGCAAGGGATGTCAGGGACAACAGAAATGGCTTCTGTAAATATATTAGCAGCAAGATAAAGACTGGGAAATGTGTTAGTCCACTGCTGAATGAAGAGGGTGCCTTAGTGAGAGAGAATACTGAGAAGACAGAATTACTAAATGCCTTCTTTGCTTCTGTCTTTACTACTAATGCCAGCCCCCAAGAACTATAGAGCCCAGATAGAAGAAATATAATAGGGAGAGAGGAAGACTAGTCGAGGGGGGTTGGTTGAGGATTGGGTTAGTAATGTTTAGGCAATTGGAATCCACCCATAAATGCCACCAACCCACTGACCAACCCATAAATCTATGGGCCCAGATGAGATGCAGCCAAAAGTGCTGAAAGAACTGGCAGGGTTAATTGTTAACAATTCTCCATCATCTTCAAGAGGTCATGAAAAACAGGGGAGGTGCCAGAGGGCTGGAAGAAACCAAGGTCACTCCAGACTTCAAAAAGGGCATGAGAGAGGAGTCAGGAAACTACAGACCGGTCAGCCTCACCTCCCTCCCTGGCAGTGTGATGGAGCAGCTCATCCTAGAGAGCATCTTTAAGCATGTGAAGGGAAAAAAAGGTGATCAGGAGTAGTCAGTGTGATAGATAAGTTGTAATTTGTGAAACAAACTGTAAAAGAACAGACTTATCGCAAGTGTCGTAAGCTATGAGTGCAAGATAGCACAAGAACACAGTATCAGCATAAGGCCAAAACCACAGGAAATTGAAGCATGCTCAGACTCTGAAGGAAGAAGAGTGGCCTTCCTCAAAGACCATCAGGAGGCCTCAGGGACCCCTCCCAACAGGGAGAGAACATTTGCAGATGTATTGCAACATACCAGAGAGAAGAACTGAAACTGAGAGGCAACTTCTGGGCTCCAGTGTATAAAAGAAGCACCCTCTCGTGCTACAGCACGCGCCATTGGTGGAGCGCAGACTCCCTGGCCACCCAGCGCTTCTTGCTTGCTATTTACAATAAAGAATACTGATAAATCAATTGGCTCAGAGAATTTATCAGTTCATAACATCAGCATAGATTCACCAAAGGGAAGTTGTGTTTGATGAATCTGATAGCCTTCTATGATGGGAAGGGGATGGGGTGGATGATGTGGGGTGGATGGAGTGGATGGACGATGGGAGAATCATGGATGTCATCTATCTGGATTTCAGAAAGGCTCCACACCATCTCCCATAATATCCTCATAGGAAAGCTTCAGAACTGAGAGTTAAATGACTGGACAGTAAGGTAGAATGAGAAATGGCAGGATGGCAGAGCTCAGAGGGTGGTTATAAATGGTGCTGAGTCTGTTTGGAGGCCTGTGGCCAGGGGTGTCTCTCAGGAGTCAGTACTGGGCCAAGTGCTTTTACTTGTTCACGAATGACTTGAACAACGGGACAGAGTGCACCCTGAGCAAGTTTACAGACGATGCCAAACTAGGGGGAGGGGACGACAATCTGGAGGGCTGTGCTGCCATTCAGAGGGACCTACACAGATGGGAGAGTTGTACAGAGAGGAACCTCATGAGGTTCAGCAAGGACAAGTACAACGTCTTACACCTGGGGAGGAATAACCCCAGGCACCAGTACAGATTAGAGGCTGACCTGCTGGAAAGCAGATCCATGGAGAGGGATTTGGGATTTCTAGTTGACATCAAGTTAATCATGAGGCAGCAATGTGCCCTCGTGGCCAAGAAGGCCAATGAGATCCAGGCCTACATTAGGAAGAGTGTTGCCAGTAGGTCAAGGGAGATGATTTTGCCCCTCTACTTGGCTCTGGTGAGGCCGAATATGGAGTACTGGGTGCAGTTTTGGGCTCCCTAGTGTAAGAAGGATGTGGATCTTCTAGACTGGAGAGCAATGAAAGTGATTAAGGGACTGGAGAATCTATTATATGAGGAAAGACTAAGCGAGCTGGGCCTGTTTAGCCCAGAGAAGAAAAGGTTGAGAGGGGATCTGATTAATATGGATAAATACCTAAAGAGAAGGGAGGAGGGGATCAAACTCTTCCCAGTGGTGGCTAATGACAAGCCAAGGAGTAATGGATACAAGTTGAAACACAAGTTCCATCTCTACATGAGGAAGAATTTCCTGTGATAGTAATAAAGCCCTGGAAGAGGCTGCTCAGGGAGGTTGTGGAGTCTTCTTCTCTCGAGGCCTTCCTAACCCGCCTGGATGCCACCCGATGCCACATGTTTTTGGTGTCCCTGCTAGAGCAGCAGGGGTGGGACTAGATGATCTCTAGAGGTTTCTTTCAACCTCACCCATTCTGTGATTCTATTTAAAAAAGGAAAAAAAAACCCTTTTATCTACAAATAGTAGTTTAACTTATTCACAGTACAGTACTGGTTTGTCAATCTCTCTTTTCCTTCTAGTGATAAATTATTTAGCTCAAACAAATCATTGCTGCCATTCATGCATGAAATCAGGGCATCAAGTACACTTAGAGATCTTAGAGCTCTAATAAATCACTACATTATCTGTATAAATCTCCACTAATGATCTGATACATAAAGATGGCAGGTCATTCATACAGATTAGAAATAAAAACTCAACCTAGTCAAGGGCTCATGAAATCCATGATCACTATTTAGCATATCAAAGTTGTTACATATTATATTTATACCAATAACATTGTTATTGTTAATGTATTATTACATATTACATATTATTGTTACATATTATATTGATATTCTATATATATTCTATATATATATTCTATATATATTCTATATATATTCTATATATTCTATACATATTTAAATTACAACAACACCCTCGAAAGTGTAATAGCCAAATAGAAGAAACTTATTGTACAGTAAGTCCGACTCAGAATTTTTTACTATTCATTATTCAAATGTATTATTATTTCCTTATTCGTTCCCATAGGTAAAGCAGTTCAGTCATAGAAAAGGAAGACAAAATAAATAACAAGGAGAAAAAAATAAATCCAAATCAAGCATTTTTAAAAATGGCAATGGATCAATAAAGTGACTGTAAGTGGTTGAATCCAACAGTTTACCTTGGGATTTGTAAGGCCAATAGTTGAATGCTGTCTTTTGACTTATTTAAAAAATTTGCTTGTTCCCAAACCATCTGAGTATAACTTATATTAACAGCATGTATCTTTACTTATGCTCTCCTTCATTAGCTCATCAGCTTTGAGAATTTTGCTATTTTGCTATTTAGCTTAACAAAAAAAAAATTTCAGATTTTCTGTGATTCTACTTCGTAGTGGACTCCAATGTTACTTCATTCTAGGGGATTCTTAAGTGTGTATACTCCAGACTTCCTCCCACAGAGATTTGAAGAATTATCTCTTAGTGCTTCTAATCAAGTTTTGTTCTCAATGTAAAATATTCAGTTCTGTGCATGTACAGGATATGACTGTTGATACCAGTTGATAGCTAGCTGGGCTCTTTCTTCAGATAAATATTCTTAGCTCTGATTAAATAAAGCAGTATCCAAAAGAAGCAATCTCTTGTAAAGCTGAGTTTCAGGTAAACTTCTCTGTGTAACTAACGATTGTTAATGCTACGATGATTATGCTTTCTTGCTACAGTTCTCTATTATTATTAATAAACTGAAAGTCATCCAAAATGTGAAATTTCATTCACTTTTGTATCATTTTAGGTGACAGCAAAGAATGAGAAACTAATTTAATTCTATTTTCCTAATACTGCTAGACTCATTTAAGACTAGACATTGCATATGTGTTTATTTATGTCTGTTGTTCTCACCCACATGTTTGATAGTAGTATTCCCACATGTAGACTTGTTCTCACATTTCAAGCTGTTCCATTCATATTCTAATTTCTCTCAGTTTTTGGTTTCATTTAGGAAGTATTTAAATTAAATCATTTGATATCAAAGACAAAAAAGAGAGACTTTTGATTCTTTTAACCATCTTTCAGAATTAGGCAAAGAGAAATGAAAATAGCAAAGTTAGCATACTTTATTTAGTTTTTTTTGGCCATATATACTCAAAGTCTTGATTCAAGTCATCACCGTCACAAAAAAAATACACCAAAGACATCAGGCATCAATTAAGAGCCATCTCACTTAAGCCCTTTTAAGTAAGTTTTTAAGTCAAAAAGGTAACACATGGCCCTAAATCATTAGGCACTAACCTGTAGACTGAGTTTGATAACTGTGGCTGGACTTTGGGATCTCAGTCTTTAGAAATAATCATGGTTAGACATTGGGACAGGAGGACAGAATTAATATTCTAGTGTTTCCAGTGCTTATAATAATGAACTTTTTTTATTTCTAATATTTTGATAAAATTTCTGTTTCTGCAGTTTATGACTATTGTATCTCATCCTTTCAGCGTGATAATTTGCTTCCATCATGTCTATAACCTCTCTTAAGAGTTGAAAACAGCAGTAAGATTGTGATTTCTCTCACCACACAGATCAAGCCAGGTTTTTATTCACTTTTCTCCTTGATTTTATCTTACATATCATCCTAATTTGGCTACCAGAATGCTTCTGTCCTCACCGAAAAGATCCAGTTGAAATGAAAAACACCTATGATTTACCCTTGACAGCTCTGTGGTGGCTGTTTCCTATCACTGTTTTAACCCTTATGCATCTGAACAGAACTTCCAGGAGGTTTCATAGACTCCCATTTCACTAAGGTAAGGTTGATCATTCTGCCATTCCATAGACCCTCTTTCTTTCCCTTTTGAGGATAGTAATGGTATTTGTCTGAAAAACTATTGCACATTAAAGATAAGCATTTGGATGGAATTCTGGGCTTCCCTACCACTAGGTTCATTTTTATCGGCAACATTTAGAAGGACAAATTCTTGATAGAAAGGACTTTTTACAGTCTTGTTTTAAAGATTAAAATGTAGTCAGGCCCCCTGTTTTTGATGGTGGAACATTTTAGAGTGAAAATATTTAATATGATGAAATTTCAGACTGAATGGTACTTACTTTTTATGTCAAACTAGTGTAACACAAGACATTTTTAGTGCTTTAATGTTTATGAAATGATAGGAAAATTATTGCTACTATATTAGTTCAATAAGTTTCAGCGGCTAATATTGTGTTTGCCTAGAATTGTTTACTTAGTGAAATTATTTGCTTTTTAAACTTTGTGTTATAAGAGAACAAATATAATGGCTTGCAAGCTTGCAAACACTTAATACAAAATTTGTTTTCTCTCCCTCTGAGAGTTAGATTTTTCCTAGCACTTATTAGAGTGCTTGGTCTCATGAGCAGTAACAGTAAAACAGAGAATATAGTGTGGTTTGAATCTGTCTGGTACTTCAGTCCATTATGGCACCCTGAAAAACTGAAATCAAAATGTGCCTTCAATGCCTATTGGAAGTATTCTGCTGCAGAAATTCATGCTTCTAAAACGTTCATAATGAAGAGGAGTATCAGTTTTACACTTAAAAAGATAGACAGAAATCACAGAATTTGACAGCCTAGTTGCTATAAGGTAGATTTCCTGTTATCACCAGCAGATGTTAGGTAAAGGTTTCCACACTGACCTCTTTTAATGGTGTACAATAAAGACAGAAAATTCAAAGGTCAGCTGCTTAGAAGATAAAGACATTTGTTCATTTGTGCATTTTATATCTTCATTAATTGTTGCTTTAAGCAGATGTCCATTTTAGTGTGCAAATGTTTGAAGGATGTGAAAACCATTCTTTCTAAAACATTGACCACCAATATAATGATTCACTTCTGTCAGACAATGAGTGTCCTATAATGAGCTGCAGAACTGAGCCATGGAGTAGGCCTGTGTAATTAGAACTCTTCTTAATAATTTGACTACAAGTCTAGGGATAAAAATGTTTGAAAATAATTATCTGTGGTTAGCTGACATGCTAGAGAACTAGTGAAATGGACAAGTTTTTTTTCTAGGATTAATAATTTATATATCATATTGTGAAAAGAATAAATAGATGATGAGATTTGTACTGTCTTGCTGTAGCAGTTTCATGCTGCAGTAATTTTTCTTTCCCACATCACATTTGTCTGAAGAAAAAAACATGTTCCAGGCTGCTGCTGAATGGCACCAGGATGCTAATAAGCAAGATGCAGAAGCAGTCTGCAATGTGAAATATATTTTCCATACACACACATGAAAGCTTTCAATAGAATTAGCAAACAGGGGTAAAAAAGGTACTTTTTATTATGTATGCTCATATGTAATTCAAATTACTATATTTTTAAATCTATGATATAAGTAATACTCATAGTAATACTATTATAGTATCGTAATAAACTAACATGAAAAAGACCAATCCTTATTCTATTAGTGTCAATGGAAAAATGCCTGCTGGTTTCATTGTCAATGATTGCACTCTAAAGATATCTTAATGTAAGAAATCAGTTGGAAAGTAAGTTGATAAATAACAGAAGTATCAGCAAGTAAGTTGATAAATAACAGAAGTATCAGCAAGTATCCTGAGAAGTATCAGCAAGTATCCTCAACAGAAGACACGAGTTTTATGTTCTGAAGTTCATACTTGATATTTGCCTTCAGCTGGCAAGAACTTGAGTTACTGGAGAGTAGAGGGGCTTATAGGCTTATATATTCCTCAGGGACATTATAATTCTGTCACTGAACAACAGTGCAATTTTTCGACAATTCAGTGTTTAATACTTGTAGAGCAGAAAACAAGCATAACTTAGGCCCAAGGAAAAGATAACAGTCCCTAGTTAAACTGTTGAAAAATCCTCTGAATATTGCCAATTCTAACTTTTTTTTTTCCTAAGTGCGGGTGAGAATCAATTAGGATAGAACACATATCCTCTAGATGTCTTAATCTCTGAGAAATCAGATCTGTAACCATGAAAGTTTTGTTTTGAAAATTTAGCCTTATGCAGAAAGTAGACTATGCTGTAGCTGGATCCATATGGAGTAACTGAAGAATTACGTATATCCAAGTGCACATGGTTGAGGGACATTTACTAACAGTCTGCATGATCGTTCTTTCCAAGAGAGGATGAAGTGAGAAGAAATCCAAGCACTTTGGACAGAATATCTAGTGAGCAGACTAGGAGAGACAATACAAGTGATACGCTCCCTCCCTCTTAGCTCTCTGCAGTGCTGGCTTTGCAGCGCAGGACCAAAATGAATGTTAGGAGGCGAGGAGAAGCAGGATTCAGGCAGCATGAGTTGTGTGTCTGCATTTTACAGACTGGTTGAGAACACAACTATGATAAAAATGGAGCTGGTGGCTCGACTGGGCTCTACTGAAGAAGAAAAGAGGAAGATAGGAATATCTCAGATGAATCACATATACCAGGTGGCTGACAAAGAAAAACACAGGATCAATCTTTGGTATGTACCTTGTGCTTACTGGTAAATCACACTAAGCCCAGATTTAGTGCCTTCTAGCCTTGGCCTCTGGCAAGAACATCATGTAATTACCTACAAGAAAACAAAAACACGTGATGAGTGTGGCTGCTTTGGTTGTGTTGGTCTTGGGGAATCATCCCTACTTTTAATCCTGAGAATAAGTCACACAGTTCCAGTTTCAGTGATGTCTCCCATAATGTGAAAAAAACAGTATATTTCTCTGAGTTCAGGGAAAATGCTGCCTGTGCCAACATGGATGATAAAACAAGCAAGTGTTAACTTAGTCTTTCTAACATTTTTCTCTAAGTCAAATGCCACACTATTAGGCAGAACATTAATTTGCTTCTGGTAATCATTATCAGAGAAAGTCAGTATATTTGGCAGACACTAAATAAAGCTGCATTTATGACATAAATACTTGCAGTGCCTTGCTTTATTTGTATTAATAGACTATCACTAATCCTAAAATACTGCCTGGTACATTCAAAAACACTGTTCTGCAACAGCCTGCCTTTAACGGGCCACAAACAAGACTGGACTGGGAAGAAGAGAGAACTTTCCGGTGATGCTACTCCTGAACCACTCCTGATCTTTAGAAAGTTAGTGCACAGTAAAAGTATAGGATGTAATGATATTTGAGATTAGTGGAAGAATGCCACCAAATCTGGTGAAATCAGGATTTCACACTGATTTTTCAGGTCTTTTAAACAAATGCACACAATAAAATATGGAAACTATTATATTTTAATGATGAGCAGATGATCATTCAAGCAGATGAACATTTAAGTTTTGAATAGACATTTCATATGAGCATATTTCTAAAAATCTAGGATTTAAATCACTGATCAAACTTTTTTCTTAAAAGGCAAAATGGCCATTCCAGTGGAACTTTGTGCACTCCTCTTAAAAAAGAAAAATGCAAATAAACAAACAAAAATCTTGTCACAACAGAAATGTATTTTACCAAATTCTCATTTGCTTCAATCTTTCATTTTCAATTTTAGATTCTCCAGCTATGAATATATTAAGGGGAGGACTATTTCTTCTGGTCTGTTTCTGCTCTGTTACTCTGATGATGGAAAATCTATCCTAAATGGTATCTTTTGTTTTATAGAAGATGTAAATAGACTTTCTGTTTATAGCTGACATAAAAACCAAATGTAAATAATTTCTATTCTGCAGGACATTCCTAAACAACCCTTAGTGCTGGGAGTTATTACATGGGATGCTGTCCTTTGTAGACACATTCAGTTCATTTTGGAGAATAGATTTTAACACATTTTGCAAAATTGGTTAAAAGCTACTTTATTATCAGCATATTCTGCAGATTGGGTGAATTACTCCACACAGAGAGACTATCATGCTGAAATGAAGCGAAAGGCTGGTTCTTAGGATACAGGATACTCTATGGAATAATCAGTAGAACATTAGACATTATTCCTGAATAAATTAACAACTGTTCAGCAGAATTCTCAATACAAAGTGAATCCATATCTTTGTTCTGTTTCATTGCACGCCGATCATAAAGCTGTATATATTCTTATACAACAATAAGGTGAGCTTTGTCTGCTTATTTTTTTTAGATGAAGAAAAAAAATCAAAAATAAAAGAGAGCTCCCCATCTCATGTTTTTTTTCACATAATACTACCTTTCTTAATAGGGACACACATGTCAAAAACTTCAGAATAATGTTTAACTGGGCAACAATTTATCATATATTTCAATATTTTTCTATTTTTTAAATCTATAACATTTTAATATACAATCAGAATAAACTTGAATTTAGAGATCTTGTTTGATATCAGTAAATGATAGGAGTTTTTAATCTGTTTAGGCCTGTTTACACAAGAAAATATTATTTCCTCTTATGCATTTGAAGTAGAAATAGACATAAATTCTCTGGGTTTTAAGAAATTTATATAACGAAGATTTGAATAGACATTTTTAGACTCATGAAGTATGTATGTGCATTCATTAACAAAGTTAAATATTTGAGTACACAGCTTCTAAGTTAACAGTTCATGTTTCGTCTTTTTCATCTTTCAATAATGATTGCTATTTCCCTTTTTTGGACAACCTAACTCAACAGGTTATTTAGTTAACTAGCATTAACATATGAATTCCTCTCTCCAGCATTACTGTATTCATCATACTTATCATAAAAAATGCAGTTAGACAATTTTTCTTAACGTAATTTATGTAATTTCTATAGCTAAATGAAGTTTTAATACTGGAGAATGTTTAGATAGCTACCTTATGGTGGCAAATCTGACCATTTCCCTGTATTCACACATGACAAAAAGAAATATTTCCTATAACTCTAAAACTTTATGTGAAATGAATAATAATGATTACTGATTCGTGTCTGTAAGATTAAACGAGGGCTTACCTAAAGCTTACTTTTCCGTGTTATGCAGTATATGAACTGGATAATTAATTGGAAGTGTATTTATTCTCATTTCTTATTAATTTGTGTATTGAGTTATGTCTTCTAAATTTATCATCCACCAATGATGACATGTTGTCAATTTTAAATCACTTGGCTGTTGAGTAGACTTTATATTTTCAGTGTACCAGTGCTGCTTCACTACCTTTCTGAAAATCATCAAGTAAAGAATGGGTGATTGCACTTCCAACTGGGTGGTGATGAAGAAATTTGGAAACATTTTGAAATTTGTATGAATTTAAGGCCTCAGTGACCATGGAGGAAATCATGTCCTTTTCAGTTAAGTGGCAGACTAAAAAGATGTCCAGTTCAACAAAGAAGCACTTACGTAATATTGGCAATACAAGAAGCTCTTATTCTTAAGAGATGCACTGAGAAGACCTCAGAACAGAAGATCAGTATTAGATGATTTATTTGAGTTTCTGGGGGAAATGCTATTACTTGTTTTTCACGTTCCATTTTGCTTTTTGGGAGATATTTTTACACTTATTTCAGTAATTGTGTTCTCAGAAGCTATCCATTCACATGCTGTCTTATGTCTGACAGTCCATTATAAGTAGCTGAGAAACTTTGTAAACTACAGTTCATGATATTTATTTCTATCGTTATTGAGCCATGCAAAACCATTTCTCTACATATTGTAGGAAGTTTCTTCTCCTTTAGAGACATCGCCATCACAGTCATTGTCAGGGCCACAGGATGCAGGATGAAATCAACCAACTGTAAGCACATAAATGGTACTTAAGTACAACCTTTTATTGTGATCCTGTATCTGCTTGCCATCGTACGTATATCCTATATATATCCTATATCCTATATATCCTATGTATATCCTGTATATATCAGGCACTGTTACAGGCACTGTATCTTATTTAGTTTATTGT
>JAUBOD010000314.1:2206029-2225149 GCA_032353885.1 Nothura maculosa | reverse complement strand
TGATGCTGGTGAGATGCCTTTTAGATAAATATTCATGGAAGTCTCTGGACTCTCCTTGTTGCAATCAATAGGCTTTTTACAGTGCTTATATGAAGCCAGAACGAGGCATGAAAAGCAGATTCATCAAACTGATGCAGCTCAGTCCAGGGGCTTACTGCATGATGAAGTAAAATTGCCCTTGGGAAATACAAAGTACAATGCCTGGACTGATAGAAGCACATTTCAAATATTTTTATTAATTCAAATTGGAGGACTCAGTTTTGAAACATGGAAAAAACTACCTGGAAATTGTGACTAGGAAAGAGCTGGGTAAAATAGCAAAGAGTATATGTATATTTTTAAATTCCAAATGACATTGGAATGATGAAATTTCTGGGTGTTTCCAAAACTAGCTGAATGGAACTATCCCACAGGGCGTATGTAGGTGTTTTGAGGTCATGGTGGAACAGTTAACGAAGAAGCTGACAAATAAATAGAAAATGTCATGCCACTGAGAAAAACAAAAATTCTTTCTCTCTATTTAATATTGTATCTTGCCATTTATGATTTCGGAAAGGAATTTGTGTTGACAGAAGAATCCACACAATCCTCCTCAGTTCAGAGTTAGAAGTTGGAAGGAAAGTAACTGAGAGTCAGACACAGTAACGGACAGTAATAGCATTCTGTCTCTGTGTAATAAAACTGGCCATTTAGGTCTCTGACAAATAAGGATCAAGGCTCCAACGCATATAGTCCACATCTCTGTGATTTATTTGCTAATATGACATGATGAAAGGTTGCATTAGGGTTTGGCCTGATGAAAATACTAAAGCAACTTCTGCCCTGACATGCTAATGCTACGTGATTCACTCTCTAGAGAAGATAGCAAGTGGCAGAAGTCTTTGCCCATCTTTTTAACATCTCCATTTGGAATGATTAGCATTAAATGAAATATTTCACAGTACAGATGACTAAATCAAAAAATCTTAAATTTTGAACAAGTTTTCTGACTAATGGGGTCGCATATCTATAGATAGACTGAAACATGGAGGATTTACTGATGAAATTTCTGCTGCTTTGCACTTCTCACACCTCTAAGAGAAGATCCTAAAAGCTTAGGTAGAGCAGTTATGGCTAGAGCAATAGTCCTATATCCCTCATTGCATCCCTATGTTGTGGCTGAAGAATTTAAAATGGAGAAAATGCAAAGAAAGAAGTTAAGTGGGGCAGCAGACATGTATGGATGGACAAGGAGCTACTAGGCAAACTTAATAAGAAAAAAAAAAGCATACAGCATGTGGAAGAAGGGCCAGGCCACATGGGAATAATATATGCACATTGTCAGAAAATGCAGATATGCAATGAGGAAGGCCAAGGCACATCTGGAATAAGAGTTAAGAAGGGGCAAGAGGAAAGGCTTCTATACATACATCAGCAGTAAGAGGAAGTCTAGGGAAAATGTTAGCCCACTGCTGAATGGGGAGGGGGCCGTGGTGACAGAGGATGGCAAGAAGGCAGAGTTACTAAATGCTTTCTTTGCCTCTGTCTTTACTGCTAAGGCTAGTCTCCAAGAACTGCAGAGCCCAGCTAAAAAAAGAGATAGAGGAGCAAGAGGAAAACCTTCCACTGGTTGAGAAGGATTGGGATAGGTATCACTTAGCCAAACTGGCCACCCATAAGTCTATGGGCATGGATGGGATGCACACAAGAGTGCTGAAGGAACTGTCAAGGGTTGCTCTCCATCATCTTCGAGAGGTCATGGAGAGCAAGGGAGGTGCTGCAGGACTGGAAGAGAGCCAACGTCACTTCAGTCTTCAAAAAGGCCAAAAGGGAGGAGCAGGGCAACTACAGGCCCTTTAACCTCACCTGCATCCCTGGTAAGGTGATGGAGCAGCTCATAATAGAGAGCAGTCAGCATGGATTAACCAAGGGGAAGTCATGTCTGACAAACCTGATAGCCTTCCATGATGGCATGACTGGCTGGCTGGACAAGGGAGAGCCTACATTGTTGTCTACCTTGACTTTAGCAAGCCCTTTTCACACCTTTCCTATACTACCCTCATACAGAAGCTCTAGGTGAGTGGACTAGATGAGTGCACAGTAATGTGGATCGAGGGCTAGCTGGATGGCAGAGCTCACAGGGTGGTCATAAATGGGGCCGAGTAGTGGTGTCCCCCATGGGTCAGTACTGAGCTCAGTGCTGTTCTACCTGTTCATCAATGACTTGGACAAATGGACTGACTGCACTCTGAGCAAGTTTGCTGGGTGGAGTGGCCGACACTCCGGAGGGATGTGCTGCCATTCAGAGGGACCTGGACAGGTTGGAGAGTTGGGCAGAGAGGAACTTCCTAAGGTTCAACAAGGATAAGTGCAGGGTCTTGCACCTGAGGAGGAATAACGCCAGGTACCAGTACAGATTAGGGGTTGACCTGATGGAGAGCAGCTCAACGGAGAGGGACCTGGGCTTCCTGGTTGACACCAAGTTAACCATGAGGTAGCAGTGCCCTTGTGCCCAAGAAGGCCAATGGGATCCTGGCCTGCATCAGGAGGAGTGTTGCCATCAGGTCGAGCAAGGTGATTCTTCCCCTCTACTCAGCTCTGGTGAGGCCGCACCTAGAGTACTGTGTGCAGTTCTGGGCTCCCCAGTATAAGAGGGATGTGGAGCTTCTAGAGAGGGTCCAGCGGGGGCAACCAAAATGACTGAGGGAGTGGAGCATCTCTTGTATGAGGAAAGGCTGAATGAGTGGGACCTGTTTAGCCTGCAGAAGAGAAGACTGAGCAGAAATCTGATTAATATGTATAAATATGTGAGGGGAGAATGTAGGGAGGAAGAGGCCAAGCCCTTCTCATGGGTGGCCAGTGATTGGATAAAGGGCAATGGAAACAAGTTGGATACAATGGATACAAATGGAGAGCGACAAAGATGATTAAGGGACTGGAACATCTCTCATATGATGAGAGACTGCATGAGTTGGGCTTGTTCAGTTTGGAGAAGAGAAGGCTGAGAGGTGATCTTATTAACATATATAAATACTTTAAGGGAGATTGTAAGGAGGAGGGGCTAGGGTTTTTTTAGTAGTGGCCAGTGATAGGACAAGGGGTAATGGGTGTAAGCTCAAGCACAGGAGATTTCACCTGAAGCTGAGGGGGAACTTCTTTACTGTGAGGGTGACAAAGCAGTGAAACAGGCTGCCCAGGGAGGTTGTGGAGTCTCCTCTGGAGGTCTTAAAAACCCGCTTGGATGCCATCCTATGCCACATGTTCTAGGTGTGCCTGCTTGAGTGGGAAGGTTGGACTAGATGATCTCTAGAGGTCCCTTCCAACCTTCAAGATTCTGTCATTCTGTGATTCTGTGAAGTTCTAAATCACAGGTCTTTCTGAAACAATGGACTGATGAATACATCTAAATATGGCACATACTTAGGTAATTTTATTGTTAAATTGATATGCATTCTTGGATTTTCACCTCATTGCCTAAAAATAATTTGAAGTTTTTAAAAAGCCAAAAGAGATATCTTTTGAGTAGTTAAGTATAGGAGACTTATTATAAACTAGGAAAAGAAACAAACAAAAAGTAGAAGTTTGAAAAAATGAAGAAATTAGGAGAAAAAAGTAACACATGAACTAGTGTGTTAAAGAGTACAGATATCCTAAAATACATTCAGGAGTGACTTGCTAGCAATATATGAAAGTTCTAATAAGGATTCTCAAAACATACTGAAGTCAGGAAGCCTGTCAAAGAACTGATCGAGTTCCAAAAATTAGGTTGAAACACTTAGGGAGGAAATGACCATCATGGAAGACCTGAAAATGTATTGCATTTGTGTTGCCATTGCATTTGTGTTCTCCATAATGGTTGCCATTTACTTTGGAGGGAACAGTCTGAGGAACTGTCCCAAATTGAAGTGTCAGTAAATGACTATTAAGATAAATCAATAACATGATTAACAACAAATGGCCACGAAGAGATGATATTCAACTCAGAAATGTAAATCAAATATGATATTGCTAACTACCATCTAAGCCCAGAAGGATGGAAAGGATCAGATGGAACATCAATTATAAAAATAGTTCAGAAGAGAACTAGGAAATGAATTAGTAAATCTACGAAATCTGATTTAACTTCAGGCAAAATGTGAAGATTAGAACTGTTAGAAAAAAAAAGGGGAGAGAGACAGGAAAGAGATTCAATATAGATTTTATAAAGCGTAGATTTTTTTTTCTATGCATTTTTGCATCCAGAATCAATAAAAAATGTGACAAAGCCAATGGATACTTTAGGAACGTTCCCAGACAGAATTTGACTCAATATACCAATAAATTGTTAGCATATTCCATGGCATGTTATTGAATCCTGCCAACTCTTACTACACTACTTGCTTACACTTTAGGAGCTAACATTACCCAGATACTATTTGGAACAAGCAGACACCATGTTTTGTAGAAGAGGAAACACAGTCTGGTCCTTGCTAGGGAGGTCCAGTGTGGGAAAGCAGTTGTGGTCACATTACATTTGCTGCTATCAGTGCATTCTTAGAGCTTGAGGAAGAACCAATCAGTGAAATGTGCATGCATTTCCAAGATTTTAATAAGGTTTGTATTAGAAGACTTTAAGGAAGTGAAGGTGCAAATCAAAAAATCAAAGAAAAGCTATACATAGAGGTAGAAGAAAGAATGTGAGAAGGGAACTGTTCTAGTAGTACCTACCTATATAGTGGTATATGGTCTTTACTTTCACTATAATTATTGTAGGAAATGCTTTGAAATACTACGGATTATTTAATGGAGGAAAAACAAAAAAGCAAGCAAGCAAACAAACAAAAAACTAATCCCTGAAAACCTCCAAGAAAGCAGGAAAAGTGTTTGGAGTTACTGCAAATCAGAGAGAATAGAAAAAAAAAGTAATAATAGGTGCATAAATACAGGTATGTGTAAATCCAAAACCTTTCCTGAATCCTTAAATAAAAAAGATCAGTTCTCATCTGATCTCCTAGAAAAGCATAAAGTAGAATTGCAAAAGATCTCTATGCAAAGATGGCCTAGCATTTTCAGCTTGGAGAAGAAATAACTGTAAAATTATAAGTATTTTAGCTTTGATTTTTATTTCTAGAATTTTAAAATATTTACTCATCATTTAGTAGAATATTTCACTTCTTTGTTGGAAGACCTTTACTGCTGTGTATAATCACAAGATTTAAAAGCCAATGCAAAGTTTTCTTGTAGTATTTTGCGCATCATTGTTCACCCTCAATCTTATTTCAATTTCATGTCTCACAGTTTAGCTTTACTTCATGTATTGATGAATAATTTTTGCAGCTTCCATTATTCTGCAGCTTTAACAACACATGTGTAACTAATTGTGCTTGAAGCTAATGTGATGCTACCTCTTTAATGTTTATTGAAGATGTCAGATTGAAAACAACAAACAATTTTCTTCTTGATGGTCTTTGTATGTAAAGTTTATGATAAAGGCTTATTGGCCTAATAACCTTGTTATGTGCATCACTGACTTGAGGTTTCTTTGGAGAACCACATTTCTCATGCAAAAATTTGAATGTTTTTTTTAAAAGAAATTTACTACTCTATTTTTCTCAGAGAAATTTCTCAGCAGAATATCTTTCCCCAGAGATTGCACTCAGCTGTGTAAGGAGAAAAAAACAAGCCTTTAACCTACTCTTCCACTATCTTTGTTCAAAAACTACAGGATGGAGACATTTTTGGATAACCTTCTGTTAAATAAGGAATTACTAGCATTAAATGCCACTGGTTTAGTTTAATCCAGAGAATATAATCACAGAATCACAGAATCACAGAATCTAGCATAGCAGGATTTGATCATCAGAGTGTCTGTAGATGTTCCTTTCAGAACATTTTACAATCACTGAGTTTCTGGGAGCAAATAAAAAATGTAGTTTTATCTCTATGCACAAACATGCATAAACAATATATTCATGAATAACTTGTTTATATTGAAAAAAAGGAGTTTTGAGAGTACTGTTCTTTTATTCCAGGAATTCAAATGTGTCATTAAATCTCCATACCTGCTGAATAGTATGGACACAGAGTTTGATCAAAAGCACAGATTAAGAACTGTTCTCAAGTTATTGTGTAATTAATTCCTAATAAATCTATTTAAAACCCCAATAACCTTCAAGTAAACATCTTGCAAAATGAAAATTGATTGGATATGCTATTCACGATGAAAACATCTTTCTACTGCTTTACAGCTCTGGTGGTTGTGTTTTACAAGGTATCAAAAGAGTTTTAGAAATATGACAGCATAGTTCAGAAGGAAATTTAATGATGTCTGAAATATTCTCGAACTCCACAACACCAGCCAGAGCAATAAGTCAAAATTAGTAAGCTTTTATAATGTTCACTTCTCTAATGCAGTATCAATATTCATAGCAAATATGCTTAGTGTGCTTCTATTCAAATGTCTTAAGGTCTCTCAATGACATTAAAGGTCTTCTCCAACCATAACAGTTCTATGTTCTATGATTTTAAGAGGTGAACGATAGATCAAGAAAGAAATCGAATGTCACCAGCTCTATGCATTGAACTCTCGATCTCTTATTTTAGAAAGCGGCAAAGTCAACCATTATCTAGAGTTCATGCTTTTAATTCAGTCACTACAATATGTTTTCCCAACATTTGAAGAGAAGTACACTAAGCAGATTAGTAAACACTGCTGGGGACAGTGATTCCATCACTTTCCTGGTCAGCCCATTCTGATGCCTGACTGCTCTTTTGGCATAGATTTTTTCTTAGTATATAACCTGAACCTCTTTGGGGCAACTTGAGGCTATTTCTTGTCCTATTTTTAGTAGATATTTGGGAGAAGAGACTGAGCCTCACCTCACTACAACCTCCTTTCAGGTAGTTGCAGAGAGAGATAAGGTCTCCCATGAGCCCTCTCTTCTCCAGATTAAATAACCCCAAGACCCTAGGCCGTTTCCTACAAGGATTCTGCTAGGCAGTAGGATGATCTTTTTTTTTTTTTTTTTTGGGGTGTGTGGGTAACTAGTTGGTGGTTTCTACTGTTTTCCTTCAGTACGTGTGATGTCTTCATTTTACCCTCCTGGAAGCAGTTTGTGACTTTTTCTTATCCAATGCATCACTGGAAATAAAGGAGGAGCTTGGTTTACAAAAGTCACAGGTAGAAATCAGAAAAATAGAGAAGCAATTAATTTGACTAAATGGTAGTACCCATTAGCCATGAAAGTTTTAATGCAAGATTTATTAAAGGGCATATTTTACAGCATTACCCTCATCTACCATATCCATCTGTCACATAAGCCTTGAAGATTAGCTTTAAAGCTCTCAGATATTAACAGAAACTTTAGTGTCATAAAAGAACCTGGAGATATTGCATGTAAAGAAACTTTAGACCAATATCATCTCTACCAATAGTATGTACTTTCTGAGACAGTCATATCAGGAACAGATGTGATCAATTTTGTTTTCCTTCTGATAGAGATGGAATTATGATTTTTGCATCCAATGAAGTATAGAATTGAGGTAAGAAACCTGGAAACTGCTTTGTATCAACAAATCTTATAATGAGAATAAAGTGTGTTTTGCAGCAATAAAAAATCATAGTCCAATTACAGTCAACTTTACCTGTTATAGGTAAATTAGACACAAAAGATTTTATTAGTTCTAAACTAACGATTGTTACCACCCCATTCTTTTATTACCTTGTCTGTTAGCCTTGCCTTCTTCTGTTGATTAACACTTCCCAACTTTCAAAAAGGCAGCTATAACATAAAATGTAACAGTGACAACAGCAACTGTGCTGTATACTCAACTCTAATACTTATGCAAGATGCCACATTAATTATTGATACAATGTTTTCAGTAATGCAAAGAGAGATTTAAACAGGCTTATACCACAGTGTAACAAATTGCAATAGCAACTTTTATTTTATTGCTAATGTAAGTCCAATCTCTGCCAATGAAATGTTCACTACAGGAAACTGTATTTTTTTTCCCAGTTTAAACATCTTAAATACTCCAAAGGATTAATACTCAACCATAGAAACAGGTCCAAAATATACAGGTGTCAATTAAAAGAACAAGTGCTAGGTAACCTGCATTCCTTCAGCCATTATAGTTCAAGGGACAAGAATAAAATGTTCATTTGCTTAAGTTTAATTTGGCTCCATTCATAAACATATCTCTACTCTTAAATAACTAATAAAAACATAGAGTTTCAAATCTGAGAAAGACTGTGACTTGATGTAGGAATCATTTTAGCAAACCTGTAACATGCACTTCTCTCCCAGGGCTTTGCTAACTCATCACTATGATCACCAAAAAGCCCACTACTTTGCACAGATCAGGACATGTCTTTAGATTTCTCATAATACGACCTCATGTACACAGGTAAGTTTCTTACATCATAAAAGTAGATTTCTGTTTTCCAGACACAATACCATCTGCAATTTTAAGATTCTCATTGTCCCCTGTTTTCTCGTAGGACTGACAGACATGGTGCACAATAGTTAGTTACTGGAGATCAGCATGTTTCTGGAAGGGCAGCCAGAAATTGAGTGGGAAATAAGCATATCTAAATTCATAGAGCATGGATCATAGATTTGGCATAAACTGCCGCTCCATCTAATGTCCATTTTAGAATTTAAAAAAGAAAAAGGCTAACAGCTTCTGACATAATTTATTCCATAAAATGCATCCAAACTTACTAAAAGTAATATAATTTTGTTAACTCTGGCAACAAATGTTGACTCAATGGGTAACTGAGAGCAGTTCAATGATACAAACTCAGATATTGTTCATAAAGGAATTTGCCTACAGAACAAGCTATCTATTGACTGTCACAGGAAAACTTGCCATATTTAAAGATGAACGAGTCCCTGTGTTGTAATCTTTTACAGTCTATCTTCTCTGAGAGAAGATAGAGGCTGTTCTTCTGTGTACCTTGCAAACCGTAGGATGTGGTCTGTAAAATTTATTATATGCCTAAACAATAAAAATATTTGTTATTAAAGCAAACCATAAAGCAGATGTATGAAGCCTGGAAAGAGCACAAGCACATTTTATGGTATTACTTTGAACACATTCTCTGTAAAACGAATTAAGTTGGAAAATCCTATATTTGTATTGAATATTGTTTGTGCTAAGTCTCTAAAACAGCAACATGAAAATGCATCATACTTTCCTTTTGGTTGTAATAGGTTCAATGGAATTTTGTTAACCTTGCTATATTTCAGGACAACTAAATTAGAAGTTCATTTACATTCATAATTAATTTGTTTATATTTAAATACGAGTCTTGTTACATTATACATTAATGAAATATAAGGTAAGGAGTAATTTAAGGACTTCATCAACTGTATATTTTTCTTTCAGAGTCAAATAATCACTTTATTAAAACTGTGTGTATGCATGCAGACCATTCATGTAGCATCAGTTGAAATTCAGTCCTGATAGTTTACAAGTCTTGAGGGAAACTGTGTTTGAATGGTGCCTATAGGCAAAGTGCCAGAACAATTATGCATGCAAGTGAAGCATCAAATATGTCTAGTTAAAATGACTGACATTTTAGCATGATTCTATTGATATGACACATATCCTCCCTCCATATTCCCAGACAGAATATTTCTGAATTTTACTCACACAGAGACAATGCAAGAAATATTTTTTGTCCTTGATTTCAAAGAGAATGGGATTTTAAATATGAATATGAAAGTAGAGAGATCATCAGTATAAAACTTCGGGGACAGAACACTGTTTTCAGTGGTGACAAGAAGGTGACAAGAATATGCAAGATCATTTACCAGTGCCTGGGCTCAGAAATTAAACAAGGCAGAAAGGGAACCAGAACAGATCCAGATAACACCAGGTGTGCAATTACTCTGTCAGTGGTTGTGGCGATGACAAAAAAAAAATGCACAGTCTAAATTAAATAGAATTGATCTTTTCTTGGGCCTAGACATTGCTTGTGAATATAGTTGGCTGTGATTAGTGAGGCTATCTAAGAGCCAATTATATGAGCCAAGATTGGACTGGTTAAGCCACCAGTCAAGCCATCTTCAATGATGTTAAAACCTACCCAACTAAAAACTCTTATAAAGTCAATTTATGGAACCAAAGGAGAGATAAAGCAGGAGATTTGATGAAAGCCATTTTCCTTCAGTATGATGAGAGAAATGTTGTAAGCACTTGCAGAGTTCACTAAGAATGAGATTAAACTGAGACAAAGGAAGAAGAGGAAAAGGTAAGATCTAAATAGAGCTTGGCACCTGTATTTATGTTTTTCTATGGATTGAAGAATTCCTCCCAAACTTGGGCTAGAGAATCTATTTTAAAAAAAGAAAATGTGTTTTGCCTCAAAGGCTCTAAGGAATGGAGAAGCTACAACCTTCACTGACGAAATCCTAAAAGTGAATGTAATTAATATTGACATAGTTTTTTTTCAAAGTTGAATTTACTAAAATCATTTCCAACTACTGTTTCTATTTGTTTCTTTCTCAAAAATAAAACATCTCCTTCTTTCCTCCTGTTTAGGTGCTTATAGCCCGTACACTAGTCAATCTCTTTAACCTTCTATTTCATAAATTAATATATTAACTTTTTTTTGCAGTCTTTGATGTCTTCAACCTCTGCATCATTTTGACTCTGTTTAAATTCTTGCTAATGCTTTTTGAGGAATAGATACTATAAGAGCAAGGATTCCCCTACCAAAAGACTGACACTATATGTGGAAGAGGTAATTTCATTTTTTTTTGTAGGATTTTGGTGGCCATTTTAGCCAAACATTGGGTTAATATTGAGACAGCTACTCAGAAGAATCCTTCTAAATCCTTCTTTAACTTACTCCAAGACAAAAATAAAAGAATCTCAGAATCACAGAATAGTTGAGATTGGAAGGTGCATCTGGAGATCATTTAGTCCAAGCCTCCTGCTCAAACAGGATCATCTAGAGCATATTGCACACAATTGTGTCCAGATGACTTTTGAAAATCTGCAAGGAAGAAGACTCTGCAATCTCTCTGGCCAACCTTGCTTCAGTGTTCAGTAATTTTTTTCCTCATGTTTGGACAGACTTTCCTGTGTTTCAGTTTATTCTTTCTTGGCCAAAAGAATTGCTGGCTCAAGGTCAAATTGCTCCTCACCAGAATCCCAAGGTCTTTTTTTCTGTGGAGTTCTTGAGCTGCTCAACCCCTAGCCTGTATTGATGCATGGGTTTATTCCTGCCTAGATGCAGGACTTTGCACTTCAGCCTTTGTTGACCTTCATGAGGTTCTTCTCTGCTCATCTCTCCAAGTTGTGGAAGAATTGTTTGGAAAACAAGGGACTAACAGAAGTTTTGGCATTATAGAAGCTTGCTTGGGGTGAGACACACTTGCCACTTCCAGGATGGCTGGTACACACGCACTCAGCTCCTCCACAGTTGCCTGGGCAACAGAATCTGCCCTCCTCCCAGCTGCAAATGGGAGTAATGGAGGATGGAGCGGAGTGAAGACCCCGCGGCCAAACTCTGTTGCACTCCCTGTGCTGGGCCGCTGATAAGCCACACAGCAGCTGTCCAATGGGAGGTATACGATAAAAAGCCTAGTGCTGAGCCAGAAAAGTGGTAAATCACTACTTTCGGATGAACTTTGCTTGAACTTTGCTCATTATACGCTCATTATAATGCCAAAACACACCTCCATCCCAAAAGTTACCCACCTCCGAGGTACGACCACCCCTCACTGAGCATGCGCTCTGAATTTTCGATTGACTGTACCTTTAAATGAAAGCGAGAAACTGTTTCACCAATCAATAACAATATTAAGTATGACTCTAGTCACTCAAGATGCAGCTGAATATAAAGAAAAGTATAAAAGATGAACTAAGGATGAAGAACTTTGGAGGGAAGACTCCATCGTAACTTGTGGGTCAGTCAACGGGCTGATCCCTCTTCTCTCCCCTTGGGTTCAGATACCACCTGAGAAGACTAAGAACTCGGAGGGAAGATTCCATCGTAACTCTTGAGGCAGTTGACGGGCTGATCCCTCTTCTTTTCCCTCGGGTTGAGACACCATCTGATAAGACTAATAACTGCGGGGGAAGAAACCACCATCACTCTTGGGTCAGTCAATGCATTGATTCCCCTTCCCTCCCCTCACACTGGAACATCGTCTGAGAACACTGACAATTGAGAGGGAAGAATCCATCATCACTCTTAGATCAATCGACTGATCCTTCTTCCCTCCCCTTGGGCTGAGACACTGCCTGAGGAGGAGACTCAAGACTGAGAGCACTCTCCCACCCCCTGGGGTACGTGATGATTGCATATTTGTACATCAGAGCTAGCTAAAAAAAAACCCACGCTGTAGTAGAGAATTTCCTATACTGACATCTGAAACCTGCTTTGTAAATGTTGCGTTTGAATAAATCATACTGTTTGTGAACTCGACTACTTGTTTGGGGGGAAGCGATCAGACCTACAGTTGATAGACTGTTCATGAATACGATACTGCCAGAACTGAGCTTATAGCTGATCAGGCTATTTGGGAACTCTATTCACTCCTAGGAAGGCAATTGGACCTACGGTCCATGGACTGTTTGTGCATCCAATACTGCCGGGACTGAGCTTATAGTGGATGACGCTATTTGGGAACTCAATTCACTCCTAGGAAGCCGATCAGATCTATGGTTCATAGACTGTGAATCCAATACTAATTTGATATCTCCTTCCCACCCCGCCCCTCACAACCACTACGGCTTTCAAATTGAAACATTTTCATAACACTTGTCAAATTCTTTCTGAATGCCAGCACAGACCTCTGGTGTATCAGCTACTCCTCCCAGTTTTTTACCACCAGCAAATTTGCAAAAGGTGCAGTCTGTTCCTTCATCTAGACCTTCAATGAATAAATTGAACATGATTGGATCCAGTACTGATCCATATGTCATGCTATCTTGTTAAAGGAGACAGTAAAATAAACCAGAGAGGTAACTACATCCACTGGTCTTTGGTTAGTTGATTTATTCACCAGTGCAAGATCTTTGTGATCCCTTTGTAAGGGATGGGCCTATGAATTAGTAAATGGCAGCTACCCATGTTCACCTGCTCCCTGAGCATGGTTTCATCCCATCAGAGACCACAGACTTAGAGATGTCAGTTTTCCTAAATGATTTCTAACTCAATCCTTCTCCACCAAGGATAATCTTCCTTTCTCCAGTTGTATAAATGTAGGGTTTTTTTTCCAGATACAACAGGCACATTTTTTTAGGATGGAACAGCTTTAAGTACTTTTGTAGCAGTGGTGCATTTCATTACTTATTAAACTTGCAGTCCATTTGACTAGCTATACAGTTGAACATTATAATTTCAGTATTATTGTCTAGATTATCTAGTAAAAGCTATATTGAACATAGTAGAAGGTGCTTAATTGGAAGTATTTATAAATATCTCCCTTGCAAGACCTACAGCTTTAGATCCTTCACTAAAGCATTTAATATATACATTATTTGTACCATCTTAATTTCATATAGATCAAATTTTAAATCGGATATTATGTTGTGTTAGGTCAGAGGCCCAAATATTCTATATTACCATAGCACCATTTATTAACTGGCCTTGCTCAGAACAAGTATTGCTCAGAAAATGGACAACAGATGTGATATTTAAACCTTCCAGAGCTGGCACAGTAGACGGCAATTTTAGTCTCTAAATCCTGTTTGACAGAGTTCCAAATTGATCATACGATGAAATTTCTTGGGCTTGACATCAGGCTATCTCTGTTCTTTGATTCATGTCATTTCAAGCATATTTTTGAGCCCTGGAAAAGCTTCCTGTTTCTCTAATCTTTTGGAGTTCTCCATTTTTTTAACTCACTAAAAGCAATATAATTGATTTAAAGAATGTCCAGTTTAAAGCTTTTATGACTTATGGGAGTACACCTTCTGGCATCACTATATTTTAAAATAATTGAAATATGACTGTGTCCTCTCATACCCTCCAGGAAGGAAAAGCTCAACATTATCTAAAATTCCATGTTTTGATTATTTGATCCTCTGTGATGTATACTTGAAAGAAAGATGCATTTTTTAATCAATCATGATTTATTCATGATTTAATCAATCAAAATTGCACAATATGGCCATTTCTGATTTCTTAGAATGTCTGAATTCTCAGACAAATCTAATGAGACAACCTGTTATATTTTCATACTGCAGAGCTTATTACAATGTTTTCTTACTAGTGGAAAGCTGTGCTCTTAAAATCACCTTTTATTAAAAGCAAGTTTTCTTCTTACTCTGCAATGTTATGAGTTACTGATTTTGAGCCCTTTTTGGGTTCAGAGCCCTCTTCCATCATGCCATTTATGATAGGGAATAAGTAGGGCAAGGTAGGAAAAGAGTGAATATGGTAATTAACATCATGATTTACCTTTTCAAATTATCTGTTGCCTTAAGCAATTTAACTGCCTTTCAGTAGCTGCGTTTTAGACTGCATTTTCAGATCTCTCTCTTTTTCTGTTCCAGGCTACTGTTCCAGAGGAATAGTACAGTAATCCAGTTGCTTTCCTCTTGTGAGGAAAGATGCACTGAGAGATGGGGAAAATCTCCAGGCTAGAGGAAAAAGCCTAAGTTGAATATCCAGCTGCAGCAAATATGCTGGTTTCTCTGGTATCTTCATTTCCAACCAAATAATTCAAACAAGTTTTAATGAGTCAGAGACACTGCAGTAGTTGTCATTTGCATGCTTTTATCTTATTCTACTTGCGAACCAAAAAGTATTAGATTAGGCCATCTGCATATCATTTCAGTAATTCTTTTACATTTAAGTTTATTTGCTACAGTTTATCAGACCGAAAATACATGAATGGCCAATGGTTTGAGAACAGTTTAATCTTTAGATCACGTGAACATGTCTTTCAAAAACCAATATTTTCAAATAATAGTGAAGCACTTCAGTATTCAACTTCAGGAGCTGGATCCTTTTTTTTGTTGTACCTAACGTGAAGACTTTAGATTTGCTCTGAATTAGAAGGTGATGTGCATATTGTGAATGCCTGAAGGCAGCATCTATGAGAGTCTTCCTAGGAAGGACCTGAGGGCGGCTTCTAGGAATAATCTCCAAGCCATGTTTTGGAGGGTTTTTGTTTTGTTTTGTTTTCCCTGCCTACTGAAATGGCAAATGGAATAGGTGTAGCTGAAGGCTACACATGAGATACTAGAACCTATAGAGTGGATACATCCCAAATTCCCTCTACCCTCCAGGAATACCAGTAGGATTTCCCCAGAGCTAGTCTCTTGGATGATTCAACAAGCAAGCAGATAGATGGACAACTCGATTAGCCGTAAGGGGGCCCAGAGAGCAGCACTGCATAATAAAATAGAATCAGCATCTGGGGCTGTGAGTGAGATCAGTGAAGAAGTTTTCACTTTCTGAGTTTATGCTCCGGACTCTTGGCACAATGCTCATGTGATTCTGTTTCACACTTTCAAACTCTTGCAAACCTCTTGTACATTGATGAGTCTGTTCAACTATGAACTACAATGAAAATGTCAACATGTTGGTGCAAGTGGGATTGCATGATTGCATGAGCATTTTTGAGAGGAAAAAATAGCTTATAAAATGACAGAATTTGGAAGAGTTCACCATGGAGTGTAATGCTGAATGGGAAATTGTGTGATCCTTTTGGCAGATACAATTGCTGGTGCTATGGATATCTGATACTGTCTTGACTTCTGGTTTGTGCTCTTCTTGCATTGTTTTACCTCTTAAACATCAAAAAGCTGATCTCCAACTGATTCAGGTCTTAAATAGCACCAGTAATACCTCAATATTTTCTTCATATGCTCACAACCTAAAAATATTTCTAAATAAAATATATGTACACACATATATATATAGTTTTGCTCCATAGATATTAGTTTAGCTGAATCTTCTCTATTTACATGTACTATATGAAAAATAAATTCACTGTAAGGGATTTAATAGATTATGTGTTACTAGACATATTCATTTATAAAGTTACAAATACAAGATCAGTTATTCAATAGTGCTGGAAAGCAAATTTATCAGCTTTTTACAATCTTGCTAATATAACCTGCAGTTACTGAAAAGAGAGAGCATTTCAGCTAAACTACCAGTCCTTCAGGTAAAAGGTTCTATCCATTTGCAGTAATTTGGCATCCCACACTCTGGGAGTGTAACTGGTGTGCTAGATAAGTTCAGGCTTGGATAGTATTCTGACTACTTAAATTTCTCCCGAGGTTTCATCTGCTTTCAAGTTTTGTTGCTTGTTTATTTGCTTGTTTGTTTTTTTTTTTCTCTTTTCCCAAATCTTCCTTCTTGAAGTTTGGCATCAAGCAGTTCTGCCCTACTAAATAATAGCTGTATTTTGCCATTACTATAGTAACTCATTTTGATACCATCACAAGTCACACTGAAAAGCAGCAAGCAGTGATGAGGCTATAAAGTGACATGTGATGGGAGATTTAGGCAATTAGACACAATTAACACCCACACACTTTAAATTAAAACTTCACATTTGGTAAATCTCTTAAGCAGGCTCTTCTGGATAGCATTTCCCATTAATCCATTAAGAAGAGCCATAGAAGTGTATTAGGTTAAATTAGTTCCCATATAATCATCCTGTTTAAAAAAGACTATTGCTTAAGTTCCTTGATAGGATATAATAAATACAAAATCCCTCAGAATTTCATCTTAGAGTATTTTTAACACTTGGAGATCAGACTGCTTATGATCACAGTTTTCCTAAAGTTTTGTGAATAGATCAAGCACATTTGTAGCAAAGCATGTATATGTGAAAATGAAAAAGATATATCATTTTGTACTACTAATACACTGTGAAAGCAAATGCATTTAATTTCAAACTGAAAAGTTTAAATCAAGATTTTATTCAAATTCATTCATCAATTTCATTATTTTCTATGAATATTCGAGCTTCTGAGTACACTGATAGAAAAATTGATGGAAAGTATAAAAACATGTTTTTTCTCTATATATTACAGAAAACACACAGAAGGTGCTTGAAAAATAAATAATAACAAATATATACACAGTAATTTCTGCTCATTAACCTCATCAAGTCATTTTATTTCTCCTTCTTTTCTCATTGTACCACACCAGAAGAACAGAATAATTCTTTTATCTTGTTTAACAAAAACTGTATTTAGAGTGATTTTGAGCAGAATTCCATTTGTTGTTGCAGCTAAAGTGTATGTTTATTGGAAAGCACTAAAGTTTGGATTGCTTTTCACTATTTGATTATTTAGTATCCAGAAAATGAAAACATTACACATATTTTGATTTTATTTCTTATATTTATTGTATATTAAGATGAAAAAGTACTACAAAGGTCTTTTTTCTTCGGGGAAGCAATTCAATGTTAACAGAACTAATAGAAAATCTTCAACAGCTGTCTACATGAACCGTTCTCACTCCTTGGCGACTTTCCATGGGCCATGGGAACCCATGTTGATGATCACTTTGGGCAGGGCCTATGTTTAATATTTCATGAAGCAGTGCTGAGGAATAATCACAAACCTGAAAGTTTTGGCTGGATCTTGTTACAACGACTTCCAAGTTTCTCAGAGTACCATTGGAAATGATCATTTGAAGAACAGCTTAAGAAGGAGTTGTAAAAAGCCTGTTAGAAAACTGTTTAGAAAATCTTCTGTGAAACTGCTTAGTTGCCATCTGGGTCACAGGCAAACACTGAATCTCACCCATGAGGAACTGAACCAAACTGTTACAGGTTAGTGTGTGATAACATGTGGGGAAAATTACACATGCTCCCCACACAGGTGATTGTTTTTTGAGGAAAACTTTATTTCAACCAAAACGATATTCCTCCAGCGGAAAACTCAGAAAACTCTTTTTCTGAGAAAGAAAACTCTCTTTCTTTTTTTCTAAACTCCACTCAAATATGTTTGCTGTCTATGGGACTACTGAAATACAAGCAATGACTGTAAAAGTATGAACTAGGGCCCCACATGGTAATTTCAAATGCAAAGACATTCAGAAATTGAATTCAGATTATGATCTGTGAGGAACATCATGGAAAATAAAACAAAACAAAAAATCATTTAGCTTGCTCTATTTAGCTGTAATTAGTAAAATTTCCTCCTCAAGAGAAAACTTTCAGGCAGTATCTACATAAATTTGCATGTTCTTTTCCAAGGAGTACTCTTCTCCATTTAAGAGAAGATTGGACTGAGTTTTTAGCACCAAAATATCTGGAAATATTATTGCTATCATCTGGAAAGTTGATTTTATCTAGAATTCAAAGAAGTATAGCCTTTATCCTGAGATAACTATTCAGAGCTACATGCCAGTTTTCAAGTTCACATGAAATAGTTGTTTGTCCTTTCTCACTGCCTGCAAAAAAAGCTGATACAAATTAGCATCCTTCCAACAGAGGAATATGTTTCAATTTTTCAACATTTTTTACTCATGATGTCAAGATCTTTCTTAAAAGGTTGATATCTATCTTTTTGTTACAAAGTGAATACCAAATTGAGAAGCAGAAATAAATCAAAAAGAGGAGGTGAAAGGGACAGTTACATTTTTGAATAGGAAGATAGATTTTTAAACCATCAATGCAGTAAGTTCAGACAAAGGTGAACTGTGGGTAAAGGAGACTTAGATGAACTTTTTAGTGCACTTTGACAGGAAATTAAATAGCTTTATATTTGCTCATCTATCATGCATTCACCTTTATCTCGTGGCATGTCCTTAGTAAATGGTGACATTTCCAAATGGTTCAATTAAAGTCACAGTCTTCTGGTAAGTACTGCAATCTCTGTATATGAAATAAATAACAATTAAATCACTGAGTGAATTTTGGTTATTCTCAAACAGTAAGTAGAATCATAACTATGTATGTTATAAGGTTAAATGAATGAATACCGATTAGTCACTTACTTTACAATTGTTCTCTGGTCAAAGGTCATTATAATACAAGACTTAAAATTTATGCCTATGTTAGAAAGAAGAGTGGAAAGATCAAAATTTTAAGCTTGCTTACTGCTAGCAGAACCAAATATATATATATGTTATTCTCTTAGCTTAATCTCAGAGTTCACAGAATCACAGAATCTATAAGGTTGGAAGGGACCTCTAGAGATCATCTAGTCCAACCTTCCCGCTCCA
>JAUBOD010000314.1:2174066-2205929 GCA_032353885.1 Nothura maculosa | reverse complement strand
GAAGTTCCCCCTCACCTGCAGATGGAACCTCCTGTGCTTCAGCTTACACCCATTCCCCCTTGTCCTATCACTGGCCATTCTCTTAGCTTAATCTCAGAGTTAAAGCAAACACTTTTTTATTGTTTTATTTTCAATATTGAATCTTTTGACTGTGAATTCTATACTAATGTAGAGTTCTCCTTCACTTCTCTGACCTATGCTCTGACTGTAACTGACCTGTGAAAAGTAATTAGATTGAGACTGGAGAGTATTTTCAGATATTAATATGAGTGTGTACATTCTATTTCACAGAATTACAAAATAACAGAATCACAAAATGGTTGAGGTTGGAAGGGACCTCTAGAGATCATCTAGTCTAACCCCCTTGCTCCAGCAGAGACATCTAGAACGTGGCACAGAGTTACACCCAGGCAGTTTTTGAAGATCTTCAGAGGAGACTCCACAACCTCTTTGGGCAGCCTGCTCCAGTGCTCTGTCACTCTCACAGTAAAGAATTTCTTCCTCCCATGGAGATGATGCTTCCTTTTGTACTCATTACCTCTTGTCCTACTGCTGGCTACCACTGACAAGAGTTTGGCCCCATCTTCCCTACATTCTCCCCTCAAGTATTTTCACATATTAATCAGATCAACCTCAAACTTCTCTTCTCCAGTCTAAACAGACCCAGCTCTCTTAGTCTTTCCTCATAAGATAAGATGTTTGAGTCCCTTAATCCTATTTGTCCTTCTGTGCAGGACCCTCTCCAGAAGCTCCACATCCATCATGTACTGGAGAGCACAAAACTGCACTTAATACTCTAGGTGCAGCCTCACTTGAGGTCTCACTGCTCACTAGAGTTGAATGGAGGGGCAGGATCATGTCCCTCCACCTGCTGGCAATGCTCCTCCTGGGGCAAGCCAGGGTCCCATTGGCCTTCTTAGCCACAAGGGCACACTGCTGGCTTATGGTTAACTTCTTGTCAACCAGGACTCCCAAATCTCGCTCCATGGAGCTGCTTTCCAGCAGGTCAACTCTGAATCTGTAGTGGTGCCTCAGATTATTCCTCCCTAGGTGCAGGACCTTGCAATTGTCCTTGTTGAACCTCAGGACGTTCTCTGCCCAACTCTCCCTCCTGTCCAGGTGCTTCCAAGCTGCCAGGCCCAGTGCTCTGGGAGTTTGTCCTTCCATCCAATTTGCTATCATCTTCAAACTTGCTAAGGATGCACCTCATCCAAGCAATTGATGAACAAGTTGACCAATATTGGGCCCAGGATTGACCCCTGGGGGACACTACAGGCCACAGGCCTCCCATGAGACTCAGCACCATTTATCGCCACCCTCTGAGCTCTGCCATCCAGCCAGTTCTCAATCCACCTCACTGGCCACTGGTTTAACCCACTCTTCCTGGGCTTTCCTATGAGGAAGTTATGGGAGATGATGTTGAAAGCCTTGATAAAGTCAAGATAGACAACATGTATGGCTTTCCTTTCATCTCTCCAACAACTTATCTCATTGTAGAATGCTATCAGGTTGGTCAGACGAGTCTTCCCCTTGGTCAATGCATGCTGACTATTCCTGGTCTCTTTCTTTTCCTTCATATGCCTAGAGATGGTCTTTAGGATGATCTGCTCCATCACCTTTCCAGGGGCAGAGATTGTGCTGACCGACCTGTAGTTTCCTGAGTCCTCCATCTTTCCTCTGTAATGCTCCACCAGGTTTTCCTTCTGGGATGTAGGTAAGGTCACAGCACATATTCTACATCACTGAGAGTAAACATAAACCAGAATTATAAAGAGTTAGCCGTGAATGGAGAGTGAAATGTGAATGAAAGCCTGAGGTACATCAAACTAAATGTCCAATGTGAAAAAACTATGAAAGTTTTTAGTTTTTTATAAAAGATTTTTTTCCCCTGAAAAAATTTCCAGGAGAAAAAAGAAAGTTTCTGTAAGATATTCAAAAGTGGGAAATGAAAATCTTTTCAGACTTATATCCCTTTTAAGTGTGCACAGAAATGTACTAACAGGACTTGTTTCTTTTTAATGTTTTTCAGAGGACATACATCAAGACTTTTTATTAAAAAAGGAATCTATATATAACATTGATAGTGTATTTTATTACAGAATCTTTGTAACTTTCTCTGAATTGCTTGGTTCTTGTCCAGATCCCGTACACTAGCATAGGATAGAGTTTATATTTTTGAGCTGATTCTATGAGGAAGCAGTACCAAAAAGATGAATGAAAATCAGTCTTGTGAAAGAGGCTTTGCAAAGAAAATAATAAAAGAAATTCCAGTTTTACAAGTATTGCAGCTTCCTTATTTGTTTTCAATTTCAGTCAACTATTATCCATCTACCTAGTCTATATAAAAGTTATGATAGAGATCAGTGTTTCATATGTATATTGCCATTATTTTGTCTATCCAGCCTACCAATAGCTTGATATATATATGCTCAGTGACATTGCAGACCTGTCAAGTGTCACATATTAAATATAAAACTCATAACACTAGCTCATGATTCACACTGCCTTTCACAGCAAAAGATATACTTTGTACTTTTGTACCATAGTGCCACTCCTGCACCTTCTCTCTTTGCTGATAACTTGATTCAGTTGACAGTGATAGTCACTCAGCTTGTCAGGTTGGACAGCAAGGGCAGGATGTGGCTCTGTATTTCAGTAACAACACATAGCATCTACCAGTGCCCCAAGCTCAAAGCTGTCCTACTTACTGACATTCTCCTCAACATCAGCCTTGCACTCATTTGCCCTAGGTCATGTGACACAATGTTATCTAAAGTGGGACAGGAGTAGAAATGTGAAATACCTGCATTTAGAGTTAGAGGACATTTTGTGGGACTCTACAGCAGTAAGGAGAATAACTTTTAGTTTGGTGAGCAGGGGAGGATTCTACATTAACAATCTTGTGCTTTACTCTATTAGTAAGCACTATGACAACCACTCATATTAAGAGTGTTTACAAGACTGACTTCTTATTGCTAGTCACGAGCCAAAAGAAGAGTAAGAGCAGAAGAGCAGGTAACGAGTTTGACAGAGCTGCGGTGTTCAGGCTTGTGATCATCTATCTGAGTACAATCCATAGTTCTAGATCCATGATGATTTTGAATATAAGTGGAAAATTACAAACTAGAATGAATATCACTTGCTGTACAGTGGGATAACTTTGTGGCAGTAGAAAAATATTAAGAACAAAGTAGATACTTGCATTGTTTCAAACAATTCTTTAAGCACAACATCCATTCTTATAACTTACAGCTTTTTTGCATATAAACCACAAACATTGCAACTCTCTATCATATAATAGAAATAATTACTACATTTGTAATGAAAGAATACCTTTTCACCATGAAACAGAAGACTTACACCTGATTTGTGAGAAAAAATGAAAACTATAGTCCTCTGAAGAAAACAAATAACCAGGTATGCACACCAAAACACAGTGAACTAGGTAAGTGTGTGTTGATGAGACTGAGAGCAAGATCATAAGTACCATAAGCACTGACCTCCTCCTCTAAACAAGATGTTTCCAGCTCTGACTCGGTTGTTTCAGCAACTGAGTGTACTGAGCACTTTATGTAAGACATACCGAGAAAAGTTGACTACCTTTGCTATATCTTTGTGCTAGATTTATTAAAAAGCCTATGTCTTCATCTTCTGTAGCTAGTTTTTTTGCTCCTGTAGTGCTATGAGGTCCACTGTAACAGTTTTATCAACACAATAAATTATATTTAAATATATATATTTGGAAAAATGATCTATACTGTTTAGTGTATATTTCCAGCATTGATTTCCATTGATTTCAATTGCCATTGATAAAAAAATTTAAACTAAGATAAACTGTAGTTTTTTTCTTTTTTTTCTTCTTTTTTTCTATCTGTGTAGGATATTACTTTGTTTTTAAGTCATCTTACACTTACCTCAGGTTGCTTCTCGAAGTGGACTGATTTTGTGAAAATATTTAAGTAGTAACTGATGGATTGTTGCTTTGGATAAATGCCCCAAAAAAGAGAAATTACAATTTCAGATGCCAGAAAAAATATGTGTGAAGATAATATAGAGAGCATTTTTTAAAAAAATTCAGTCTAGAGGAATGTGTACGGAAAATGAACACAAAAACTGTCAGCATATTCTTTCAGTAAAATTGCAAGTCCTTGGATTTTTTTTTACATTAGCATAACATTTCTTCCACCCTCACTCCCTCTCCCTTTATCTTGTTCTCATAACTTGCTGAGAGTTTAAAATTAGACTATCTTCTAGTGTCAGAGAAAGTGTCATTGTATTTGATCTACAAAGCATCCAGTATGTTTCAGAGTGCAGTATAAATAACATGGGGATCTAATTCTGTACTCAACCTCTTCAGAAGTGTCAGAAGGAGCAAGATGATTTTAAAGTTATTTTTATGCTTCTTAGATCTTGCTTTGACTGAGAATCGTTGTAGTGTTTTAACTACATTTTCCATTGAGCTGAATGTCTACAGGTTTTAACGTTTACATTAAATCTTGCTTGCTATACCCTGCATGAAGCAGTGCCATGGAAAGAACAGTGTAAGTACAGTGTAGTTTCTGCACGAGGTGAATCCTTCACTAGGATGTTTAAACATCTGTACCTAGTTGGAATGCTTTATACCGGGGAGGACTATAACAGGCCAAGTGGTTCTTTAAAGACACAAAAGGGCAGCTGGCCCTGTTTTCTAAGACAAATAGGTGCAGGAGATAGGAAACCATATGGGGGCTCAATTTCCAGCTGGCAGATTTAAAAGGCTTTCAGTTCAGAAAGAGGATTCATGCAGGGAGTAACTTATTAGCTAGAGGATATTTCTGTTCTATGGAAGGCTGAAGAGATCAGCTGTATGATTTGAGGAAGGATTTTTTTTTTTTCTGCTCTAGTTGGATGAGGTTGCTCCCTTTGTCATTTTGATAGCTAAAGGAAGTTATTTGGGAATTCAAATCAAATACTCAAATCAAAGTTTGACCAATGAACAAATTCTGCACTATGAAGTTTTCAATTGATAAATATTAACTTGTAGGAAATTAGTCACATAAATCAGTTTTCCTCTTAGTTTGTTACCCTACTTGAGTTTTATTTATAGTCAACAGAGGAAAAAAAATACATTTTATATCTTTCTGAGTTGAGTAAGATTTTCAGTGCTATGTTTCCCAGTATCCTCATAGACAAGCTGATGGAGACTTGTTTAAATGAAAAAAAAAAGGTCTGTATTCAAAGGTCTTAATTTATAGCCTTCATTACTAAGTTGGCCAACATGTTGGCAAGGACATTTATGGCCCATTTTTTTTTAGATGAATCCCACCTCTTACAAGCTGTTGTGAGTCCTTATAGAGCATCAAAGAAAGAAAAAAAAACATATTCTTGACATATCTGTGCTGATGTCAATTGCTGACCTGAAGAATTCATTCAGTTCTTTTCAGGTCTTTCCACCCCACTGCAATCGAGGACCAAGGAAAACCACTGAGGCCTCATGCCCTTGACCACTTCCACAAGAGTCATCTAGCTGTGCTTGATACTTTCCAGGTCTCCCTGGTTCTCATGTGACAACCTCTCCACTGCATCCCAAACACAAGTCTACAGCAAGCAGCAAACCTCCCTAAACTGTGTGTCAGGTTGGCAGGACTCCATCCTGTGCAGCAGGGTGAGACTTCACACTGATGACATTTGCTACTTCTTCCTGGTTGTCCCATGCAATTGAGACTCATGTGTTACAAATGCTTCCTCTGAGAATGTCCCCAGCACCTTGTCAGATACAAGGACTGCAAATTTTCTTGAGAGTGTTACCAGGCACTTTGCATTCTTCAGCACAAATTGTGCAACTTGCTTCCTCTGATGGCTGCCTCTGATAGCTGTGCTACGAAGCTGTTTCAACAAATGTGATGCTAGATATCATGTTCATATGGAAAAGGTCTCTGAAATAAAACTCAGTATGCTAAGCTGAGAGCTTTCGAATTCCTATCTAAGCCTTGTGTGTAAATTCTTAGAATATCTTCAATTCTGACTGAAGAAAAACATAATTTAGAAAAATCAACAGCACACATTATAGAAAAGAGATATCCACAGGCTATCTTAATCTGCCATATCAACCAAACTGGATTTCTGAATTTTAAAATGTTTTTCAAGGGGAGATAGTACAGAAACTGTTGGATCTTTTTGAGTGTGCCAGAGAAAACAGAAAGAAACATCAAAGCCCTTACTATGTTTTAAAACAAACATACATTGTCAAATATATTGTTTCTCTGTTGGTTCCATCAGCTGGATAGATTCACCAATATAAAGTTGTTAAATCTAAAGATGAAACATGAGCTGTGTTTCTTTCAGCTTGTAAACATTTACTATGGTTCTTTTAGTAGTAAATATTTCAAAGTAGAAAATACACTTTTTTGACAATTTGAACAAATCTGTTTGCTTTTTTTCAGTCAAGTTCCAATTATACCTATGCTAGAAATACAGCTATTTAACACACTGGATTGGATTAGTAGCTCATCACTATGTTATGTTACTTCCAAGACCAGACAATACCCAAGGGTTATGGGAAAGATGATAGAAGCAAAAGAATTTGACGTTTAAGCTGGGAGTTCGATAACAGATTCTATAAAAGTTTATTCAACTTTTTGTCATTTCTTAGTTGAGAACTCTCTTCATCCTATAAACCATAGTCCCAAAGCCAGGTAGTCTGGTGTTTGCTTCTCTCTCATTAGATGAGATCCTGTTCTGCAGATGTCACGAAATATTCATGTTATACAGTCCTTATTATAAGTCTTGTGCCTGTGTGTATGAGTTGTTATTAACTCATTGTTATTTCAATATTTTTCAGAACACGATAAAATTCAGTTTGTGACCACTTCTATTTTTCAATTTGTATAATTGTTTTAAGTGGAACTTATTGCAACTGATCGTTAAAAATCTACAACACAGAACTCTATGTACTCCATTCTATTGAACTTCTCTAATAGAGAACTATATTTGAACATATAAATTTCACCCATTTCAACAAGAATCTGGCAGCAACCTAAGTCCTGATGTGAAGTATGTCATTAGGATTGTCTTCAAGCATTTGAACCAAGGTTTTGACAGAGAATGCCATCTGATAGCCATTTTATTCTTTTATGGCTAAATGGTTTTCTTCTGATATAACATCTGATAGATATGAAAAACCTTCTATTCCCTGAATCTACCTTGGCAACACACCTTCGATTTTCTTTATTCATAGTCATATGTATCTGCTGCTCCCTATTGTTGTGAAACTCAATTATTTCTCATCTCTTTTGCATTCAGTATGCAAATGATCAGTCTTTTGATTTTTCTTTCCCTGCTCTGCTTCCTTGTTGTTTCCATTATCTTTTCTCTCTGCTGTGCTTGCCTTCTTTTCTTTTCCTTTCTTTTCTTTTCCTTTCTTTTCTTTTCTTTTCTTTTCTTTTCTTTTCTTTTCTTTTCTTTTCTTTTCTTTTCTTTTCTTTTCTTTTCTTTTCTTCTCTTCTCTTCTCTTCTCTTCTCTTCTCTTTTCTTTGCTTTTCTTTTCTTTTCTTTTCTTATCATTTCACTTCAGAATATTTGCTTTTGAACTGCTAGTCTTCTCGTAACTCATTCTTCCTCTGCCATGTCTTCCTGGTCAATATCTAAGCCCATAAGATCTCACTCTAGATTTTTTTTACAGCTTCGTATCCTGTATCTTTAAATGTCAATGAATTCCACAGTCATTTTTAGCTTCATCTTTACTTCCTGATTTTCTACTTCCATAAGCTCTGCCAGATGATGCTAAAAATATAAGAAGCTTATATATTGTCTCTGAAAAGATACTGTCATATCATTATGATTTTTTTCTCATTAGTTCCTTTCTGTTGCCTTTTTTTCTCTTAGGTCACCACCAGCACTGCCTGTGGTCACTACCAGTTGCCTTTTCTAGCAAATGTCTTGTAAAAAGAAAGATACAATTTTGAAAAATTGTCCTCTCATTCCCTGTTTTAGTACTCTTAACCTTAACATAATTTCACATTCTTATACGTTGCTATGCATGGCATAGTATAATGGCTACTGTGCAAATTTTCTTCTTGACTAGTCTCATAGTCACTTGATGGTCCAATATCAGAGACATTTTCTTTTTTTGTTTACTGAAAAATACACCTACTAAAGACAGCCAGACATGTATTCAGACATCTTTAATGGACCTGGTTAAAAAATATGTTTGCAGTGGCTTTGGAAATGAAAGTCACTCAAAGGCATAGACACTTGTTGGATTTAAATATTTATGCAACATCAAGATAATTTTTTAAAAGCTCCTGAAATCCTGAAGATTCCACTAGTCTTCACTTCCAGTAATTTTGATCTGAAAATGCCTGACATGTAATTTGAAGACAGCAGAATCTTATGGATATTACAGGTGTTTCAGACAACAACTTTCAGGATTAGGTTCTTATTTTCTGTTGTATCTTCAGCTTAAGAAAAGCACATAGTTCAAATATTTTAACAAACTAATTTAAACTAAATTTAATTTATCACTTAAAGTGATAAAGAAAATTTTGAAATTTCTTTAAAAAAAAATGCTTGCAAAAGTCCTCATAAAATTGTCTTGCAGTTTTTAGCAATGGTACACAAACCTTCAAAATGCAAAGTTCAGTGCAAGTAAAGCTGGTGTGTACACACATATATATATGAAAGAAAGATCTGTTTCTACATGACACAGACTTTAACACTTGGGATTTTTAACATTTGTGGAAGCTAATCTGATTCGTGTAAAATATGAGAAAGCTGTACAAGTACAAGAAAATCAATAAAAATATTGCACACACTGAAGATGTTTTAGCAACAGGTTTTAGGATTTTTACTACCTTACTTTTCCTGCTTTTCAAAAAAGACCAGATCTGGATGTTAGTCAGACTCCTTTTCAAACAGGAGCAGACTAATAAAAACAGCTACGTTTAAAGGACTAGTTTGCAAATCTGCCAAAATCAGAGAATATTTTCCAACTCATCTTCCCGTTCACAAAGTGTACCACAAAAACACAAAACACAAAGTGTTTTTGCTTTTTCAAAGAAAGGAATCCAATTAACAGATTGGATATATAGACAACTATTTTTTACATTTTATTTAATACATGTATAATGCGTATTAATTTCAGAAACCTTATACAAAGTTGTAACTCACCTCAGGATTTGATTTGTACCTTCTCTATCCATGTCTCGCTTGCTGATTAGAAACAAGTTAGAAATGTTGGAAATCTCAGAACAATGAGCAAGCAGCTTTTTGTAAGATAATTAATTGGAAATTATTCCTTCACACACACAGACAAATGCTAAGTGCATTGAAAATACAGTTTTAGGAAGTTCTTTTGCTGACAAGGTAGCTTTCAGCAAAAGCTTTTCAGAAAAGATGAAATAGTTTTACTTGTCCTTGAAAACACACCAGCAATTACCTACTTTGCAAATAAAGTTCTCTTGTTGAGTTTGCTCATCAGAAAGTGTCTTTTACCTTGTTCTTAAGAGGACTGACATCAACAAAAAGATACAAATTCTGATACAGGGAGGCAAAGTAATCTCTAAAATACAGTGAAGATCGATGATCTCCAAGTGTGAGCATTAATTTGAGTTATTATATTTTCAAATATAATCAATAAAATTCCAAGATTAGTTAAAATGGACCACAGAAAGTTACAAGTACTTCAGTACTTCATACAAGTTACCGTACTTTGTGAATGTATATGAAACAATACTTCATACAAAGATTCATCCTGACATTTTTCGCAAACAGAATGTTTAAGATTTTTGTATGCCTGTGAAAGTCTTCTTGCAGCATATTTTTTCCAACTTTTTCATGCTTGTCATTCTGTTGAAAGCTTGGTCAGGTACAAATTAAGAAAGCACTTATACTAGCACAGAGAAGAGTCAAAGACAAAAAGGCATGCCATAACACCATTTTAAATGTCCTGACAAAAATTAGGTGGTGTAGCAGCTGTAATAAGAGCATGACAACAGATCTTTTTGAGCATGGGAATAGAACAAAGAACTGTTTTTATATTCTAAAGACATGTTGCCAAGCAAAAAGATTTTTTTTAATATTGCCATTTTATCCACTTCAGTTGAAAAGCCTCATCTGAATTTGAGCAACGATTCTGGATAAAGTCACCCCATAATTTAGCGCTTCAACTTTCTCTCTGATCTGAAGTTAAAAACAGACCCCATATTTTCACATGGTATTTGCTGAACATTTTTTTTAATGTTCTCTCTTCTACTGAAAGAGAAGATCAGAACTGAAATGCTGAGATGGATTTTTTAAAATTTTTGTAGAGGAAATTTTGGTCTTATACAAGGTCAAAATCAGAATTTCATTTTAAAAATCTTAGTGAACATAGACAGAACTGTGGATTTTGAGGAGAATGACATAAAAAGCATTATTGTTGATGTACTGCAGAACTTGTCTGATTTTAACCATGTTCCTGAACAATATCATATTAGCTTTATAATGACTAAAAATGTATTTTTAAAAGGCTTAATTCAAGAAAGAGCTGCAGCCCTGTCTCACTTTATAAGAAAAACAAGATTTATAGGCAAAGTGAAAAAGATTAGTGTGCAGAATTAAAATAGAAAGTACTGAAACCTCAAACTACATAATAGATGTTAAAATATAAGTGCAGCAAATATTCCTCATCTCTTTATCACAGATTGCATAATAGGACAAATCACATATTATCTAAAACTTACATATGCCTAGAAAAGCATTGTGTTCTCAGTAATGTAAGAAAAAAATTACAGAGGATTAAGCATATTTGAGGCATATCAGTAAATCTTTAAGTTAATAGTATATTTAAATGGATTATTGGGAGAATTCTGAGAGAGAAAATGGAGGGAAAGAAGTTAAGACTTTATCAACTTAGAAGTAGTAATTCAAGGTAAGAAGTAATTCAAAATTGAAGTAAGAGCTAGTTTTCTATAGATCTGATTATCACAAAGCTAATTTTCTTTGTATGCCTCAGTATATCTAAGAATTTCTTTACTGTATCATATGACAGGAACCATGATCTTTCTGTGAGAATCTTGTTTTCATCTCAGCATTTACAAAAATAAGGAATTTATTATTTTCTTAGTGGAGAATTATCAACTAACTGTAGGCTCTTGAAGTGTAAATAAATTGTGGACTATTTTCCCTAAATTCTTATAAAAGAGAATTCTCCAAAAGAGGAGGAAAATCAGAAATTAAGTTCCTCTAGAAGACCCTCTTTTACCTTGTTAACTAGGTAGGGTCATGAACTTAGGCAAAGACACACTGTACCTAATGGTGAGCATTGTAATACCTCTCCTGACAGTAAGGATACACAACAATGGAACTGCACTCCTGGATAGCAAAATCCAACTTCTTCCCATCAGATGCATCCTTAACGCTTTTGATATAACAATTTCTTAATTGATTTGTGTTTTGACCCTGTTAATTCTGAAACCTCATTAAGAAATCTTGTTCTAATTTCTAGTACAACTTTATAGTCATGGGAATATGAAAAAAAGAAAAGTGACTAGGAGACAGTAAAGCAAAATATACCTCATTTAAAATATTTCCACAGAGACAAACTTGAGGTAATGTAAGAAACAGAAGAATAAAAATTAGAAAAAATGTCTTTCACTTTATATATTACCACTTACTCAAAGAGGATGGGGCAGTTTTATTTTCAGCTCACTTTAGTCAATAACAGTTTAGACATTTAGTTTAAACTATCCAGTAGACACTTTAGGAGCTGTTAAAGTTAGGTACAGCAGAAGGTTGTATTTTTACCTCTTTTAAGTATCTCCCTTAAAAAGATTTCTATAGAGAAAGAGCCTGTAATGGAATGTTGAATGTATTTATGTCTATAAATACATTCTCTGTAATCCCTGTAACAAATACAGAAAGACCCTGAAAGAATCCCTCCTAAGATTAGAAAACTAAGTTTTAAACAGTTAAAATTAGATAAAATGAATCCCATGATCGTACATCCAGACATAGACGGCTTGGGGCAGGAAGAAGAGAGGTAAATATAACAAGCATGTCAGTGGTTGAGAGGCATTTTAGCATGTACCATAATGTTATTCCCTATTGAAATCTTCTGTCAGAAAGAGTAAAATTTGTTCCCAGCTTCTGAAATAGAAATTTGTTCCTAATTTCTGCAGGCAAATTAATTATCCCAGAAGACTTATTTTCAATTAACCCCAATGTTTCCTTAGACTTCAAAAATCTTAGAGTTTATAAATGAGTATTGCTATATATAACTGTGCATTTCTCCAGCATATAAGAGTGGAGGAAACAAGAGAAAAATGCTTTTTTTTTGGGACATATAGTGTAAAGGCTCTGAGGGCACCAAGAGCCCGACCCAGTGCCTTCATCCCCCTTTGAGAAAGATGCACCCCATTGGCTGCCATCATGCCTGGTGCCTCATAAGGCTTCCTGTTATCAAAGAAGCCAAATTTATGGTGATGACACCAGCCATGGAGCCATGCATTGATGGACTGCACTTTAAGATTTCTTTCTGTATTGCCATCAGTGCCGGGAAGAATTGAACAGAAGATGGTCTGTGCACCAGCGCCTCTGATTGTCCTCCCCAACTCCCTGAAGTCTCTTTTCATGGCCTGGAGGCTACGCGTTGCCACTTCCTCCGCACCCACATGGAGGACCATCAGCGGACAACAGTCCGTGGGTCGGACCAATCTGGGAAGTCATCTGGTGACATCCCTTATCCGGGCCCCAGGAAGACAGCAGATCCCTCTCAAGAAAGGGTCGAGGATATCATAGCTTCCTGCCTACAAGGTCCCTGCAAGAATCAATTCTGTTGATTGTTTTTCTGAAATATTTGAGTAAAACACTTTAAAGGAAAAGTTTTGCTACTTTTGCTGGCCAGAGTGTGCTTATAGGATGTTCATTTCCTCAGTTTAAAGTAAAAGGCAATATTTTCCTGCAGTCACTGAAAGGCACAGAGATGTAAAAATCCCATGAGAGACACTATTCAGAACACTCTTCTGCACCTGAGTTCCTTGGATGTCTGTGTAACATTTCATGGAAACTTCCTTCATAACATAAAAGCATTTAGCATTGTAAAGTAGAAATAAATGCCTTTGCAGTGGAAAAGTCCCTGTCTGGCTAGTAGTGTTGAAAAGACAAGTGGAGATGCGGATAGTATGGCAGCTGGCATTCACCATCAACCTGTCTACCTCTACAGGGATGTATGAGTAAGCGTATGTGCTCCAGGAAATCCCTTACAGTGGAATCATCAGAAGTTAACAAGGTATAATGAGCAAGTTTCCCTGAGCAAGTTTGCAGATGACACCAAGCTGGATGGAGTGGCCGACACTCCGGAGGGCTGTGCTGCCATCCAGAGGGACCTGGACAGGCTGGAGAGTTGGGCAGAGAGGAACCTCATGAGGTTCAATAAGGACAAATGTAGGGTCCTGCACACAGGGAGGAATAACCCCAGGCATCAGTACAGATTAGGAGGCAACCTGCTGGAAAGCACTCTGCAGAGAGGGACTTGGGAGTCCTGGTTGACACCAAGTTAACCATGAGTCAGCAGTGTGCCCTCGTTTGCAAGAAAGCCAATGGGATCCTGGCCTGCATCAGGAGGAGCATTGCCAGCAGGTTGAGGGTGGTGATTCTGCCCCTCTACTCAGCTCTGGTGAGGCGGCACCTGGAGTACTGTGTGCAGTTCTGGGATCCCCAGTATAAGAGGGATGTGGAGCTTCTCGAGAGGGTCCAGTGGAGGGCAAAAAAGATGATTAAGGGACTGGAACATCTCTCGTATGAGGAGAGACTGCTTGAGTTGCACCTGTCCAGCTTGGAGAAGAGAAGGCTGAGAGGGGATCTTATTAACCGTATAAATATGTGAAGGGAGATTGTAAGGAAGAGGGGACGAAGCTTTTTTCGGTGGTGGCTAGTGATAGGACAAGGGGTAATAGGTGCAAGCTGAAGCACAGGAGATTCCACCTGAAGCTGAGGGGGATCTTTACAGTGAGGGTGACAGAGCAGTGGAACAGGCTGCCCAGGGAGGTTGTGGAGTCTCCTTCTCTGGAGTTCTTCAAAACCCGCCTGGATGCCACCTTGTGCCACATTCTCTAGGTGTTCCTGCTGGAGCAAGAAGGTTGGACTAGATGATCTCTAGAGGTCCCTTCCAACCTTGAAGATTCTGTGATTCTGTAATGAGACTAGTCACATGCAGTTAAAATAGCAGTGGCTTTCTTACATTCTGGGAGTTTCCTTGTCAAGGTTATTCAGCAGTTATATATCTCGGTGATGTCCACTAAGTAGGTTCAAGGGACATTTCCTTTCTGAACTCTATTCTATTGCCTACAGCTTTCAAGGGTTGGGATACACAAATCCCTAATTGCTTGTGATTCCTATTGGCTTCACATTTCTATTGGCTGTACATAGCCCTGTACATTGTGGAGCATCAGTAACATTTGCACAGATAGGGATGAGCAAGTGCTCTAACAGGATCAGGCCAGGTGTACCTTAATTTATGATCACATAAATTTAGTAACCACAGATAAAGCTAAAAGCTATGTCTGCACTAATGAATAATATAAGACTGTCCGTTAGCATTAAAACCAACGAGCATCAAATGGTCCATGTCTGTCTCATGAAAATTTCTCATCCTTTGGAACAGAATGTTCATATGCAAAAGAGTCTAATCTGTGATGATTCCTGAACAGTGCTGGAGAACTGATCAGGATCATGAGAACTAGCCTGAATGTAAGTTGTGTCAGGGATGAACCTAACAAAATCAAAGTCACCAAGAAGCAACCTGCTGCAAGAGATAATCCTAGCCAGGAGCAAAGTACTGCCGTGGCTCAGTTAAATGCATTTTTATTTGCTAGGGAAATTGTTAGCAAGCTAGCAGGCAGATGCCAACTAGGAAGAGTGACAAATGTAAAAATGTGACTGCTAACTGTGTTTCTATATTTTGGTACTTATTTTTCATTTCACCAAGAAAAGAGTTACTTATTTTTTATTATCTAGTTACTTACAATCTCTTAATCAAGAACTCACAAGAAAAGAAGGGAAAATAAGAGAAAAATTGACAAAAAGATTAAAAGGTAAATGGGAAGAAATTAGGTCTTTTATGTTATCTTGGAAATTATTTTTAGTCTTGGGCTGTTTTATGCATATTACTTTTATTTATGTAAGTCTACTTTTATTTATGTAAGGTTACTGTTGAGAATACTTGAGAAGATGTTTTTCCCAACATTATAAATAAAAAGTCAAACAAGAATTTTTTCCAACAACATTTTCAATTCTATATTTACATCTGTCTACATATCAATCTTCCCAGTTGTTGATGAATATTCTGGGACTAATTCAAGAGATTAAATTTCATGCATTTATTGCTCTGTTCTAGCCTACATTGTTCCAGTCATGGTTATATCAGGCCACTGAGAAGGAGTCATTACCTTTTTCTCTGCAACATAATACTACTGCTTATGGAAATTAACATTGTATTGTGGATTTTATTATTGTTCTTGACATTTTACAGTAAAAACAACTGTTTTATTTAAGGTAATCATTCCTGTTACTGACAGGAATGATATCCACGTATCTTATTCTCACTGAAAAATCTTTCCAATTAGATTTTTTTCCTATTGTGTCAGCTTTTGCTTTTCCTGAAGTCAGACTTTCTATTTGAATTATGATCATGTTTTCAGTATCTTCTTAATCACTTCCATGCTCTTCTGTCATTATAACATCTCCCAGTGTAATATTGTTTAAGCTTACATGCTGTAGAACATATACCCCTTATTTTGGTATACTTTGGTATATATGTGTGAAATTTTACTGAAAAGACACTTGAAGGTCATGCAGCAGACTATACTTGCCATTTGACATCTTATTTGATTCCAGTACTTGCATTAATTGACAAGGTGTTTAGATACTTCCTGTCCTACAGCAAATATCATGTACTTGTGTGTTAAGAGTACAGTATACCTTCTTTTACGATGTTCTCTCTATTAGTATAGAAAAATGTTCTCCCTCATTTGCAGGAGCAAATTCAATACTATCTTATCTCTTATACCATAGTTCATCATGAAGTGGGATGTAGCTCTTTTGCTTTAATGAATGTCACTGCAATCTATAAAGAACAAATGAAGTTATGTCTTAGAAGACAGAAAGAGAATAGAATATACATACTGTCTTCCTCAGCTAAAATATTTGGATGTCTCAACTAGGAATTACAGAGTCCAAATTGCTACATAAATATTGTAAGTTCATATCTCTTCAGTAAGCCCATCTCTGCAATAAACCTGCATTATATTTGACAGTTGAACTCTTACTAATTAAACATGTATATTTAGCAATATTCTGAGTGAACCTTAAAGTTATTTTCCTTAAAGTTTGTTTGTGTTCAGAGGGAATCTTCTTTGAATATATGAAAGATATATGTGTATGAACATACATATTTTTGCAATTTTTGTGGGAGTATAAAGATACAATAATAAGTTTCTGAGATATTGTGTGGGAGTAGAAAGGGGAATTATTAGTGAAACTTTACTGTTCACCCTCTCACTCAGATTTGTCTTTTTGTATCATTTATAATTTCATGTTAGGAACTATATCAATATTTCCATCTTTGAGTTAGAACTCCTCTCTGAAACGGAAAAAAAATAAATGGAGTCCTAAAACTTCCAAAAAAGTTCAAGTTAAAAAAAAAGACTCTTCCTCAGTGACTACTGTCTTTTTTTTTTCTTTTTTAAATACCACAACAGTTGCTGCACATTTCTCTTTTAACCAGAGAAATATCAGATTAAGTAGCACTTACATGTAAAATATGGTACCAATGTTTACTTCTATTTGGAAATACGCCCTGATTGACCTAATCAGAAGATTTATCCTGAAAAGCATCACCCCCTCACTCCCAGTTCCTACCTATAAGCTGATCCAGGATAAAGGGAATATTTTGAAATCCTTATTTCTGAAGCTTATTCCAAAAGTAAAGAGAAACATCCTACAGTCTAACTCTCCTGTCACAACTCTTAACATTTCTTTATTTTTTTTTTCTTTTGGCCAAAACTCACTGTCAACAGTAGTCTAAAAATAAACAGAATATATTCCTTCCTTGTAAAAAACACTTTAAGATAAATCAGGCAGTCCTTATCAAATACTGCGAGCTGTGGGTTAGCAGTGAATAGACATGCAGTTCGAAAACACTCACAACGCTGTGCTGATTTCTGCTGTATACTGCAGCACATTCTTCTGACAGGAGTCATGGCAAATTAAATATGCTCAGATAAACAAGAGGGAATGGCTCAAAAATCTTATATGCAAGTTAAGCCAAACAGCTGGCTGTTCAAATTATTCCTAATTCCACTTTTCATAATCACTCTCTCTTTTTTGGTCTACCAAACCAGTTTTTGTAATGCTAGTACAAAAACAGATGGGATAAAGGAGTTATAAATGGGGAGAAATTCTATCATGATATCCATTCCTTCTCTTTCATAATGTTTCCTCTGTGAAAAATAAAATAATTTCACCTTTTTATAATTTTCTTCTGTTCTACACTTATAATAAGATGCTTCTGAAGAAAAAAAAAAGATTGTAGTAAGTTTCATATGCATATAGATCCTTAGTATCTAAATGCTGCTGGGGACAAGTATTCTGGTATTGAAAATTAAAGAGATGTTTTCATTATGAAAACATTATCACTTATTTGGATTTACTCATGATCAGAGGTGGTATTCTTGTCATGTATAAGTAAGTGTTACTGTGAAAGGCATCATTAAAGAAGATGTTCAATATGAACAGAATAAAGCAGCACTTTTCTGGCAGAAGAGGTTGGAAGGCAAGCCTGGTCCTCACATGATGTGACGGGTGATCTTCTGCACTCAGATTAACTAATGCAAAAAGCAGTGATGAAGCTCTGCGGCTAAACAACTTTTTGATTAAAACCATTCTTGGATTTGTGGCTACAGAAATTTGCACCTCTTGTATTTTCACAGCTCTTCTTCCCTCAAATATTCACTCTTACTTCTTTTAATATAGCCATTTATGGAAGACCATACTGTCCATTTTCTAGTTCTCTTTCTGGTGACATTCCTCCATTTATATTCCAGTCCTGGAACCAGTTTGCCTAGATGCAAGTAGTAGAATGAAGAATATGTGTAATTTTTAATTGTCTCCTTTCCTTATTATTTTGACCAAAAGTCATCACAATTCTCCATTGTTAATGACCATGACCCTGTTTCCAACATCTTCTGAAATCACTCAGGCAACAGAGTGGTTGGAAATAGGGATATAATTGGCTTACATGCATATTGCTACTGGAATAGCTCTTGCATATATAGGTGCCTGGGCCTAACTCTGTTTCACCCTGTGGGACTGAAGTGATTTTGAGCAAGCATTAGGATGAGGGAAGTACAAATGTAGCCTTTGGGGTGTGCCTCTTGGTGTAAGTAACTCATGGCCGCTGGATCTGTGCCAAACAAGACACCTTATAGAATATTCTTTGGGGCATCCCATTCAGGCAGAGCAGTTCACCAAAAGGAACTATATTCCAGGCAAATATGGGCTTTCCTTCTTTCTTCCAGAAGACTTACTAGGCAGGCACTCAGGAGTGGAGTGCTCTATTAAAAAAAAAAAAGAAAGAAAAAAAAGAAAAATTCTTTCTCAGACATTGAAGTAACAGAATAAAGCAATAAAAAGATCACCAGTGATGCAAACTCCAGATTAGCTAAATATTTAAGCATGTACTTGATACAATCTGTGTTGAGAACTTTACACTTGGCTGCCTTCTTCCCTAAAAGAAGAATGGCCTTATTTAATCATTTGTCTGTGAGTTTTCCTTCTTAAGGATGAATCACTGATTTAGAGTTGCAGAAATAGTGGTATAAAGGAAGATCTGGAGAAAAAAACAGGATTCTAAAGGAACTATTCAAATATATCTATATAATGTCAGTTCAGAATATTCCTTATTCTAGCTGACTCTCAGTTCAGCATGATAAGCAATAAACCTTATATAATTTTTGAGCTCTAACCTTCTGCTAAAGCACCCATCTAATTACCTAGATATGTTAGGTGGTACGTCTTGCGACTCTGAATAAATCTGACATCAACAGATTTCTCTTCTTAATTTTTATTTTAATAAGCCATACAGCAGCTGTGAAGTTACTGATAATGAATGTTAGGAAATAGGATTACTCAAGTGAGTTAAATCCTTCTGCCTTTTCAATATATGCTATATAATACTCCAAACTCATGTCCTAAATAGACCAAGAACAAGTAGCTGGAATTTACTCATTTGATCCCTATGCCTCTAGCTGAGTCACCAAATAATTCTCAGACAGTATGTGATTCACTTGGGCCATGTGCATGAGAAAAGCTGTGTAGACTATATCTAAATGTGCTTACATTGCTTTGCTGCATTCAGAAACTCTCCAAGAGGTTGTGGGTGTTTTTGTATATTTTGTTAGGACTAGATTGTAGATTGATCTTCTTTTGATTTGAACCTGTCACCAACAGTTCAGCAGTAAGGAGTCTATGAAACATTCTGCATATAATCAAAAGAGACTTGGTGCTTGCATTTCACGCACTGCCCAAACTGTCCAGTTGGTTTGACTCTCATGCTGGCATGTTGTCTTCTGTAAATCATGTTTTGACCATTTCTTCCCAAATCTGCTTAGCAATCTACTCATAAGACCATTTCAAATGTATTGCATAGGTGAATGAATTTACAGTGTGTCAGCAAACCTGGTTCCTACTAAATCAGCAACTTTTTTTTCCTCTCCTTAAGTTTTAAGTCCTCCTTCTAACAACTGAGAGGCCCAAGAAATGTGATGCAAAGTTTGCAGTCATTTCAGCAACTAAAATAGAGCAAGCAAACAAGTCAATGCAGCTGCATAAGATTTTATTGTTGCCGTTGTTTTGTTCTTTTAAAAAGATTGTAGGTCCATTGTCAAAAAGCTCTATCCAATAAAGCAATCTTTGCTTTAGTATGATAATACGTTTTGATTAAAAATTTCTAGAGGATTAACCTAGCACATGATAAATAGCTTTAAAGGTGGCTTATTGGCAGACCAGCAGGATGTTTTTTAACTGAAGAGACATCAACAAGTGGGGTTGTTTATGTTGTGTTTTCACATATTCAACATTTTATTAATGATCCATATGAACCATTTTCTAGATATATTTAGGAGTGGAATAATAACTCATGAGGAGGTCAAGAAGTTGATTGAATCATCTGAGTCACTGTGAAGCAAATGACCATGACCTACCAAAATATCTTTTAATACAGCTCAAAAAGCTGTAGTAGTTCCCTCTGTGGGAACAAAGAGCTAGATACATAGCTACAGAATGGGAAAGTCTCTCAGGAAGTGGTGATTCAGAAAGGACTTGAAATTATTATAGAAGCAGCCTTAATAAGATCTTTCAGTCTCATGCTGGAGCAAAAGAGCTAATACTGTCCATGAACAGATTAAAGAAAAATGTCAGTGTAAAATAGGGTTATGGTTTTGAATTAGTGTGCAAGAAATAAATAGATCTCTGCAACAATGTGTCCTCTTCCACTGTGCACATGCAGACAAAAATGGAAATATTGAAGATAGTTCAAATAAAGAACATAAATGTTTTAAGAGTCTTATTATTTTGAGACTTAAAGAGCTCAATCAGTTCAGCATATCTGCAGACAAGGTTAAAAGGTTGATTTAATCAAAATACTGGTGCTCATTCAAGAAAAAGAGCTGGAGTAGTGAAGATGCTCAGTCCTGCAGACAAAGGTATAGAAACATGTAGAAGATGAACTTGGATGAATACAATCTTGGAAAAAAAAAAAAAAAGGTTAATTTAATGGCAGTAAGAATAAATAGTACAAAATAGATATGGGCAAGAAAAATCCTGCACATGAACTCTTTGAATTAAAATCTAAAATCTCTGCTTATATCCATTCAGCTTCTACAAAAAAATGAATAAGAGAACTGACTCGTCCATTCTGTCTTTCACTTTTAAGATTTTCTTAATATTTACAAAAGAAGAAGGAAGTCTTTATTTTGTGAGAAATAGAGCAAAAAAAAAAATGAGCACTTCTGAAATAGCATAAAAATATTTTTAAAATATATACACTTAAAGAAAATCTTTTTTTCCAATACTCACTTTGAGCCAAGGGAAGATATATGTTGCTTAAAGTATAAGATATTCTCCTTGTACTTCAGTCACAGACCTCAGGGGAGGAGAGGAAGTGGCTATCCACCTTCTCCAGTGCAGTTTATCAGTACCTACAAATGTCAAGCTTACATTTAAGAATCTACTTCACTAGTTTTTTTTCCATTTCCATATTCCAGCCCTGGGAATTGGGAAGGCAACCTCCTAAACATGAAGTGACTGTTTAGTGTGCTGAAAGCAATAGACAGCAATAAAAGATAAAAGATCTGACAGAGTTTTAACTCTTGAAAGGTCAACTCTTCTATGGTAATATGTCATTGCTTTTCTTTAGAGGGTGGTTTATATGCCATTTTTATCACCGGAGTAATTTAAATGCAGAGATTTAAGTGGGAGAAGCAGACAGATACTCTTTGACACACAGTGATAGAAAGGACTTTCCTTATGCTTCATATATGTTAGAAATCGTAGTGCTGTTGTAATCTGATTTTTTTTCTATTATTTAACTCAAAAGAACTGATGTGTGCATATGTGGTGACTAGATCTAGTTGACTCTAAACTGGGGTGTATTTTTGCAAGGAAGTAGTGATGTAATTGAGAGAAATTTGGATTAACAGAATAACCTGCACATTTATCCATTTATCATATGTACCATACAGATCAGTTTATTATTTTTTTGTATGTCATTATGCCACAGTATTTATAACAAACCATTTTGGTGTACAAATGAAAAATAGGTACAGCTCAGTAAATCTACCACAGAATTCCACATATTCTGCCATTAAAAAGAACTAATTTCCATAGATGAATAATGGAAATAAAAGAGAAAAGAAAAATAAAGTTCTGAGAAAATAATATTATACTTAATGGAGAAGAACCATGAGGCGGAATAGTATCTCCTGAGACTATTTGTCTTCTATAGTAGTAGTTCTATTATTCCTATATGGCATTGTAAGAGAAGATGGACCAACTCTCTTGTCTTCAGGTGCTTGAGCAGAATGAAGTTTGAGTAAAATAAATGTCCCAGTTCTGTGCCATCCTAAATCTGCAAAATCCTGATGGGATTTCTGTATGTGTTCTTTCTTAGAGACTGTCTCACTCAGTGTATGAAATATTATGTACTTATCTGTGCTCAGCTATGTACCTAATTCTCATTTGATGAATTGCTACTACTACCCCAGTAAAGCACTCTGCAAAGCACGCACAGCACTCTGTTGTCAGATTGGTAAAAAAGCTTTTCATCTTTTGCCACTTTTTTGTGAGATTTTTTGAGAAAATCTCAAATGACACCTAGCTATGGTGACTGTCATCAATCTACAAAAAGACCTCTTCTAGTGAAGCTGGCTGGAAATTTTGCTTGAGCTCCTTGGACAAAAAATAGGACAGAATCTTTCTGTGGAGAAAGCTAAATAAATGTGCTTGTTTACTTCAGATCATAAAACATAGCAGTAAGAAGGTAACAATCAAAAATTACTGCTGTGGATGATATCTTCTACTAACCCAGAGAAAAGTCAAGAAAATTTATGCTTAACAGCCCATGATAAAATTATAAGATATAAGAAATCAAACAATGTACTGATCTCCATGAAATTTGGTTTCCAGTATCTTATGATCGACTAGCATTGACTTGTATCTAAGAAAATGAGAGCTTTTCCCACAGCTATAGAATTTATCCCCTGTATGGATTCTGTCATGCTGAAGAGGGTATGAAATCTTCCTGTGACCTTTTTGTCAAACAGGGCTGGTTTCCTCTATCCCTCCATTCAATTTGACTGAAATTTGCAAAAGGTCAATGGTTATTGTTGAAGGTTCAGATGCAGTAAAAGGGTGGGAGTAGGAATGAGAACATAAAGATATTGTCATTTTCATAAGATAAAATGTTAAAAGAAATCTGGGAAAATATATTTTTTTTCTCCCCAAAACAACAGTCTTAGAAACTTTGTGAAACATATTTGGGACTATGAAAGTGAGAGGTAGCCATACAAAATGATAAGATAAACAGATAACCCTCATCTTTCTTTTTATTCTGAAAAAATGACACATCTTAAGAGCTAAAAAATTTCCTTTCTAGAGGATTGTTTTCCCTTTTCTCCAATCAGATATTTATTATAGCTTCTTCATTATATTCAGTTTTTATTATATCTTCTATGTATGAATGCTTTATTCAGGCAGCAAAATGGCAGAATTGGAGCTTATAATAAAATTTTCACCAAGTTATTTTTCTCTGATGAGCGCGCACTTCAGCAATAGCTTCCATAGTGTGAATAATCTAAGAAATATTTTACTTATTTAGTTGTGATAAACATCAGATCTCTTTTGAATATCTGTATGACCCTAAGGTGAGCAAGAGAAGACCAGATACTGGTGGAGAGAGACACTTAAACCTTGTGAGGAGTTAAATAAGATGAATTTAATAAAGGAATTGCACTCCACACTGAAGAGGAAGCACCATTTCTTTCTTGTTCACGTCTACCTGCCTGCCTCAGACTTTGTATCTCTCCTAATAGAGGACACTTCTGCAAACAGAGATTGCAAACCTGATTGTAGGTAGCACCATTGTTTTAAAATGGGTGAGGGGGATAGCTTGAAGCATCTTAGTCTGTTTATGAAGACCTGACAGAATCTGATAAAGTCAGAGGAGTAAATTCTGGACAACATCCCTAACTACTGCAGCTGGTTGATCCTTGCTGCAATTACCCTCCACCTGGTGAGCCCAGCACTGATGACTGCAGCAGTCAGATTGGGTAAGTGCATGTTCATCAGTCACTCCATCAGGGAGAGGAAAACATTTTGGTTTTGCTGATGCAGGATGTGAAGGGCATTCCTTGCACAATCTGGGATCTTCGGGGAGAGACCTCAACCTACTGAGCTCTCCTCTAGTAAAACAAACTGTCTTTGCCCCATTGCCCTGCAGCCTTAACAGCCACTCTAGTAACCCTGCATATCCTGCTGCAGCTCTGATACATTTAAATCACAAATAGTAGTGATTCCTTGCAAATTAATCAAGCATTTAGTTTAGAAAGCCCTGCTTTTTCCAGCTGGACTGGTGGGATGCAATGGTGCCCACCACCCTGGAGCAGGAACACATCTCTCTCTCTCCCTTTAATTCTTTTGCCCCCAAAGAGGAACCTCCACCCATATCCCACTGATTACATCCGACGTGAGCACAAGGCAGGCAAGAACAGTGGAAAGAGAAACACAGAGTTCAAAATGTAGTTTAAAAGGATAGACTTAATGAAGGCTTTCCATTCCAAACTGCACAGGGAGCCCCAGGAACTGCAAGGAGGAGTCATTGATGGGAGACTGCTGGAGACATAGGTTGGATGCACAGGCTGGATTCCCCTACTGCCTAAGTCAAAGGCCCCACTTTTATCTGTCAGGACTATCTCCTCATCTTATCTGCAGTAACCATGACATACTGCTGCCTGGGAAGCAGCTAGATGTTGCAAGCAAAACAGAAAACACACTCCTGGCCCCAATGGGGATTTGGTCAGTGAGAGCTTCACATGCTGACCCTGTGACCACGTCCTTGTCCTCTGCCAGTCAGTGACTACGCATCAGATCTTTCATAGATGTTCCCACTGGAGAAGATACTGTCAAGAAAAGTCAATTTTCAGATATACCAATACTGAAATCAACTATCGTTCATATAAAAATTACTAGCTGTTTTCACCAACTGCAAAAAAAGAGGACTTTTCTAAATCAGTTTACTGTTAATCTGCATTGATTTAAATTGAACCCAGCATAACAGCTGGATAGAAAGCAAAGTTAGCAGGAAATGTGACATGAAAGTTCTCACAACATACTCTATGCATAAAGCAATACAATTGTGATTTGGGAATTCTTCCAAAACTTGGAGTTAATAGCATTCGTTTCAATTACTTTTTGTTGTTGTTGTTGTTTTTGATTTATTTATTTATTTTTTGGCATATTCCTTGCTCATAGTATTTAAGTGCAGATGTGAACTTCAACTGAAAATATTCAGTTTCTGTCTCTTAGCATGAGTTGCTTCAACCATTTACTTCTCATCTTTTTGGATCATTCAACAAGTATTATGAGCCACATGATATTGTTGCTTCTAGGCAATTCAATGACTTTTTTACTACAACAGTGTGTGTTGGATTTTTGGTATGAGAGTTTCATGAGAATATCTACCATATTTTCAAAATGAATAAATATTTTTAGAAACACCTAGCTAGGTATCCAAAGAATTACAGACCATGACTAAAAAATTTGAGGAGTCTAATCCATTATTAAGTTTATTTTAATTCATTAATTTATAATAATTAACCATATATAATATGGTATAATATGGTTAACTTATTCATACATCTTATGTAAATCCACCAATTTAGTTTTTGACAAAAGATTAAACTGGAAAGCTTTTTTAAAATATACTCTTTTAGACCAAATCCTTTATTTCTAATCTAGAAACAAGTTTCAGGCAATGTAGACCTGAGATGCTCTTTTTTTTTCATTGCAAGGGCAAGAAGATGTTAAAGACTGAATGTTATTTTTCCACTGCATTTGCAGCTCATTTATTTTCTCTTAACCATGAAAAGAAATTACAAGTTTTGAGACTGTACAGATCTACAGTAATCGTCATCAGTGGGTCCAAGTTCTTTAGAAAAATCATAGTGACAATATGCAATTTTCTGATTAAAAAAAACCTTTCCTGCTTCCAGTGAAAATAAACATTCTTTTAGTGCCAACTCTATATTGAAATAATTATTCATAAAGGAAGAATTTTGAACAAGCTTGGATTGAGTGAAGAAAATCAGTGCTTTCTTGAAAATTCAAAGCCAATCACACACAAAAGAATGAGAATGAATGTAATACACTTTTAGATTGATTTTTTAAAACTTGACATTGTGTGTGCAAAAAGTGATAATAGCATATTATGAAATATAGGGCTAGTTCTCCTCTTAAAAACATTACTCCAATGAACCTTCAAAGGAATACTTGGAAATTAAAATTGGCCCGGTGGACCCATTAGCATTTCAAAGATAATTACAACATAAAGCAGTTTTAGAATGTTAATTTATTCTACTGTTGATGCAAACTATTGTAGCAAAACAAATCTTAAGGACTATAAGGATATCTTTTTTTTTTTTCCTTTTGTCCACTACTAAGATTTCTGTTTTGCTAATGTTTTTATATCAATTTTATATAAAGCCAAAAGAATATATGATAATCAGGGAATATTGGACCTAATGACAAATTTAGTTTTATACTTATGTAATCTGAAAGTATCAAGTGCATAAACTGTTACCACATAAAAACCAAAACACTGATTTATACAGAAGAGAGTGCAAGTCCTCATGATGGAGAGAATGTCTTTTATTTTGACTACTGTAATTTCCTATACAAGGGGACCCTGCTCTGGGAGAATCCTCTGGGATCTGGATTAGATCCTCTGGGAATATAGAAAGCCAATAAAAATAAGGATTTCTTAAAGAAATAAGCTTTATTATTGGAGTCAATAGAACTATTCATGTTAATTTAAAAGAAATGTATGATAAGGATTACGCAATGAAATTGGGCGCTGAGCAGCTACATAGTTAGCAGAGAAAGAGTGCAGGAAAGAACATTAGTTTCTTTAAAGATATAAACTGGTCCAATCTTGGAAATAAATTTTTAATAACAATTTAAAAGGGTATCCACTGTTTTATTTCACATCTATATTAAAAAAATGAAGTTTGCAAATATTAATTTTAGAATACAAAGAAAATAGGACACGTACAGTCAGAATTGTTATGAATCTAAATACACAGATGTCTTTATCTGTTTTCTCCCTTCCTTTTCTCACTTCATATTATGGAATGCTACTGAACATTTGCAGCCAGATTTATTATAATAAACACAATCAAAGGTAAAGTGTTTTATAGAGTTTACAGAGGCCAAGAACAGAGGTCAATCAGGAAAATGGCACATCTTTTTAACTGATCAAATTAATATACGCACAACTGGTAATCCTAGAAAAACAATTCAGAAGAAATCTGAACATACTTTGAAGAGAGAATATACCTCACACATAATATTACAATTTGGTTGTGAAGCCAAGTATTATTGTTTCTCTTGAAAAAGTTATCTGCTCAGTTTACTAAGATTTTTTTTTCTTTTCTCCCTGAAATACAGAAAGGTTATATCTGAGCAGCATTACTACTGGTAAACACATTTAAATTAAAGGTATCTTTCTGAAGCTATATAATATTATTTATTCCTAAAACCAATGTAATCTGTTTAATCATCAGTTGCAGCATAATATTTTAAAGAAATACTTATATGAGATGTTGCTTAAAAGAGAATTTCGGTTATGCAAAAAGACTGAAATAAAGTGAGACAATTCATAGAGATACATTTTGGGGGTCTGTCCTTAAAAATAATATAGTTCTGTATTTTTCTTCATCACTCCCTGAATTTTGCTTCAGTTCTACAAATAAATAAGGATTTTTGTTCTACAAATAAATAAGGATTGTGAATGCAACTTGCATGTATTCCTACTAATGCTAAAGTACTTTGCAACTGCAGACAAAGAGCTCTCCTTGGAATGACCCAATAGTGAATTAGTAAATAGAAGAAAACAGACTTGAGAGGGACCCTAGTGTATTGATCTATAACTTCAACGAGAATAGCTGATCTTTAAGGAAGATTTCATGGAGATTAATCATTGCAAATCATACTTTTCCATGTGTGAAGTTTTTCAGTTTTCTTTCATATCTTATTATGAGAAGAATGTTCTGTAAGGTGGAAGTGCAGCTACCTGTCTGATTAGATGTTCATACATTTGTTTTTCTAATCAAGAGGATTACAAGTTCTCCTATCTTGCTTGCCTATGATCAAAAAAGCAGAAAGGAAATACTGTCATTAGGGTTTAAACATTGTCAAAAAAAATCCCTCATTGTTTGGAATATGAAAATGGCAAGAGAAAGCTTATCACTTTGACTTCCTTATGTGTGAAAGTAGAGTCAAGTCATAGCATTAGGAGATGTTTTTCAAAGGCAGCTTTTGATCACCTGTAATCATTTCACTGACCTTAATTAGAGGCTGAAGGATCTGAAATTTAGGACTTCATATTCTATTTTGTAAATTAATGAATATCACGAGGGATGTAGAAAGTTATTCAAGAGAATATTTTCAGGATTGATAAAAGGGGGCTTAAGTTTCATCATGTATAGGGTAACGATGGGAATGGTACTTTTATATTTTAAGAAAAAGATCACTTGAAAATAAAGGAAATTATTATTTTTATTTTACAGGATTCTTATCTGCAGATATTAGCAGATCTGATGCTATCAGATCTGTAATCATCTGCTACAGAGAAGGAAAATTGCATCATAGACATTGTTTTATGAAAGCAATCTGACATAGAACTGCCATTCAGGTATCAGAAGTCAATACTATGACTCCAGAAAAGGAGTTCTCATTTGGTCAGGTGTGATTTTATCTACTAATGTCTATTATTCTGAATGGCAGTTTTGAATCTACTGTATTTTGTAGGATTGACGAAATCACACAGCATCTTCTTGGGAAAGCTCTTCAAGGGTGGGTCAGATGACTGGACAGTGAGGTGCATTGAGAACTGGCTGGATGGCAGAGCTCAGACGGTTGTGATCAGTGGTGCAGAGTCTAGTTGGAGGCTTGTAGTTAGCAGTGTCCCCCAGGGGTCAGTTCTCGGCCCAGTCCTGTTCAATTTATTCATCAACAAAATGGATGATGGAATGGAGTACCCCCTCAGCAAGTTTGCTGATGATACGAAACTGGGAGGAGTAGCTGATACCCCAGAGGGCTTTGCCACTATCCAGGTGGACCTAGGCCTCATAAAGTTAAACAAGGGGAAGTGCAAGCTCCTGCACTTGGGGAGGAATAACTCCATATATCAGTGCAGGCTGGGGATTGACCTTCTGGAGAGCAGTTCTGCAGAGAAGGACCTGAGTATCATGGTGCAGGACCATGAGGCAGGAGTGTGCCCTTGTGGCCAAGAAGACCAATGGGATCCTGGCCTGCATTAAGCAGAGTGTTGGAAGCAAGTCAGGGGAGGTGATCCTCCCCATCTACTCAGCCCTGGTGAGGTCACACCTGGAGTACTGTGTGCTGTTCTGGGCTCCCCAGTACAAGAGGGATGTGGAGCTGCTGGAGAGGGTCCAGTGCAGGGCTACAAGGATGATTAGACGTCTAGAACATCTTCCCTATGAGGAAAGGCTGCAAGAGCTGGGCCTATTCAGTCTAAAGAAGAGAAGGCTGAGAGGGACCTCATAAGTCTGTGTAAATATCTCAAGGGAGAGAGTGAGGAGAATAGGCCTGATCTCTTTTCAGTGGTGGCCATTGATAGAACTAGAAGAAATGGCCACAAACTGAAACACCAAAGTACTGCAGGAACTTAAGGAAAAGTTTCTTTTAGAAATGTTCTTATACAGTTTAGAAGATCTCTAAAAGTCTCTTCCAATCTTAAGGATTCTATGTTTATCCTGGTAATAAAACACACTCTGGATTTTAGGGTAAACATTCCAAGACCTCAACAAGTGATAATCAATTTCTATATGTGACGTTAAATTGAGGTGTCGATGTGAGGGTGTTTGCACATGTGCTTTATCTTCAAATTCTCTTTACAATTGATGGAGACCTAGTGACTCATTTTGCCTAAATACCATCATCTTAAGACATGTGAAGTCTAGAGCATCAGACACACGCACAAAAACAGGACACGATCCATGCCAGGCCCAGAATGGGTGATTATGGTCCACTTAATTATCTCTATGGAAAGACAGTTACAGATCAGACCTATGTGAAGGAAAATGTATTAAGCCTATATTTCCACTTAATTAAATAGAAACTTTGACCCCACTGCCTTCTTGGTTCACTCAAAATTATATAATTTAATGAGGAATAAAAATCCATCAGCAGAAGTAAAATGCTTCTTCTCAAAAGAAATTCATAAGCATTCTTTAGCCAATTTGGCTTCTCTCAGGTTAAAAAAAAATACCTGCAAAATAGATAAACAGCAGCAAGATAAATGTAAACTGAGTGAAGTTTAATTGATTAGTCTGATTTCAATGTGACAAGGCCGGCACTGGATTTTCATTTAAATTTGCAAAAGTATCTCAAAGGTTACAGACAGTCCAGAGCAATAATACACCCTCATTACTAAATTCCTTTTATATCTTTAACCATATTCATTTAACATCCAGTTAAAAAGAACAACAGGGTTCTCTTGAACCTGTCACTAGTGATTTATTAAGTTCATTTTCTATTCATTTGTTTATAGATTGAACATGGGAGGAAAAGCTCAACAATATTGAACACATTTAATAAAAAAAATAAGAAGACTGAGTATTTAACTTTGCATCACGCTACGTTAGACATTTTTAGGAGGAAGACAATAATTAAATTTAAGCAATAGGCTTGATCAAGGATAAATGCTGTCTCTGAAATCAATGCCTATTTAGAGCAAGATAATAGTTCCTGGAAAAGCACACTGTTGACTGGCTACTGAACTGGAGGTTTCAGTGTGTGTGTGTGGCTTGCCATAACAAAAAGTTGAGAGGAAGCTGATGTCACTTTCTATTGAAAACAGATTTCCTAGATAGAGGTAGCAGGCAATGGTGAATCAGAAGCGTACATGTTAGAATCATCCTTTGGCTAAAGAAGCATAAATCAGTGTCTAAAAATGTTATGTCTTACAGCTCTTACCAAGGAACTTCTATCTCTTTTCAGAACTAATCCCTATATCAGAGGAGTATTTGGAAAGACTGCTAGACTACCATTTAAAAATCAGCAGCACAATTTATGAAAATGCATGAAAAGCTGTTCATAATTTTGTAAGGATTTGCATGTTAATGAAAAACACATTTTAGAAGTATTGAAAATGGTCATTATTATGAGAATATTTTCAGTAGGACCTGCTTGAAAAGCAGTATACAGTTTTATTTGGATGTATGAAAACAGAGTTGTGCTCTAATTTTTAATAAAATAAATTATTTTAGATTTTCCTTTTTTATTTTCACATATGCTCATTTCCTCAATGCTTCATCTAACAGTGCAATTTTTCCAAAAGACTCCTTTAAGGTTCATCTACATTAGAAGATGGTTCAAAGCAAAACGGACAGGTTTCAATCTGGTGCTATTCCTATTGGTTGTGTGACCATATTTCCATATTGCATATTCATCAGAAGCAGTGAACATCAATTGCCATTCTTAGGTGCATAATACCCAGATGCCTAACAGCCAGCACCCAACTTCTACACAGTCAATCCAGATTGCGTTGCCATAGGAAATCATTCCGCACGCACACAGATTTACAGGGTATTCCTCAAAATACCTCAGTGCTTTACTTGAGCTTTGATTTAACTGGAACTGCAGGCACTTAAGGAAAAACAAAACAAACAAAAATCCCACCTCCAAAATCATCAAAACACTGGCAGGATAAATTGTTAATGTAGACATGCCATTAGAAAAATATATCTGTAAATATTTCACACGTTTAATTGGTCATTCACTTATTGTTATTCCTATGCTATATCACTTTTGATGTTCATGGATAGCTTTTCTTTCCTTGATTTGATCTTGGATATAAATTTCCTGGCTATAAAACAACTTTCAATATTGTTTAAGAAGTATTGCCAGTTTTCCATGACAGATAAAAGTTAAACTTCAGTGGATGCCCAAAACTCTGAAATTCACCTACATCTAATGAAAAAATAAATAAAATAAAATAAAATAAAATAAAATAAAATAAAATAAAATAAAATAAAATAAAATAAAATAAAA